>CM057153.1:37033322-37310351 GCA_029962745.1 Echinometra lucunter
GAAAGCATTTTCGATGCACATTTAGTCCCTCTTCATACAGAACTGTGGCCCTCTCCTATTTATCTCGTTTATCTCCTATGTGCTCATGAGATGTTCATCAACATTCCTACAGGATCTGAACATCACCCATTACCATTGATTCCCTAAATCTCTCTTAGTCCCACTCACACAAATAAGAGTAGTGAGACCTTGATGTTAACATGCAATTATGGTATTTAATGAGTTCACACATGTGACAAATTTTAAAGTATCCTTCAAAAATAAACACAGGGAATAACAACTTTGTAAACATTTCCTTCAAAGTTTAGTTAATGAGGATTTTTCTTTGTATGACTGCTGAAATATATTAACATCATATATAGCTGGTCGTTTGAGTCTAAAAGGCTTTTCAGGTATAAAAATGAGGCATTCAAACGGCTTATTTTGCTTTGAATAGTACAGTACATATACATCGTAATCTGAATTCTAGTTACTGTGTACAATTCTATAATTCTATTGTAAAAAGATATTCATGAAATGCACAAAGCAAACTACAACAATGCCTAGGAAGGCATCAAATGCTTGAAAATCTGTGGTTTTCAAAGGCAGCATGGCACTGATTTATTTCACAAGTCATCAATTAAATTGTGTTCGATGTTTACCATCAACTGCACCCAGCAGTTCGCACAGGGAACCAAAAGGTAGTGTTAAACCACAAGCTTCCATTTCCCCTATGCCTTTCTCGTTTTATCCAAAGTATCAAAGAATAGGCATCTTGTAAAATCTCTGCAGGCAATAAAAGGGTTGTGTACTCTAATAAACTCCACTACAAACAAGCCCCATGTTGGTTTCTAAACCCAGCAACAACACCCGCCCAGACCCATCACCTCCAGGCTCCTTTAAAGGTACAGTTTGAACAACATGGAAAGATACTCAGTAACAAAAAGTGAATTTAAAAAAAGTGTTCTGTAAAACTTATAAAAAAAACTCTGATAGAACAGAATAAAACCTCCCTGATTAAAGTAAACTTCAGAAGGGTTAATTTTTAATGCATGCAGAGCAAGGAGTAAATAGATCTAAATTATGGAAAAGAACAAGAAAAATGGATTTTTCGGTTGGCTGCCTTGCAATCAAGACCATATTCAAGATTTAGAGAGTGACTGCTGGACTTCTGAAATGGAGAAGAGAGCTGTATCCTTTTTGCAGAGTCCAGAAATGCCCCTATTATGGCTCTTAGCAGGTGGTATGAGGTCCTATATCTGGGTGTGTGACTCACTGGATAGGGTGACCACTGCCACCCCTGCCTGTTTGGGTTAGGGGTGGTAATGCAGTTTTGATGAGGGCACAATATGGTATGTAATGGTGGCATTACGAGTCCCAAGAGGTAATTGATGAGCCACTAAAGATTTCAGGAGTTTTCTGTGATGAAATATCACTTTTTTGTTCCTTTGACATTGTTGAGCCCTGAAGACATGACTGAAACTCCTATTGAATAGTGCATCATATTTCAAGAGTAAAATCCTTGTCCCTTGAGAATTCAGTATAAGCAGTGGCATATCCAGCAGAAATTTGAAGGAGAAATTGGATGGCAGATTTTCATTTTGACTTGTGAATATAATACCAGAAATGTTCATGTCATGAAAATTTATTTAGTCACTTTAGAATTGAAGGGTTCATGCTATGAAATACTTTGATTATAACACTTGAGTCTTTGACTCTTATGATTTGAATTTGTAAGGTTTTTTGTTGTTGTTGAAATTTTCTAATTTTGCAGTTTTGCAAGACTGATGTGAAGAAGAAGACTGTGGTGGCAGGAATATCATAGCCATACAATTTTCTTTTGAAAATAATAGTTTGAAGATAAAGGGAAATGATGGATGTGGCAATGTTTAGAAATTTCAAATTAAGTTCTGTGATCTCTATGCATTGAAACATGGCAGGGCTTGGCAGACTTTATACTCTTGGGAAGTGATCTCTCAGCAATGAGTAACATGAGTCTGATTATTTTTGCAGTACCCCTTCTCGAAACCACTCCTCAAGGTGTCCTCTCTCACCCTCTCCCCCTCTCTCATCCCTCTCCACCCTTCTGTTGTCTTGTGATATTTGACCAAGGTACTACATGTACCTGTCAACATTGGAGAATGTATTGAGTCATCTTAAAGTAAATGTTGATGGATGAAATATGAAGGATAAACTCTCTCTAAATCGCTCCCACCTGAGGCCAGTTTAGCCCCTGAACAATGGGATACTGTTGAGTAGATTTAGGAGCCAAGTTTAATGTGGAAAGGGTTATTTTTGACCACCACCTCCGAATGTGGTCAGCGGAAGAAGTGAAGAGGAAGAGAGAAAAGGTGAAGGAATGAAAGGCGTGCAGGAGATGAAAGATGGAATAAATCTGAAGAAAGAGATGAAGGGATCCAAATTGAGGATTGGGGAGGAAAATCATCAGAGAAGAGGTCTGAAACGATGAACAAAGAAATAAATGGGCCAACATGGTTTACAGACAGACAATACAGACTGGTATGTTTAGATTGAGGGATTATAAAAGAGCTTACAGGGATTACAGAATAACAATCAGAGACAGATAAATGGAAAGAACAAAACAATAGAATAGCATTTATTACTGTTCAAAGAAGGGAAAAATAATCAGGTAGAAATGTTGATAGTACAGAAAACATGAGAGCAAGACAGGAAGAGAGGGAGGGCGGAGAGGGATGGAGCCAGTGACACAAAATAATGATAGATTACCCATGAAATATATCATGATTAGAAATGATTCAACAGAGTGCAGGCAAACATTGATTCATAAGATAGGAATGTGGGGAACAGGAGATGAATTATGCAGGTAGACATAGAAATAATGGCTTTTTCAAATGATACATGAAACTTAGTTTCATGTGTCAATAGTAGTCTATTCTCCATGTTGTTTCAGGTTTACAACATAGAAATGCTCTGTTAAAGGAAATTGATTTTTCGAGGCTCTTTAGAGTGCATTGATGTGGTATGATGCAAGGTTGTTTATTTATTTGTTTGTTTTTTGGACTTTAGTAGGCATGATATAAAACCAAATATTTGTTGCAAACTTGATTCATTGTTAGTGAACTTGAAACTTTAATGCACTCCAGTGTCCTTTGAATCATTGTTTAATGACAAATATCAGTAATGAAACAAGACGAAAGCATCTTTTGGTTATAAAGGTCAGTTTTGATTAGATCTGAGGCCCATATGAAATGATTGTCATATCTGTCTATCTTTCAGTTATTTATATAGGCATTGTGGCTGATTTATGTGATATCAAATTCAAAATTTCATTTACAGAATACCTTTACAAATATTGAAAACTCTGTCTCTGTTTGTGGAGACACATTTCCATCATGCATGGAAAATTAAATGAAATTATGACAGAGTTGGAAGAACAATTATGAATGACAAATATTTACCACCCAGCTGCTTCTCTCCTTTTGTGTAAGTGAGTGTGTGTATGTGTGTGGAGGGGAGGGCTGCTTTCTGAAATTATTCTATTACTGTTTCATTTGTTACAAGGAGCTGTGAGACTGATTCAATCAGCCAATTTTCCTTCTTGACTTCATAGATTTTGATGGTTATTTTTTGTTGTTGCAATGTTGCATAGTCTTTTACTTTGTGTCTGTCTCAAAATGATCCAGACACTAGCAAAATCGCATTGGTAATAGTTACTACGTGAGAGTGATCAAACTGCTATGTGGTTTTTAACACCTAATTGATTTTAAATTGCACGTGAGTAAATGATACATGACCTTATTTATGGTCCATTAGTGTTATATTGTGTCTGCTTGTGATATTTTGAAATAATTCATTGACTTTATTTGACAAAGAAATTGGAGAAAAAGTTGCAAAACAAAGAGATTATTGATCCAAAGATATGTTAGAGGTTGCCACTCTTTAGAAAGTAATTTCTTAGCTCAACTTGGTGCCACTGTGTAATGATACGACACCAAATCGACAATTGCTATGGCTCATTTACGATCCTAAATGGGTGTCTTGTTCAGTTTAGTACGGGTAGCAGGTACCTCAAAACTGCAATTGTTACATTTCCCTTCTTGAATAATCTTTCCTTCCAACAATTTGAATGTTTGGTAGACACAATAATGCTACACCCCGCCGACATCCAATTGATACTTGGTGTGGGTGACAATATGAGCTTGCATGCCTATAGAGGTGTTCTTTCCATGCAAAGCTGGGATGGGGAGAAATAAATAGTGACATGAATTGGGAGCAATAAATCAGAGACGGCATCTGCCTTTGATAACCGACCCCGAAAAACTTGATCAAAGTTTCTGCAAAGTTCATTATCCCTGAGGATAGATTTTCATACCTTTTTACCTTTACAATTTTTTGATGTCTGTGCTAAAAGAAAATCAATATTTACGAGTGTCTGTGAGCTTGGCAGTAATCAATCTCTGACAGTCTGGAATATAGGATGACAGGGAGGCTCTAGGAACTATATATTTCATACCAGAGATTATGAAAGTAGAATATTACTTCATATTCGACTAGGACCATTCAGAATTCAATTTTAAGTCTGTCTGTAATATAAGTGACATGTAAATTACTTAAACTATTCCATATCTCAATCTGTATTCTGATATTTCTAGTCATAGACTTTACAAGGATAAATTTGTATTATTTTTCATGTGGGTTACATTTTTTTTACACTTTATCCTGATGAAGTTTTTGCCCAAGTCCCCTCCCCCATCACTTATTAGAAGTTATTTTTGTGGATATCTGTTTGACAGTGGTACAGCATATCCGGCATAAACAAATCCACTCACCTGTATCTGTCAAGGTGAGAAGATTTCCTTTAAGACTGAGATACCACAAGCAAAATACAGAGTTCATAATACTTTATTCATTCTGTGAACCTGTTATCAATCTTTTTTCAGAACATAATGATTAGTTGCCATGGAAACAAAATTTTCTCTCAAAGGCATACTCCTTTACAACTTGTTAAAATGTCTGACCATTTAATTTTACTGTTACAGTTACAGACTTCTCAAATTAATTACTAATTGTAAACATAGGGGGAGGGGGTACTCAAATTTGGTTCCGATGGGGGTGTGCCACTGAAGGCTCCATACCCGTACCCATTTTTAAGGGTCATATTGGTAGAAAAGGGTACCTATTATTAGGGATTTTGCATCTCGGTGTGTACAAAGGCCTCATTATAGGAGAGAATATCATTCTAAACAATAAAGTTGCCAATGTTTAAAAAGTGAGGGGCATGTTTTAGGGATTTTCGGACTCCAAACCATACCCCATGTTTATGGATTTCTTGCAAAAAAGCGACCCATTGGAGCGGTACACCCCCGTATACCCATGCAATAACGTGCAATAGCCATGAATTGTGAATGAAGTATAAAACATTAACTGATCATAACTTCTGGAGGAAGTATGTGCAAATAATAGGATGGAAGAGAGATCTTATAAAAAAAACTTTATCTCTTCCTATCAGTTAAAATGTATACAGCTAAATTAAATACCTGCTTTGCTTTATGACCAGAATTTTTCAGGCTCTCTTTCTCTCTCTGTGTGTGTGTGTGTGTGTGTGTGTGTGTGTCTCTTTCTCTCTCTCTTTTCTGTACTTTTTGATGCTTTGTGCTGTCCAAAGTATCATTCCTTGAAGAAATTTAATTTTCTCCTATTCCTTGCATTACAAACTAGGCTCCAGGCCAACCTATATCACAAGTTTTCATGTGTTATTCATTCATAGTCTTGCATGTTCTTTCTTTTCTATATCATTACACTCAGTTCACATGAGAGATGGAGTCCCCTTCTGCAAATTGAATGATAACTTCAGGGTGTCGAAAATGGAATCATCATGTTGTGTGTTTGTGAATCTCGATTAAATCTTCAAGACAAGCCAGCAGGGAGGATGTGTTTTCTTTGCATTTCTAGGTTACAAAAATAGTCTGCTGCTTGGCGTTAAATGTAAACCATATACCCTCTACCCCTCCCCCCCCCCCCCCCCATCTCTGTCTCTCTCCCCCTCTCATAACAGGAATTCACATATATATATCACATAAAATGAATATAAGAAAAAATTATTTTGAAATTTTGTAATGAAGTTTACATTTTCTTACATTTTTAGGTAGATTGTATTGAAAAAAAGGGTTTTAAATTAGTTACCACTTAAATGAGCATTTTCCTTCATGAAGATTATGGCCTGTGATTTTTTTTTTTTTTTTTTTTTTTTGGGGGGGGGGGGAGAATGTAAAATACTCTCCACTGCCTTTGAAGCTGTTGGCACATGAAGGCATTTTTATATGGTGGGAAGGTTAGGTATGAATGAATCATGTTTTATAAATAATTCTTTGTTTTGGCAAATTGTTGAATAAGACTCAATATGTGATTGCTATAAGAGCCATTCTCCAATTGTTTTCATCCTCAAAGAGAGTCCCTAATAACTATATGAAACAATATGTGTGGGCATGTGTGGCATAATTCTTTCATGATGTAAGGGTGTTATTTCACTTCAGGCAGTTTGGAATATAAATACATTATTTTTTCCCCAAAGATATTTCGACATTGGGAGGTTTATATTTGCTACCCGTCACTCAAGATCGCAATTTAGGGAAAATGTCAGAAATCGGAAGTAGCAGAGTACAGTCACACATACCTGAAATAACTGGCAGGTATTTCTTACATATTTAATCTATTATTTTACTGCTCGAAGAAAGGTAGACCTAAGTTAATTCTAATCTTCTTAACAAAAATAAATGCCGAAAAGGTTGTCAATGAGTAAGTTACCTGTTCAGTGTTAGTTACACTGCACTCTTTCAGGTATCTGAATGTTTGGAAATTGAGCTATATTAAATCAATTTGTCACTTTTCAAAACATTTCAAAGTTGTATGAACATGATATAGGACAGGTGATAGGAAGTATGCTTCATTTATGCTAAAGGTGTTGGATATTACACATTCCATGGTCAAAGAAACCCCTACTGCAGTGTCTGGCCTTGCAGAGAGATTATCTCAGATCATCTCAGATCAACTCTTTTTCAAAATCACTGACGATTCATAAGTCAGTCATGTGTTAAACAAGTCAAGACATTTTTAAGGGTGCCAGGCTTCCAGCAGCAGTAGACTAGAAGAATCATCATCAAGAAAAAGCTAAGTGACGAGATGGGATTGAATCCGAATGAACAGGTTTGGGTTTGGTAACTGTGTTTCAAGGTTTCCAAATGGCAAACGTGTCAGGAGTGGGATAGAAATGAAGTGTAGTATGAATAGTCAGTTGTGATCTTGAGCGATGATTACCTATCAGATGCATTGTTTACCGGTTGGTGTACACTTTCTTTTGCACAAAATTCTATCCATAAACGCTTAAGTTATCGTTGGCAAGCATTAATTAATGTAGGGACCTTCTATAGAACTTGTGCATGTGATAGTTGCAAACATGCAGATGCAGTTTTGAAATACCTTTAGCCCCAAAATTTTGAATTTCAAATGTGAATTTTTCTCCTGAAAGAAGAAATTAAAGAATTGGATTTAAAAGAAAGATAGACAGTTTAGAAATTTCCCTTCCAACATAGTGCATGGCCATTTTGCTTTGAATTTTCCATTATGAAATTTTCACCATTCATGAGGTAAACCCAGGAGGAAATGATTTAGAATATTTATTCTTACCTTCAAAGAGTTTTTACATGAAAGAGGCTGGCAGAGTGAGTGGTAAACACTCTTCTTGTTCAAGGGTATCAGAATATGTCACTATCCAAGGATAGCTTCACGTTTCATGTGAGATTCTGTCAAAAAACCTGTCATATTTCTTCAATTTGGGGTGTCAGATGTCACATTCCATCGCGAGGCAGGTGTCATAGGAGAGAAGGACGGGAGTGAGAGGAGTGTTAAAAGCAGGCATGGGACAGGTGTAATGGGCTAGAACTGATATAGCGTCGGTTAGGATCCTTGTTGGGTTCAATCACAGACCAAGTTTTAGACAGAAATAACTGATTTGGTAACTCATAGCGGGGTTCAAGGACGTGGGTTCCGTGTGGAAATTATTCAGTCATTGGTTTGGAGGAAAGTGCCTTGCTCAAATTCAAGGAAGAAATAGAGAGAATGAATGGTGAAGAAACTTGATGTAACTGAACAAAAGGTGGAAAAATTTGGCCTGTCTGAGGAATAAGAAAGGAGGAGAGAAAGAAAAAAAAATGATATAGGAATTAAACTAAGGTAGACTGCCGAAGAAATATGAGTGAAAAGAATTCATCAGAATCTAAGAGGAAAGGAGGAGGAAAAAGGAATCAATGAAGATACCCAGCATGATGTAGACATGTAAATGGAGATTAGTTTGGATACTTCATTGACATGAGAGGTCATAGGTCACTCGTCTGAGAGAGAGAGAGAAAAGGCTGCTAAAATTCTTCATTCATGTGAAGTGTCTTTAGATTCCCTTATGTACGGGCAGAAGAAGATCTATTTCGGATTGCCCTTGCACTGATATTACTCCCAACATTTGCTAAATTGCCCTTGAATATTAAAGAGGTCAGTTGGAACCACTCTTCTTTTTCATCAGCACTCACCAACTCTCTATCTGTGAAGTGATGCAGTGCTTCCTTATTTCTTTTTGTAACAACATTTTCAAAGTCACCAAATTATTCTTCGATGCATATGGACTACAGGAAATTGTATATTTGTTCTTCGGTCATCTAGTGACCCATGATTAAGAGTCCAAATTACAAATTGACCATTCATTCTTCCCACCTGTTGTGAGGCAAGAAAACTCTCACATCTTCCACACACATGTTGACCATGTCCTGAGAAAGAAATTGGTAACACAGTAAGTAAAATTTGTAGAGTCAAAGTATAAGTTTAAAATCATATAGAAATGGTTACTTTCATTCATGCGTCATTAAACAAATTTGACATGAAGTGTCTTATTGTAGTGAAGGCAGAAATGCTAGCAAAAACATTGTTGCTGCAGAAATAACTTTGAACTCTTGCGTTATGCTAACAAAATTTCCTTCATGACCTAGAAATAGATATGAAGCTCCCCAGCAATTTATAATCTCACCCTTGTCATAAGGAAGTTTTTATTTGGAGAGTGAGTTAACCATTACAAGGAAAATTGCATGACGAAACAGTTGTTTTATAGGAAGCACTTGATTAAATAGGAAAGGAATTTATATCCAGGAATGGCATTCAACTTGCCTTGTGTCAGCTGGACGTTGTCTCGCCACAGGGGGCTCTGCAATTCGTGAGGGGGGTTCGGAGAATATGCGTGAATCATAAGTTTGCGTGCGAGAAGGAAATGCTAAGTAACAATTTAAATTAGAGATTTGGCTTTGCTCATGAAAGGGTGCATTTATGACACATTCATGTTTGCCCTGCTAATAAATCTGTTTGAACTAACATTATTTGCAATATTTGACTTCCTGTCTGGTGGTTGTGAAATGATATTTTTTGAAAAATACTTTAGTTGGTTTTTGTTTTAGTTTTGATCCACCTTCCAGTCAAATCTATGATTATTGGTTGTTTTTCCTAAATGAGTTGAAAAGGCTATTGCTTTTGAGCCAAGTAATGCTCAAGAACAGAATCACTGAAAGCATACATAATGGCAAAGTGAAACATTGCACCAGTGGATGCAAAATAGTGGTCAAAAAAGACAAGAGAATTAATCATTATCTAGTCATATACATAATGATGCAGCAACCTAATTATAGATGAGAGCTAGATGATACCCCTTTCCCAATTAAACAGGATTTATCTGCATTTTGAATGATATGCATGCATGGCTACATTATTCAGAAACATATGTAATTTTATGAAGTGCTACATTCAATAGACTTCATTTATTCCTTCAGTCTTTGTCATACATTGGGTTCATGCCATTTATCATAAAAAGTCTGAATGAATAGAAAGATCCAAACACACACTCTTATTTCCACGGTGTCAAATTGACTCGGAAACGGCGTCAGCTGGGAGTCAACTCTATTCCGGGTTGAAGAGAATCGGATTCCGAATAGATTTGACTCGGAATGGTGTGGCATTAGCTGAGAATCGACTCAATTCCGAGTTAAAATAACTAGGAAAATGAGTCACTTTAACTCGGAATAGAGTTGACTCCCAGCTGACGCCGTTTCCGAGTCAATTTGACACCGTGGAAATGCAGAGTTTCCAAAAGAAGTGAGACAGGTTTCCCTTTGATTTATTATCCCTACCACCAGTTATTGGTACACTTTAGGATTAAGCCTTTATCATCAGCCATTTGTCCGGAGTTCTAGATCCTCAGAGGGGTAATTCTGGGCTGGAGGTGTTCACTCCCTAAATTCAAGAGGCGATTCTGACCTAAATAAACCCTAGTCTTTGTTTGGTTGACACTCTGTCACAGTGAATGAGTTTGATTATGGGTCCATGGTTTGATTAAAGATGCTTTCATTCAACTTTTTGAAGTGGTTTGTAATTGCAGCACTTCGGGCTTACTTATGAAAAGAACACAAGTTGTCAGTGAGGGTTGTGGTATATAGGCCTATTGTCCAACCTTTCTTCTTTGGCTCTCCTTATTGAGGAGCATTATAATTTCCCAAGGGTGGTCCTTCTTTATTCCCAAATATATCTGGGTATTTGGGGGAATGGTAGCTAGCAGAGGATGGGCATGTGTTGAACATGAATTTGTTTAATCTATTAATAGTCTGCCTTGACATGTACAGCAATGAAGAGACAGTTGGGACATTGTCCTTCTTAAAATAGACATTGTATAATAAGAAAGGTTGGTTAAAGAGATGAGCTTCTACATATCATCTGTTTAGAGCCAGAAGGGCAATAACTCATATGCTTTAATGCCCTTCTGGCTCTGAACAGATGATATCTTGGCAATGCAGGACTATAATAATCGGACAGATTTCAGCTGTGCATCATTCTGGTATTTTCATGTTTGAATATTCTTAATTGTTGTTATTGTTGTTGCTTTAACATTTGTATGATTCTTCCTGATTTTGTTTTTAATTTTTTTTAACACAAGAAGAGTGGTTTTGTCTGCTTAGCACCAGAATCATGGCTCCTCTTGTTCTAAATAGATGAGATATCCTGTATTAAACCACAGTCATTGATGAGTCTAGTCAGGTGATAAGATATGTACCGAACATTTCCTCTTCATATGGAATTCTATTTTAATATCATAAAGCCTAGCCCCTGTCCTTGTTAGGGTGTTAATTTAGGCTGATTACTCATTTCTTGATTACAAACAAGTAATTATTTTGAAACTAGAGTCCTTCTGTGGCAGGGTTGACCATGATCTCTCCCAGGTATATGTCTAGACTGTGGATAATGTGTCGTATTGACACTTCCTCTTCGTATCGAATTCTGGTTCTTGGGTAATGTTAGGGTGAGCACTAAACAGATCCTTTGACAGCTGGCTTGGACACTTACCATTAATTGGATGTGATGATGATAGTATGCTTATGAATGACTCAAGAGAAGCAGGCAGCTATCCTCAAAGCTCTGTAAGATCTAGGACAATCTGCATTAAGCAGAGGGCATGGAAATTTTCTCTGAGCGCTTTTCTGCTTCTGTATATGCTGTATTTTATGCCTTTCAATTTGGAATCCACAGGATTTGACACCAAAACAGATAAACAAGCTGGTTAATAAAAATTACACTTGAGAGAAAGAAAGGTTTGATCACATGTCATTTTGGCAGAAAGGTAACATTCTTCTGACTTCCAGTAGGCTATATAAGAGTGTTTGTACTTGAAGATCAAATTATTGTCAGGTATAATTCTACATCTAACTTAGATAACAAAATGCTATAGACAGAATTTGGCAAATATATGGAGCAATTTTCAAAAGTATGATCTCTGTAAATAGTTTTACCTCATAGTAGCACTGCTTTAGGTAGAACACTATATACATGTACTTCCAAGGACATCTTCATGTAAAATCACTGCAATTCTCTAATGCCTTTGTGTGATTGATAGAAAAAATGATCACATGACCTTATCAACTCCATCAACAACCCGCATGTACATGCCCCCACATTGCTACTAAAGCAAACAATTATTTTCAACCACCATCATGGAGAAATACATTTCCCACTCTCAGTATAACCCTTCTAAGATTACTTCTGAAATAATATTGTGGTGGAAATGGTTTCCATATGTCAGCATTAGAGCGGTTTGCCATCCAGTATAGTTGTGGGTTGATATGTTAGCTATAGCTAGCTACCAAGCGGGGTTGTAGAGTTATTCACAGAAGGAATATCACATCTGGACTGACTTTAAAGGTAGAAGTGCCTTCTCCTTGCAGAGCCCATCGCAAATATCTTAAGTTTCATTGGTGTAATAGCCTACAGGGCAAGAAGCAGTGCAGTGTTCTGTATTATGCAAGAATACTCAATTGTAAATATGATAAATGATGATATATCTGCCCTTAACAAGGGCAATGTCACCACTCACCACTTTGGTTAAGAACTGGATAATTTTTTTAAAGCAACACACATAACTTCAGCATAATACCAGTACCTGCCAATTTACAGGACAAAAATTCATTCTTTGATATGATGTAGATCTACCTTAAAACTGGACATTTTTATGTGCAAGGAAATTATGTGAATGGACCATACTTCAAAGACTATGATAATGCAGGAAATCTTTGGAATAGGTGAAAGTTTCTTGATGCAGATATTGCTAGTTTTTATAGAACTTTTATTGCCAGTTCTTTTGTGTAGTGAATTAATTTTGTATGTGGTACCTTTAGTTAAATAAACCACTGTGGTTAATACTTTCCAAGTGTTAGGAAGTGAGTTAATTCTCTTTTAGTTGGTGTTCTATGATGGCTTTAAGCTACATCAATTTGGAAGTTATACAGACTGGACCGGAGCCTGGAATGCTGTGATGAGTGAACTAGGGAAGATGGAAAGCAAACCTTATACCAGGACCAATATCAGAGAACCTCGTGCTCTCTGGTTGTGAACCCGTTGAATACCATCTGGCTCCAGTAACCAACAGGTTAAAGCTTTGTCGAGGTTAAAGAGGTTTTGTTTGCATTGCAAAGGCTTAACTCTTACTCTTAACTCTTCAAAAGCTGCTGGGTTCATAATCTAGAACCTGTGATATCTGACAGAGAGCATATACCCATGATATGTAACATCTGATAGGTCAATCATACTACAACAGTACAGGATGTATACATGAAAGAATGCATGGTAGAGAGGTAGGGGGCATGAATCTACAAATCCTCAAACTCATCAGCATGAAACTGATCTTCTGGTGATAGAACACCATAAGTTTTAGAGAGATTGACATTAAAACATCTTGAACTGTTTTATGTGAAGTAGATCAGTGATCATAATCTACAGAAATGTATACAAAGCAACAGAAGCTTGTTGGAAATCACATTCGCTGGAAGCATGTATTCTGTTGAGACTGGCTTGATTTTCTAGTCATTTTTTGCTTGTTACTCAGCTACTATATATTTGCTTGCAAGTAAGCTGATATCATTCATTTGTGTTCATAAACATTCCATGCAAGCTTTGTTTGATTCTAAAACATTCTCATTCCTGGAAATTGGTTAAGATAAACTTGAACATAGTGAATTTATAGTTTATACAGTAGGTAATATCTCTTAAAGCATGGTTCATTTTGAGAGAATGTGCTATGGGGATGAAATAGATTATGAATAGAATCCCAGTATACTGGGTTCAGAAAGGGGGCAAAGCAAGCACCCCAATAGGTGTCTGAACACCCCTCAATAGATTCATAACACCATGAACGATCAATTTAATGCAATATTAAACCTTTTCAAGGAGTTCACATTCATCGGTTATTTTCAGGAATGCCAAGCCAAAGTGGAGTTCAATCCTGCCCGCCAGTGATTTGAACAGTTCGAAAATAGGTCATGCCGGGTACAAATTATTACAAATCACACAGAATTGTATTAATAATGGTCTCATAAGGTGCTATACCATATCCGTTTGGATCCGTGGTTTTTTTTTCATGAATTTTAAAAGCTAGCAAGAATATTTTGTTTTTGTGGTCGTTTATGAGGTGTTGAAACGCTGGGCTAATTTCACGGTTGCTTTAATGCTAGGCTTATGAATCGGAAGTCATCAGTTTTCAGCTTGCAACCAACTGACTGTCCTGAGGGAGTTTGTTTTATGGCATTGATGATGGAATATTAATACCTTTTTGCTCTCATATCTGATTGAAGTTCTTTTTCTCATCAGCCAAGTTTGTTTCTAGCAGCTAGCGTAGGAGTTTCCTTTCAGTCTTTCTTCCGGGGATGTGATTGTACCTAGGTAATCATTCAGATATAAACTGGTTAGAGTCAGAAGGATGTTATCATAGTCTAATGATATGAGTCAATACCTATCTTGCTCCAAGCAGACAATATAATAGAAAGACTACAATACAGCATGTATTAACTGATGGAAATAATTGAGAAGAGTTTTATTTGAACTTCATTTGAAGCTACTGTTGAGAACCTCATATAAAGCAAGAAATGCTTGTGTATATAAAAAGTCCACAGATTGAGGGAGTATGGTTTGCACCTGCTAAATGTTTGTATTCAGTGAAACTTATTTGAAGCAAAAGTGGCTGATGTTTTTAAAGTTTTCTTGTTTTGAAAGCTTGTAGGTTGCCACTAGTGCCGCAGAAAGATTGGACAGGGCATTTCACATTTTTCATATACATGAGGTTAACACAGGTTGAGATATTATGATCCCCCATGGTGAATGACATCATCTCTATACTTTCCATGTTTACCTTAATTCCTATCATCATGAAATCAAGTAGAGTAGTGATATTTGCATTCTCGATTGTCTGTATCACCTTGAGGTATCCCATAATCCTCTCTCTCTCCCGCTTCATCATTGAGCAGAGACTGACAATGACACCCCGTCCCCATCAGCGAACCCTGGTGTTTATATTGTAGCTGTCATGTCATGTAAATATGGGTTAGTAATATCATGGCAAAATGTAAATAAGCATAGACCACACACAAGCTTGGTTTCATAAATGACATAAAAACCTCCTAGATAGGTGAGAGTGGTAAGTTTACCAATCATTCATGTTCAAATAAAACATCAGAATCAGAGAAAATAGCCCGATTTTAATTGGAGATACTTGACATGCAAGCTGAAATGGCTTTTTCAATTGAGAAATGAGACACAGTACAGTGTTTGTTTCTACACTCTCAGAAAAGTTGGTTAAAAATTGTTAGGTTGGCTAAAATATGAACCGACCAACTGTTGGTTAAAAGAAATCCCCATATATTTTACTTTAAAATATTATTTAAACAACACTTGGTCAATTCATATTTTGACCAACCTAATGATTTTTCTTTCAGTGTACCTTTCAAGCTTTCAAAGAATAGCTTTGGCCCTTATCATGAAGGTAATAATAATTGCTTTCATTCTGGTGCTAAAAGCAGAAGTCTTGGACGTGTAAGCAAAGGTTTGAAACCTTGTTTCTCATAGGAGGTCAGTAACCATCATAGTGCTTGGATAGGGCCAAAGACATAACCAGATTTCTTATTAGCACCCATGATAGAATAAAGACCATCCTGGTATTGCAATGATTTATTAGTAGCAATAGATATGGCAGATATAAATATGTAGAATGCTTTTTAAAAATGCTGTGAATTTATGTTTTATACCGAAGATAAAGAATCCAGGTCCAAGTAGATTTAACATATGGTGCATTAATCCTAATTATTTTCTCATGATGAATATTGGTGAAGTTAGAAATGGCAACATTTTGAATAAAAGAAAAAGATTCTTTTCCATGTCTTAACAAAATGTGTGTAAATATATTGGTTGAGGTATAACTTGCTGAAGACAGTGCAAAGAACTTTACTCCTTTCACTAAAGAAAATGATGAATAGAAAATTTATTAGGTGGGATGTCCTAACAGAACTGCCTACCTGTTGTTAAATAAGATTTTCTATTGAATAATCCTTCAATGAAACATGTTTAGACTCTTTCAAAAAGTAACTCCTTGTGAGATTAAGACCAAGAAATTTCAATAAGTAGGCTAATCTTTATTTTACAAGCAGGTAGGAGTATTCAGAATGTCTTCAGGCAATATCCTAATCTCATCTGAAAGGCCATAGAGTGGGTGTTACAAACTATTCTGGTGGGCAGAGAATAATATGGGGGCAAAAATTACAAATGACGATTGATTCGGATTGAGTTGTAGATATAAATCAGCGCACAGGACAGGTTTCTGTAATCTTTTCATTGTACTTGGGGAGTAAAGCTTGAAATTGGGAGTGGTAATCGTGAACTGAACTTTTTATTTAGTGCAGACATGACATGATGTCAGGGAGTTCCAACTCCCTGGTGACATATTGAAAACTGTATCATGTTGGGTTGATATTTACATTTAGAATGAAAGGAAGTTTTCATGATGAATGAGATGAAGAATACAGCATGATGATTTGTTTGGAGCCAGGACGTTCAGCTTTTGAATAGAAGAGTAGCCTTTGAAGTGTCAATATTTATTAATAATGATAATATATAGCATTTTAGTTACCTATTCAGAGGCACATAGGGATATATAACAGGGGAGGGGGGGGGGGAATCATTTGAAATATTCATTATGAATCGCATAATGTAGAAGTATGATAGAATGAGTACAAACATGATGAGAAATTGTATATTGAGACAAAGCTTTAAAGCCCTTCTGGCTCTCAATAAACAGAAATTTGCTTTTGATGGTTGTTACTTGAAATTTTTATTTAGTGTGTATTTTTGAGTAGTTGATAATAATATTTTTTCAGGGTGATAATTATTCTGAAAATAAAGGAATCAGGGAAAGTGTTGACTGTATCTTTTTATCATTAATTGAGTAATAAAGCGAAAATGATGACTATCATCATCTGTTGAGCCAACCAGAAAGGCAATCATATCATTCAACATAGAGTTAATACCTTGGGGGGAGGGGCTCAAGAAATGATGTTTGGTAAGACCATAGACATATAACCATAGACCATAGACAGCAGGCACTTATATCATTACGCCAATGGCATTAGGCCCCGCCTCTTTCGGATCATTTGAAGGTCGACCTAAGCACCCGTTTTTGTTGCATTATTCATATCTACTGCGCGTGTGGCGCGTATCACTTTTATTATGATACTTTGATTTAATGCGCATTTGTTGCGCATTTGTTGCACATTGATTGTGCATCATTGCGCATATTGTTAGCTGATGGCCGTAATGTTTTAAAACATGCACAAACGCACGCGACTCCTTGGAATCATCTTACAAAATGAATTATTCATTTTTGCTCATAAATATTGATGGTGCTTAGGTTGGCCTTCTAATGGATCTGGACAAAATGGCGGAGCTTTAGGGGCCTGGGCAAGACAATTAGCATACTAACATTCATTAACCAGTTGAATACTAAGCATGAGATAACTCGAAGGGGGGGGGGGGGGGGGGGGGGTCTATATGGCAAATGCGTGTTGTATCAGAATTAATTGTATCCAATGGTTAATAAGGGTTAATGCCCTTCTGGCCTTTAGACAGATGATGTTTTTGGCAGGACATCTTTATCATGCTAACATTAATGATTTGGCGGATGCTTGCAATATTGATGATGAATCAGCATCAAAGTTAGATAATCAAATGAAGAGGAAACATGATTTCAAAGAGAAGGTCCTTTCTGAAGATGACATGTTGTTTCTAATGTTGTAGTATCAGTGATGAAGGGTTTCCTGTCGCCTGTCTGAGTTGAGACTACTTCTGTCATCACCTTATTCTTCTTTCTTATTTCTACCCTTTCCTTTTCTTAATATTGACACCTGTCTTCACCTGATTCTGCTGTCGTATTCCATCCTTCTCCTCTTTATTTATTTATATTTATCCATTTTCTTGTTTTTCTTTCATATTTTCTCTATCCTGTTCCTATCTTATGTTTTTGAATTTTCTACAGGTCTTGTCATTTTTTTCTCACTCTCTATATTCCTCCGTTTATCTCCCCCTGTGGTCTTTATTTCTGTCTACTTTGTGTATTGATACTTTCATATCTGTTTGTCTCTTTTCCGCAGTATATTGTTTTCCTTCCCTTGTTTTCTCCCTTCCTTAGTCTTTGCTATCCTTTAACTCTGCTTTTAGTTTTAAATCAAAGACATAACTGAAAAATAGAAACTATTCTAAAGTGTAACAGTCTTTTTCCTCAATATGAAAAGTCCACACATGGCACAATCTAGTGTAATTCAGTCCTTTCACAGCTAGAAAATCTGGACTATTTTGCAAAATTTGCAAAGTTTGTGGTTTAATGGTTTACGGTATGTGTGTATGCACTAGCTATTCTTGACCCTACCATTCCTATGTTCATTAACATTTAAAACTTCCAGTTTACAGCGTAAATTATCATTTAATCTGCCAAAGCAATCAAGCCCCCTAGTACATCATGTTTTACAAAGGAAATAAAACAACAAGCCAAATTAAATTCATTTTTCCAGGCTGCCAACCTCATTTTTCTTGTTTGTAGTTCAGCCTTTAGACACTCGGCAGCGATAATTTGGTGCAAGTTTGTGACATTTGTAGATCAGGGGTTGGTTGAAGGGTTAATTTAATAATGACAGCAGCCTCCTTTCACTTTACACTGTTCCATTTTCATCTTCCTACACAGATGATTGGGCGGTCATTATAACCACGCTTAGTGAGTGATATCTAGATCACGAACATGCCAAAGCTGATTTGAGAAATAAACATATCACAATAGACCATCAAAATAGGCCAAATTGTCTCATTATACTCTGTAGATACTAGAATGACGGTTTTCAGGAGGGTTAGAATGTCAAGAACATAAGGAATAAATGATGAAATATTTATTTTATTGTTATTAAATTTCTTTGCATTGGTACATGAAATGCTGTCTGTCATTAATGTTTATAATAGATTTATTGAACAAAATATATGAATACTGTAGGGACCTATGTCACTTACAGTACAGAAATAAATTTTTTCTATTGTTTTTAGAAGGAGGGATGTTGATGAATGATTCATAGACAATACCCACAAACTAGAAAGTAAAATGATTTGCAGTTATGTTACAGACTACAGGGACTTTCATTCCAAATATTGAGGTGAAAGTTTCATCTGCTATGGTACTTGAATGTACTGTTGAGAGATTTCAATGTTTTATACATGCAAACAATGGCAAATTTAGATATCTGATTGTTAAAAGATTGTCCCCTCCCAAGTAATGAACTCAATGATAAAATCTGAAAGTGTAAACATTTTCCTTGTAATTCATGTTCCCATTGTCCAGTAGATTCTATGATCATTCAATCAAACTAAAAAACTGAACTTGGTTACAGAGTGAACAAATGGTAACAGGTTTGTTATAAGTTTTGAGACTGAGGAGGTCCCTTCCAAAAATACTCCTTTCCTCCCACTCCTTACCCCTAGGGATTTTACCAGATCACTTTTGAAGTTAGTTTTTAAAAAGTCCACTTTGTTTATCCTACAGGTATAATGGCTTTTTTTTTTTTGCACAAGTAGTCTAGCATAGGCCTTTTTGCTGCTTTCTGTGTAATTCCTTATATGATTATATTTCTAAATCCTCAAATGTCAGAGTAAGAACACATGTAGAGACACAAAAAATCTGTGGTATAGCTATACCAAAATGTTATAGTTGCACAATGAATTTTTATGTGTTGGTACCTCTCACTTATGAAACAATGTATAAAGAAACGTGTAACGAGAATAGGGTCTAATCATCGTTTGGAAGTAGAACTCGATAAGGAATGACGGTCTGTGTGTGTCTGAACGTATGGCGACCATAGAACTATATAACCGGGCGGGGCTTAACATGAACGCAGTTGGACAGAGACATGACCTTGCTATGACAACATGTGCAGTAGAAAACTGCGCATCTCTACAACATTTTCTTTAAAGAGTTTGAGATGTGTGTCTGAACACTGTGTGCTGTACGATGATTCTTTATACTTTTTTTCTTTATTGAATTTCGCGATAAGCATTTTGTGTCTGAACAGGTTGTTAAATGTTCTGTAGTCGGAGTTACTACCAGTAATTTTGTTATCTTTAGTATATTTGTAAGCTTGAGAAAAGCAGTGCATGTCTTTCATGTATTTAAAATGAATAAAACAAGGAGGCAATAAAACAATAGAGGCCTGCATGTTGATCAACATGGATTATGTCAATCAGCTCCTAGCACTGATATTACAGAAATAATATGACTTTCTTCTTCCGGAAACTGAGCACTTCTCAGCTGCAAATACTTAAAACTTTTGATCTCACAAATTCAAAGGCAAACCAGTACGAAAATGAACCTTTCAGTGCAATTCCACTAAAGTGTACCAAGATTTATGCATCGTCATTACAACCGTCCAAACTCCATCTCTCCACCTTCACCAAACCAAGTTTATAATGGAGGAAATTTGTCAGACAGTCTGAAGATAGTAGGAAAAAGGTCAGCGGGTGATCCAGTCCTCAAATATGACATTTGGCTCTCTCTGTTTGAGTTGCCAGTCTTATCTCGGTATAATTACAATTCAACAACCTTTTATTACTTTGTTGAGAGAGAGGTGAAGTGTTTATTTCAACATTTGTAGAGTACATGTGCAAATTTGCACAAGATTATGCGAGGCGTAAAACCGGTGGATGAGTGAGCTCTTGTGGATCAGTGACAAGTTCTAAAGTGGAAGATTTGGAAGGCACTTAATGTTAGAGCACAGTATTAAGTAGTGGTGGGTTTAGAGGGGCACAGCTAACATGTGCTTCCCTTTCAAAGTGCAAGAGAGCATATTTACTGCACAGAACAAAAATCTGCCCCTCCCACCCAACAACATGTGATAACTTTTAAATTTTCTCTGGGGGGGGGGTACAAATATTGTGCTACTCAACCCCCTCCCCCACCAACCTTTACACAATCCTAGGTTCACCCCTGGTTTAAGAAGCAAAAAAAACAAAAAAAAAAAACACAGAGATATTGCATAGCGTGATCAGGAGGATGCACTAGTATCTTGACCTTTGACAGCCTCACAGTCAACAAAATATTTTCAAATTATCAGATCTGTCTGAATTGCAAGCGGATACAAATACCTGATTTGTCATGTCTATGAAATTGAAATCATATATATATGTGAGCATAAATATTATCAGAGATGATGGTATCACATTTGGTTTCAGTGCAAGCTATGTTACTTTTGCCTCCAGGCTTTATTGTTTTGCTCAGAGTGTAGTTTTACAGGGTAAAAACTAAGTAAACCTTCATGTACTGTATTTGTTCGGAAGTTTTTGTCTTGGGCGATGCTTATCTGCTGATATATAAGTTATCTCTATTTTATATACTTTCCAAAAATGATCAGTTTTCTGTATTTTGATACTTTTTGTTTTGGATAAATAAATATGAATAAGTATTCAGTATAGATTATTAATATTATTGTTAAGTAAAAGTATGATAATGAATATATATTGATAGACATATACCCATTGACATGCTGGTACCCATAGAAGACCTCCATGAATAGTCCTTTCTTACCGGCTGAATGAAATTTGATTAAGTGCTAGATTTTGTTGAATTTATCTGAAGGTTAAATCTAAGGATTCTTGTGATATGCCATTTCAAAAGTTTCATTTTGTTGGTTTAGGCCTTAATATTGTGAAGAAGTATTATTTTTGATAGATGACCTTCCACAAAGCCATAATAGTTATGGCACTATCTAGCTCCCTAAAGGGTGTATATTTTTAGTGGATAGATATGGCTATAGTGTGTGTGATTTATAACATCTATCTTTTCATTCAAACAAAGCTCACACTATGGGATTGCTTTGTACTGTAAGCTTCTTCATATTTCATCACATTTGACCTTTCCTTTCTCTAATCCTAGTCTTGATCTGTGGGATTAATGAGCAGTAGGATGTATGGTAGACCTAGGCTCACCTGTGGCTGGTGCCAGGATATCTGGCTAGCAGTGTCACCGGTGGGGTGCGGATTAACCCCCTTTTGATGTGACTGTACATAGGTCAGCATGCTCTAGATGCGTAAATAGAGAAATAATCCCCCCTGGATTATACCACTGGAAGCTTATCCCACGGTTATTCCATGTATTTGTACAAATTCTATGAATATAAATGAGTGAATAATTGGGGAGATGTAATGGAATGCCACCGTCTATATCATTCACTCATCAATAGAAACATACAGTCACAGCCCAGTTATTATTTTGTGTATTGTAGTTTGTAACTCTTCAGGTTAGGCAGGTTTCTTTCATTTTCGTCTTTGTTAGAATTTTGATTTATTATTGGCATACCACTGCTCATTCTTCGTCAATGAAGAGATTTCAAATTGCTCAAGTTGTGAGAGTAATTATTTTAGAGGATGGGGATAGTCGGGAAGGTGGAAGAGCTAGCTCCCCGAGCTGACTTTATGCACAATATAGATTCCCTTTTTGAAAAATTGATAGCCTCCCACAAACAACAGTATCATTATTAGATTTTGATGACGATTATGATGATGATGATGATGTTGTATACAAATAATGAATGTTTATGAGTGCAATGGACATAATCTTTCATGAGGTGAAAAATGAAATGATCCATTCAACGAGGCTGCGCCTCGTTGAATGGATCAATAGTTTTATCTTTCACCGAATGAAAGATCCTGTCCATTGCACGAATGAAAAAACATTCATTTTTTGTTTTATATAACACCTATATGACACGCTGTCCGTCAATATGTTTGATTGCAAGCACACTGCAAACGCAAGCGTTTTACGTACATAGTGTGCCGGGCTCTCGGCGTGCATGCAAATGGAGCAAATCGCATGGATCCAAGATTGCACGGTAAATGGAGCCACAATTGCATGAATGATGACATAATAGTAGAATGGGACAAATGATCATATCAAACAACCAATCTAATGACAAGGATCTATCTAGGTGTCATAATTGTTGGTGATGATGATGATAGTGATGATATTGATATTGATGTAATCTAGTTATAAAAGTTCACCTTTGAGTTTGATTTTATCTTTAGTAGGGAGTATTACATATTAGCTTTGAGGAGATACATGTCTTATTTTCCTGGATTTTTATGTCAGAGTACAGTAATGACAAAAATTGGACTAACCAGAGTGGGGATAAGTTGAGATGAAATATAAATGATTATGTGCTGACTATATTGAAACAAATTGTGTATGTAGTAGATAAATTCTTTGATTGGTCAACAGATATTATGTCCTGCATTCAGAAAGGGGGATCGTAATAAACAAAACATGCGTTGACAAATCCTACTCTCATAGCATCTGTTGTGACATATCAGATGCTTTAGTCTAATAAGGGACATGCCAGCGGACTAACTTTCAAAACACTGCCACCTACTCTATGGTTAAGCAGCCAGGTCAAATTAATTAACCAAAATATGAATGAGACTGTCCCATCACTGATGTGGTTTATGCATTGACCCTTATCTCACCCAGCACCCAAAAGGTCATTGAAAGGTCACTGAACCATGATGCAGTTCTCTAGTGTGTTGATATCTTGCCTAGATAGCTCATGGCGTGTCTTTGCATGGTCATGTACTCGTGTATTTGTCCATTGTTGAATGGGTTTCCTTGTAACTTTGATATCTTGCCAAGATAAGTTTAGAATTGTTATGCCTCTGCTTAGTTATTTATCTTATCTGTGGTATACTTTGGTATTGCATGTCACCTGCTGAGTTCCAAAAGGGAATTGACTCTGTATGACTTCATACCCTCTGAACTCTTCATAGATGATCATTTATTGTTTTATTCCATTGTATAAATATTATTTTGTCCTCTATGTTATGATGAAATAATGAAGAAATCACTCTTTTTAATATAGAGTTGTTATTTAGGAAATTACGGTATTCAAGAAGAAAATGTTAGAATATTGTTTTTTTTTCAAGAATAGATTAAAATATGAAATCAGAATAGTGATTTCAACCTCATACAACACTCAAAAGGCTTTGGGGTAATGACAAGGTGACATACTTCCTGCAGTGTAAAAAGGATAGGGGGAAAATCACTAGTCGGACCTTCTAAAAAATTTGACAAATGTAATCGCAAATGATGGAAGAGCTTCTGTATGACTTTCAGGTCCAGTAATGACCCTTGGGGCTCAGGTTACAAGCAATGTCTGAGCTTGGGCCTCAAGAGGATTAGGAGGAAATCTTAGCTCTTTCATTCCATCAACAAACCAACACCACCTTCATTCCTGGAAGGCCTGCATCTATTTGACCTTTCACCCCAGGCCATAGTGTTTAGTGTCAACTCAGGTCAGAGAGTCATTAACTGTTTGATTGAGAAGGTGGAAGGCTTATTGGGTAGGAAGCCCTGTTTGGACTTGTTAGCCGTTGGTCTGGCTTCATTATTTTGGCTTCAGGCTTTGATTTGAAGATTTGCCCCTGATCTATATTGTCATGTTATCGAGCATGAAAGGGGATAAAAAGATCATCTCATCATGTTAAATACATGAGTGAGGTACAGTAATCCTCTTTAAGTAATCTGAATGCTGAGTTATACTGTTATCTGTTAATTTTTTTGGAATGAATTAGGTTCTGATTGAAATCTGAGCATTTCCAGATTTTGAAGAGTTTTCATTGTGAATGAGTTTTAGGGTATAGGATTCAGGGAGACCTTCATACTAACCCCCTGTTTAGACACAAACGTTTATATCAAAAGTCAATAAAGAAACGTCATGTAAAATTGTATAGCCTACAGACCATCCAGACACACATCCCATATGCACATTTTTCTACTGTGCACATTGCCACGGCAAGGTCATGTCTCCTTTGAACATGCTCATGTTAAGCCCCACCCATTTATACTGTTCTGTGGTCGCCATACGTTGAGACACACACGGGCCGATTCTTTATCGAGTTGTAGTTCGAAAATGATGCTCAGACCCTAGTTTCGTTATACTACGTTTCTTTATAAATCGTTTCGTTAGTCAATGTTCAGACACACAAATCCATCGTATAGCTATACAGTTTTTGTATAGCCATACAACAAATTTTGTGTCTGAACACAAGGTGAGATGATTATCCAGTTATCCTGTCAGTTTGTGGCTGCGATAGGTTTCTAGTGTGAATAGGACCCAAGGAATGGACCCTTGCGATTCTACATCTCCACACCATGCTAATGCTTGGTCCATTGATACTGTCAAGTTGCGGTTGTGATATGTTTGTTGTGGCTGATTAAAATGTCAGAAGGGATAATGGATGAACTTTGATAAATGTGGACTGGACATGACCCTTGACCAGAGGTGTTTTGGGTCAGACTATGGAATGTTGGAATTGATGATGATGATCAGGGAAGATAGCAAGAAACTGTCACAGTTCAAAAGATTAGTAATATCTTTTGAAAATGTAAAGAAGATTGATTTATTCCAAAGGATAAAAATAAGTTATTTGGTTATTTGTTACTCATTGGTAAGTCTGTAATTCTAAGTAACTCTAAAGTAATTTGAAATAGAACACTATAGGTAGTCTTTAGTTCTGGTAATGAAATGTATTACCCCCACTGGAACTAAAAGTAGACTGTAGATAGATATTTTGATGTAAATTACAATAAATTTCATTGATTAAACAAGGTAGTGAAATATATTGTATGTAAAAAGAATTATTCCTTCAAGATTTCCTGCTGCTTTTGCCCTAACCAGCATTCTTGCTTGTATCTTTCAGATGTAATAAGTCTAGATGTCCTTCAAGTCATTGGCCACCCCCTTCCTGCTGGAGTGACTTTCACTGAAGGCCTGACTGGTGCTGCTTTTAAATTTGAAGGCGATTCCAATGCAGGCCGCCATGCTGAGCTCATCCTACCCTCAGACTTCTCTTCCAACTTCCCCGAGTTCTCCATCTTGATGCTGCTGCGCCCATACAGTGGTAGCAGGGGTACTGTCTTTGGCGTCACAGACCCCTACCACCGGACAGTCATCCTCAGTGTTAATATTACTAGCATCTCTATAGAAGAGATGCGAATTAGCCTGGTGCTAACAGACATGGACTATACCAGTGAATCAATAGAGGTAGCAGCCTTCATTGTGCCTTCCTTCACAAACCAGTGGACGCAACTGGCGTTGAGCATCAGGGACAACCAGGTCACCCTGTTCCTGGACTGTCAGGAACTTGGAACACAGTCTTTCGATAAACATCCAGGCTGGCATATTAGAATACCAGAAATGGCCCCACTTTTCATTGGACATCTAGGAATAGTAGGAGAAAGGGTGCAATATCGGGTAAGCTATTGATGAAATGTAGACAAAAGGTTATGGAAAATTGTTTAGGTAGGTAGTTAGATAGATAGATAGATAGATAGATAAATAGATAGATAGATGATAGATAGGGTAGGTAGGTAGGTAGGTATGTAGATAGATAGATAGATAGATAGATAGATAGATAGATAGATAGACAGATGATGGATAGGCTAGGTCGGTAGGTAGATAGATAGATAGATGGATAGATATAGATAGATAGATAGATAGATAGATAAATAGAAAAATAGATAGGAAGATAGAAAGATCAATAGATAGGTAGGTAGGTGATAGATAGATAGGTAGATTAATAGATAGATAGATAGAAAGATAGATAGGTAGATGGATAGATAGATAGATAGGTAATTGTTTCCTTTTATCTCGGTTAAAAAGTTTATTGTTTACCTGCTAGGAGGGCATGAATGAATGCTCTATTGGTGGATGTATCATTCTATAAATATACGTAAGTTTTCAGAGACTCCAACTCTCCTGTTTTCGGCGGGAGATCTCCGACTTAGAGTCCATTTTCATAAAATCTCCAGTTCTCTCGCTTGAGTTTGAATTGTTCCCGCCCTAGCTGTGATTCTCCTATTTTCTCCCTCCCAACCACCCTTTTGAAAAAAACAAATCTGAATCACTGGATTTTACCTCATTTAGCGTTGTCATATGTTAAAAAATAAGCGTAAGATAATGTCAGAGAGCTTCTATAAGGAATTTCGTGCTTTGCGCTGGGCTACGCGAACATTGAGTCAGAGTCTCCCGTTTGCTAGGGGGGCTCGGCGGGAGAATCTCCCGCTTAAGAGGTGCTTGGGGTTGGAGTCTCTGAGTTTTTTCAATATTCATTGATTGATTATTGATTCTTGTTTTCTTTTTGTATGTTTTTTCTTCAGGGGGATATTCAACAGATTTTTATTACTAACAGTGCAGACTCTGCTGAAGAACATTGCCCCATTGGTGAAGTAAGTAATATCATAGCATATCCTCCCTTATAAGGGAGAACCCCGTAATAATTCTTACATGCATGAAGTCTGATTTCTAAGAACCATATTATCTTTGCATTATCCATTTTAAGAAATATATTTAGTGACTGCTTAAGCAGAGGAGTTATTGCTAAGGGAAGGAAAAGGCCAGTCTTCTTAAAGGATGATAAAATATGTTGGTCCATAAGAAGTAGTATTAAATGACAAAGCAAAGTAGATTGAGAAAAGAGATTTTAACCCATTCGTGATAGGAATTATTTAAAGCCTAATTTGATCAGCTTTTATTCTTCAAATTGGCAATACCAACATTTTTTATTTTAATGCTACATTTTTCTAATTAGATGTCATGTATCTGAAATGAATATAAATTAACTGAAAGTATGATGAGAAGTCAAAAAGTTGCCAATTTGCAGGGAACAACTGTGATTTTAAACTTTCCATCGCATTGCCAATTAAAGGATTTTAATGCTTATTTTCCTTTGAAAATTTTTCAGCATCAAACAACAAATACTGATGCAACCAAAATGGGCACAGTGCGTGTAGAATTTTTTGCTCTTTCTGCTCATGCATTTGGTATGATTTTTAGAGCTTTGCATCAAAAGATATTAGACCAAACCACAAAATGTGGACCCTCTGTCATGAATGGGTCAAAATAAATTATTCCTTTCTCCTAAAGGTACAGGAGCTTTGACACAAATTTAACAAATCTGAACAATATTTCATTATATGTTTCTCCGCTGTACTTCTGGAAAAAAATGTTAGTATACTTTTCAATATTGACCCAACTAATTATTAATCAATTTCAATAATTTCATATTCTAAATAATTTTCTTGACTCTTAATGAAAAACCTTCTCCTCCCTTCTTCATGGTAATAGAGTTAGAATTTACCGTTCATCCCAAATTGGGTACTTAATTTCAGTATCTGCGTATCCTTTCAGAGTAAAAATCTGTGATATTTTCATTTGTCAATTGTAAATTTTAGCTGATTGTTTTAATAAACTGTTTATGAAGGATAAGGAATTAGATTTTCTTATTTTCTTGAAGATTTGAGAGATGATTAAATATTTAGCAATTAAGAGAGAAAATAAAAGTGGCATTGCATACTTCGATAGGCTTCTTTCTCTGAAAACCAAAAGCAAATGAAAATTTTGAAAAGCATTTTTTATGAAAATGATTGCAGTATTATTTATTTCTTACATGCTTTGCTTATGCATGAATCGTGCAAATATTATATATTATGATTTCTGCAGCTATTTACCAATTCTATTTATTCATGCATGCGTATTTTTAATTTTATTTCCTCTTTCTATGCAGTGGAAATCGGTTGATATAAAGTTAGCATGCACAACAGAGCAGTGTGAAGCACATTTTACCAAATTACCTGACGCTGCCTTGCTTTATCACTTTATAGTGGAAAGATAAAGTGCATATTGATTATTATCTTGTATCTATAGAATGCACATTTTGGTAGATGTTTGATCATGGAATTTAGCATTGCTTTTCATATTGGATTTGAAAAACACTAATCTGTATTAGTCTACCACTCTGCAATTATAATGTATCAGCTCTCAAAGTAACTAGCAGAGAAATTAATCCATTCTGAATTAATTTCAAATAAACAAATCAATTATTGCAGTTCTAGAGGGGTTTTTTTTAATGAAAAGTAATACAAATAGCTCTTCACTGTGTTGATTTGCTTTTATTTTCATTTGCATACATTAACCATGTTTTATTGCCTTTTTATTTCTATCACTGAAGCCTGTTTTCACTATATCTATTTATTTTGATCTGATTTAACCATTGGCCATTTATGCATCCCATTGCTTTCCACTGCTACACTTTCTCATGTGTCCATCCAGACATCAGGGAGCGGCTCTATGGCACTCCGGCAGAGTGCGGGAGAGGATTGGGCCTTCGTAGTAAGTTTTAATCGATTCACTTGTCGATCCTTGCACCCCATTTATTCTGAAAAATGGGTCAAAAGGGTACCTCTTTTGTGGTGGTTGTGTGGTAACAATTGTGGGCTTTTACGGTCATGTACAATTTGTCAAATTTTGCATCTTTTTCAATGAAAATTGGGAGTACTTAAAGTAAATGTCCTCTTTGTTAGATGTTTGTGGTATAAATACTTGTCTTCAGTGTAATGTGGGTGAAATGCCTTTGTGTCCCTATCATTAATGTTGAATTTAGGAAATAATTTGTAACATATTTTACCAAATTGTTTGTTAGCAAACAAAAGTTTTATGACTGGTGGTGGCAGTGCAAGTTGCAGTAGCAAAAAAAGTTTTAGAAGTAAAAATAACATTATTTAGCAGTTAATAATCTGTATTGCCCTAGACCCAAGCTTTATAGAAAGTAGCGCAGTAGGTAAAATGTGAAAGTTTGAAATATTTACCAGCTTTAGTGTAATGCAATAGTATAAGGAGAATCTGCTTTTTAATAAGTAAATTAAAAGAATAGCTGGGAAATAGTTTTGCATCTGCAGAAATTAGTAGAAAATGCGAGTAAACTAATGATGGGCATCGGGTTCCTCCGAAATAGCAAACATATTTCCACTGCTTTTATTGTGTTCCACAAGTAATGCCTTAAAAGTTGGGGAAAACTGAGCATTTGCATTGTATGCTTTAGTAAGGCTTAGAAAACATATACAATGAAGGAAATAGAGGGAATGATTATTTCACAAAGAGGAATTAAAAGAACCAAAAATGAATTTGAATTCTTCGTAAAGATATAATGAAATGAAGCTTTGTTAGAAGTTTCCAAGAGGCCCTTACAAGAGCAAATTTGTTTGCAGTTCCCCACAAGTTTTCCCTGTAATAATATCTGTATTCAGAAGTATGACATCAAATATTCTTGTTCTGGACCTGTATGAGCTTTGTTGACACTGATTAACTTGTAGGCACATGTATGTAACATTGCTAGACTAGTTGCATCCATGGGTCAGTGTAGGTTGGGCACATATTTGTTATATGCCACTACCCTTAGTTTTGTCTATTTCTCTTTATCTTATGCAAAATTTCTTCGATTATCTTGCAAGCTATCTAACCAACTAACTTATTAACAAACTAATCAACTGACATATGGCTTTTATAAGCCCATTAATTATAATTTTATATTCCATGTATTTTCTTACAAATCGCCTTTTATATCATGCATTTTGCTGTCACCAAGCACTGTCTGAAAATGCATGTGAAAACACTGAAGCTCATAACTAATAATTTCATAACTGATGTATTTGTTAGCAAGTAGCTATACTGCCATGTACCACCTCGAATCCTGCACTTTGCATTATGTATCAAATGCATGTTAATGTCATGCTGTTTTATGCTAATACCCCATTGAAATATATGTCTTGTATATTCCAAAGTTAATCATTTGGATGTAAGTGTGTTTGTCATGTGACAGGATAGTGACCTGCTTCTCATTGGAATTTTTGTATTTTGAACAATAATGGTGGTCACTGAGTAGTAAATGAACTTGGCCTTTGAATGGTTATCTGAATAATATACCATGTCCATAAATGTACCAGTATTACATTGTCTATTGGAAGATGCCATTAGGATATGAACCCATGGCCTAGCCAAATTGGTTGGCTTCTGTACTGAGTCAATGGGAATTACAGAATTCGGTAGCCAACTGGTTAACTTAATTGAGCCTCTTTATGAAGAGTTATTGCCCTTCTAGCTCTTAGCTGACACTTGCGGTTATGGGATATTCTCTGTGCTATTCTCTGTGCTACGTGTAGGTATGGTGACTTCACATCACATCATGTGTGTAGAGTCTGTGGGATGTTACATCATATCGTTACAACAGAGACAGAGTGTCGATGGCCTAGCTCTCAATCATGGACAAACCTTAGTCAAAACTCAATGCATCCACTATGTGTCTCTAGAAACAATTATGACCATTTCCTCTAGGTCTGCCTATCAAGGATTGGTCATCTTATTCTCCTACTGACATGCCCAAGCATTTTCTAGAAGGGCTTGTACTAAAAGAATTTGTAATTATGTTCAAATGAAGTGGGTACTGGAGTCACCCTTCCTTGGCACCTGTTCATGGTCTAGTTTGGATACCCATGTCACACTTCTTAACCCATTTGTGACAGGAATTATTTAAAGCCTAATTTGATCAGCTTTTATTCTTCAAATTGGCAACACCAACATTTTTATTTTATTGCTACATTTTCCTTATAAAACGTCATGTATCTGAAATGAATATAAATTGACAAATTATGATGAGAAGTAAAAAAGTTGCCAATTTGCAGGGGAAAACGGTGATTTTAAACCTATCACATTGCCAATTTAAGGATTTTAATGCTTATTTTCCTTTAAAAAATTTTCAGCATCAAACAACGAATATTGACGCAACCAAAATGGGCACAGTTTGTGTAGAATGTTTTACTCTTTCTGCTCATGTATTTGGTATGATTTTTAGGGCTTTGCATCAAAAGATATTAGGCCATACCACAAAATGTGGACCTCTGTCATGAATGGGTTAAATGATCCCAAACCAATCCCAAACTGATCCCTGTCCGATCCCAAACAAATTCCTAACTGTTCAATGATTGATAAAATATGGACCATTTGTATACTGTTGCTTAATTGTCAGTTTTTATATGTCAGCCTCTTTCACTATTGCCAGCCTTTAAGCAGTTTTAAGGCATCTTTTAGAAGCTGTCGTGGCATGGTCAGTTCCCATGAAAATGTTCAAAATATTCTACATTGATTCTGGGGTCTTTTTGGGGGGAAGGGGTGCTGTGAGGGGGAGGGGACTTGTGAGGATTTCCTCGGGGATAGCGCTGTTTCCTTCTATGAACAATTCAGCACAGTGAAATTTGGGCAATTTGTTTGGTCCTGCAAATGTAACTGGGCTAATAGTCAGGAAAGCTCGAGATATGATGCAGTCCCGTTTGCGTGTTAAAGTTAATGAGCTATGAGTAAGAGGGCAAGAAGGAGAATGAAGTACTATTACCAGCAGGTTCATCTGTACTTTCTGTCAAAATGCTGACAGCTAACTGTGACTTTGATCACAGTGTAACAATTATGTTCCATTATGCCCTGCTGTAACCCCCTTTTTTCAAAAAGACATTAAATTTTGATAAATTGGAAAGCCAGTAAAGAAATGACTAGCTGCCCACATTCTTAGTGAAACTCAGAGATGACGTGGCTATGTGAGTAAATTTTTTCAGTATTTTCATTGTTTTTTTTTCTTTCTTTTCTGTCTTCACACAGCAAAGGGTTAATCTGCTGTCAGTTGAGAGCCATAAGGGTGTTAATTTGTATCATTTTAGAAGGAGTATTGAGGCTCATTCATATATCCAACAGCACCCCCTCCCCCCCCCCCCTCCTTGCAGGAACCCATATGTGCTTGGTCTTTTTTTTTTTACAGTGCCACATATGATTATGACATAAATGTGCTAATAATAAGAATTTGATTGATCCACACCTTTTTGTGGCCAGAGGGCAAAGAAGGGGGGTTAATAGACTTGATTAAACTAAGAAAGGGAGAAGTGAAGTAAAGGGAAAACATGCTCCAAGTATAGGAGGTAGAGAAGAAGAAATTATAATAGAGCCAAGTCAGTAGCTTGAAAGTAATGGACTAGAGGGATATGTGTGAGTATGAAAATAAGAAAAGTAAATCTACTGACTTCATGAAAAATTACAGAAAGCAGGGAATGCATAGAAAAAAAGGATTTTCTTTTTAGATAGTAAACGAGAAAGAAATGCTACAATTCAGAGACTAGGAAGACCGCTGACTATACCTAACAAAGCAAGGGCCTTTTACACATCCATAGATACAATTAGCTCTTTAGAAACTTCCAGAGATTACAGAGGTGGTGGGCAGCTATAAAAGGCAATTACCGACAAGTGGTAGCATAAAAAGACACAAAAGACTTTGTGCCAGAAGTCAGTCAATTTGCGTCATTTTAGAGGTTAACTTTGTTATGTAATGCAGCTATAAAAGGTAATTACCAGTATAAAGTGCTGCCATTTAAGGATGCAAGAGTGTTAGTTTAAATAGTCAGTAAAATTGTCATTCTAAAGTCAAATGTAATGCAGAGTTTTGAAGTCACTGTCCTGGTGCATTATACTGTTGTAAGGGCCAACGTGATCATGGATTAGTTTAAAGGTACCTTTAGACCAGGAAGACTTTTATTTATAAACAAGTCTCTGTGTTTAAAGTCATTTTTGTCTCGCCCACCGGAGGTGAAGGCGAGACTAAGGGATCCAAATGTCGTCCGTCCGTCGTCCGTCCGTCGTCCGTCCGTCGTCCGTCCGTCCGTCCGTCACAAACGTTATGAAAGATAACTTGGCAACCGTGACTCACTTTTCAACCAAACTTGGGTTGTAGATGCACTAAGGGGACCTGCATGTTATGGTCCAGTCAGAGGTCACATGGTAAGGTCAAAGGTCATTTCAGGTCAAACGTTAAAGTTTACGTGCAAGACTCTCTTATGACACAAAACTCTGCAACCGTGACTCACTTTTCAACCAAACTTGGGTTGTAGATGCCCTAAGCGGACCTGCATGTTATGCTCTAGTCAGAGGTCACATGGTAAGGTCAAAGGTCATTTTAGGTCAAACGTTAAAATTTACGTGCAAGACTCTCTTATGACACAAAACTCTGCAACTGTGTGACACTGTTCAATCAAACTTGGGTTGTAGATGCACTAAGGGGACCTGCATCTTATTGTCCAGTCAGAGGTCACATGGTAAGGTCAAAGGTCATTTCAGGTCAATGTTAAAGTTGACGTGCAAGACTCTCTTATCACACATAACTTTGCAACCGTGACTCACTTTTCAACCAAACTTGGGTTGTAGATGCACTGAGGGGACCTGCATGTTATGGTCCAGTCAGAGGTCACATGGTAAGGTCAAAGGTCATTTCAGGTCAAACGTTGAAGTTTACGTGCAAGACTCTCTTATGACTCAAAACTCTGCAACCGTGTGACACTTATCTATCAAACTTGGGTTGTCGATCAATTTCAGGCATGCTTTTTACTAATTATTAACAAAATGCTGCCTTTAACCTCTATCTAATTAGTCAATTTACCCCTGACAGGTTATCCGCGTCTATCTTGCGGGTGCCAGGCAACATTTTGCACTTGAAAGAATATTAAAACTATACATAAATACTCAGTGCAAAGTGGCTGAGGGATCAGTTTTCTGTTCTCTTCAATTTTATGCATGCTTTTTTTTTTCCTGTGGCAGTATTCAATATACCATAAAAGATTTTACTCACTAACCCTTCTTCTTAACAAAACATAACTGTTCTCGTATTTCTTTTCTCTAAATTATAAGCTCATTATCACACTACATCATCTGCAGCCCTCAGCTACACTACAACCACAAACACTTTTCAACTCCACACATGTAAAATATCAATCATACAATGTTACTCATATCAGAGGGATGAGAGTAGAAGCAGGGAAAGTACATGCACGTGAAAATGCAGTACCATTTCATAAAAAACCCTTCTCATATTTTATCAAATGTTATTCCATCCCAGTTATTTCACAATGAGCTTTCGATACAGTTCTGTTGTGTGCCATCACAGATCGCGATATTTCTAGTTATTTTCACAAGTGGGCGAGACACAACATCGCAAACGCCTTGTTAGAAATAAATAAGACTTGAACTCAAACCACGAACCTTTGATCCACAGTCAAATGACTGTCCTCTAGACCATTTACAGAATTTGATACATACCTTTACCTGGAGTAGTATAACCAAACACTTTCATGTTTTATCTAGGCACCTTACATTCACTCCCTGATATGACTGTTTGGGTCCATGTTTTTGTCAAGGTTATTATCAGGAGGGTGTTGGTTGGACCTTGATGATGGATGCCGACAATTCACAGGTAGCACACACCTCACGCATCAGTGTCAAACATTGAAAGAGAAGAATGTCATTGTCATTGGCACTGGTCTCAGAGATAACCCGAGGTGATTTGTCTAGCGGTTGTTCCAGCTAAATTTCATTTATTACTCCAAGGTTGTTTGCAAAGTTTGATAATATTGGAGCAGGAACCAACACCTATGAATGCTGGAAGAATGAAGAGTAGATATTAGATGGAAGGAAATGAAACTTCCATGAAAAAGAGGCTTATTCCATAAAAACTAGGGGCCTGTTTCTCAAAAACTGTCAGAAGTCTGTCTTCATGGACATCCCATTGAAACGCATTGCATTTCTATAACATGTCTCTTTGGGTTTTTCAAGAACTATTTGAGGGTTTCTAGAGATGGGGCAGCAAGGAGATTTAGAAAATACTACATGATTGTTGAGAGCCAGAAGGACTTTAACTCTGTGTTAAAGTATATGTGATGAAGCCCCTCTGACACTCAGAACATCATTTAGGATTCATATAATTTACTACCGAAGAATGCAAGTTAATTCATTCATTCATGAATGGTTATTGACAAAAAAAACTTACTATGTGGGAGGATACAAACCGTGAGGACAGTAAGTTGAATTCAATGTGGCCATTATTTCAGTTCAAGTTGTTGTTTTCATATTGTTGAAATAGTAATGTATCAAAATTCTCAGAGCTAAGATAGCAGATACAAAATGATTGAAAGCTTCCTATGATGCATGTGGGATTTAAAGACATATGAAACACCAATACAAAACAAGAATACTTCCGCCAAGGGTTACATAGATCAATCATGAATAGAGCTTTGTCACGTAAAACGGCTTACCAGATGTAGTGTTTTGGTGGGATATGATATAAACTGATATTCTGTCTGATACACTGTCTCTCAGTCTTGGGGGGGGGGTGATTCAAACTGATAAAAGGGTTATTCCAATAAATGCAAAAAAAAAAAAAAGGAAATTGGTTAGTAAAATTTTGAAAGAAAATTCTGATTTGAAAGATAAAAATAGTTCGGTTTTTAAAGTCTCAAAACATACATAGAAATTACATTTCATGACTATACCTCACTTCCTACGATCCATTAATGTTTTGTAAAAGTATATGTCAGTACGTGTATCATGATTTTAGACATGTTTCCTACAGGTAAAAATACTATTAATGAAATTTCTTTTACAAATACCTAATTCTTATTGTCAACCTCATGTTTCTCGGTGTGAGAAAATTTACCCCATTAGAAAAGTAGGTCAGAGGTGATTCACATACCTATCAAAATGACAGGAAGGGAAAAAAAGTAAGATTCATCAAATTTCATGCTTGATGGTCTTAACATCTTCTCTCCTGCAGGGCAATTTTGCAATGGTTTTTGTGGTGAGAAATTTTGACAACTTATCCATATTGTGCTGAAAGATTTTGAGTTAAAGGTACTATGTGTATGTTTTAGAGACATCCTACATATTAGGTGTGCATAAGTAGATTTTGAAAGTTGAAAAAATACTGGAGAGTCTGAGTTTCTGATAACCTGTTGAATACTAGGCCTGAGATAACTCAGGCCAGGGCCTTTGGAAAATGCATGTTATTCTGAAATTAAATTGTGCTCAACAGGTTAGTAATTATCGGGCATGTCCATCATTCATCTTTATTTTTTCATCTTGTGATGTATCATATCTCGATTAACTTTGAAAAATTCATTGTTCTTCATATCTGGTCTACTCCAAACTACATTAGGACTATATCAACTTCTTACAAATGATCACTGGGTATACTTAAATCATCAGTGCAGTGGATAAAATTTGGACTTTTCCTATTCTTTGGTTAGTTTAAGAGAATTATTCTAGTTTTCTTCCTTTGGAAAATGCTTCTAGAAAAATGTAGTAACTATAGGGTTTGGGTCACATCCATAAGTAAATGAAAGTTCAAAGTTCAAAGTTCAAGTTCATCTAATCAAAGGCAAAGAAGGAAAGAAAAGAGAGAGGGGATATTATGGAAGAGAATATATCAGTTGATACAAATCAATCCCACACCCTCTCCCAATTAATGGCCATGTTAATCTGTAAAGCAATCACACAGGCAGACATGTCCGCCTCCCCCCCCACCCCCCATGCAGTGATGCCAGTGCTCATCCATGTCTGAAACTCTGAACCCACAATGCATCAGTGATCGTGAATTGACAGTGTGTGTACCATGATTCTTTTTTTTTTTTAATAGACTTAATCTTTTATCAGATAAATATATTCTTTTTGTGATATGCTTTCTTCCTACTTGCATCCAAACTGCATGGTATTCCTCCTGCATATGTGTAGACCTTGTATGTGCAGTTGTGTAGGGCCAACTCACTACAGTGGAATGCAGTTGCTACCGGTCTCTGGTGCATGGTGCACCCATCAGTGTATTGGGCATACTTCTCGCAATTAATTACCCCATTAAGTAGTGAGAGAAAAACATCTGGATCCGTGATGGGGTAAAGCTCCTGCACCCTTCCTACCAGTAGATGATGAATTGGTATGGAAGATTGAACTTGGCAGACCTCTGTGGTCTGATCAACACAATTCAAAGGGATGAAACTGGTCCTGATTGGGAGATACTGTAGACTGGACATTCTGAACATCACTTGTTAATGATATCAAGGAGTTTCTTTGAGAGATATATTAGGATTATAGCTGTTTCTTTCAGATATACGTAGCAGTAATTGATTTTATATCTTTGAACCTATAGTAGAGGGAAAATGCTGAATTTGTAGCCTCTCATTTCTTTTTAAACATTTACCCTATGGGGGCCCCACTCTGAGTGATGATTTATTGTATTAATTAATTTTATTCATTGATGATTTATTGTTTATTGATGATTGATTTAGCAAAAAGAAGAGAAATTTGTGAAATTCAAAGGGGGAAATTGGAAAGCAATCTGTCCTGTACCATAAAGACCATGATAAGGATTAAACATGTGCATAGATGTTAAAAATCTCCAAATCTGAATTTATTTGGCCTGTGGATATGGAAACTATTTTCATATCTGACATATCTGAACTATTTTGTTTTAAAGATCAATTTTCCCCAGGCTATTTGATGTAGGACCTGACTGATGTTTTGCTTTAATTGAGATGCAAGGAAGTTTGTTATCTCAGTCATATCATCTTCGGTAGATCTCCTGACCCATGTGATTAATGAGTGCTCTTTATTGAGGCTTGTGTGGGACTGTATTGGTGTAACCTGTCATAAATGCCTTGTATATGTTTGGGCATCAATACAGTCCCCTGCTACACATGCTGAATGGGAAAGACAAAACAAGCATTTGAAGGTGCTCAGTGACATATATTCAACTACTTGCATTCTCCTTTCTAGAATGACCTTTTTATAAAGTCAGTTGACAAAATTTTGGAAAAACAAAAGTTGAAAGATTTCAAGTGATATCAGCCATTTTCATTCCTCTTTCTCCATTCATTTGACAAATGAACTTGCCATGTTATTTTCATTTTATGGCATTGAACAATATTTAAAACTTTTATGTTTATAAGTATGATAATTTCATTATGCTATGATTGAATGAATTCAAAGTGTAATATTGAAATTTGTTCATATCAGTGATTAGTTTTAATTATATGACTTTGTTTAGAATTAAAAGATATTTAACCCATTGGCTACAGGAACTTGTTTGGCCCTTGTTCAGAGTCTGTGGAAACTTATAAATTCAGTTGTAAAACAGGTTAATAAATGGAAAAATTAGAAGATATCAGCTATTTAAAGGGTAAGTCTACCCTAGAAGTTTCACTGTTTCAATAAAAGGAGATAAATTTGAACAGCATTTTAAAAAAGAAATGTGCAAAATCGGTCAAAGAATAAGAAAATTACACTTATTTACATTTTCTAGTAAACTGCTCTTGGCTCTGCAAATTGGCAACACTGATGACATCATATGTGAGCAGGTCTCCATTCACTTTGTACATGAAATTTTACATTTTCTCAATTTTCTTGGAAGTTACACATTTTCTAACCCCCAAAGTCAATGTATGTTCAGAAGAATTGCTTTTTACATAACATACTTTGACTATGTGGTAAGAAAATGTGTAATTTCCAAGAAAATTGAGAAAATGTGAAATTTCATGTACAAAGTGAATGGAGACCTGCTCACATATGATGTCATCAGTGTTGCCAATTTGCAGAGCCAAGAGCAGTTTACTAGAAAATGTAAATAAGTGTAATTTTCTTATTCTTTGACCGATTTTGGTCATTTCTTTTTTAAAATGCTGTTCAAATTTATCTCCTTTTATTGAAACAGTGAAACTTCTAGGGTAGACTTACCCTTTAAATAGCTGATATTTTCTCTAATTCTAAGTGTTGCCAATTTGCAGAGCCAAGAGTAATTTATTAGAAAATGTAAATGAGTGTAATATTTTCTTATTCTTTGACCGGTTTTGGTCATTTCTTTTTTAAAATGCTGTTCAAAATTATCTCCTTTTATTGAAATAGTGAAACTTCTAGGGTGGACTTTCCCTTTAACTAGAGGCTGAGCATCCAACAGATTTAGCGTTGGGCAGCCTGGACTCTGTCCCCTAACACCTGGGAGATTCAAAATATGTATTCATTGAAATTGCACTTGAAATAACCTGGAAATATTTTGTCATGTTATGCATTCTGTTCAGCAAGTCTGCTTTCCTGAAATACGTCCAGTCATAGAGTATTACCGTAGATCAGGAACTGAATAGACTTTGAAGCATTATGATTACAGGAATTGTCCATGACCTTATGCATTATCAGTAATAAAAGATGATCTAATTATTTCATTTCCTTTGTCTTTCATTCAATTATTTGTCATGATATCTGTCTAATCTCTGAAAGGAGGAAATTAGAATTGACATTGGAAATCAGTTTGTGAGTTATTTCAGGTGCCTTGCTTTCTAGTGATAGGTAGCAGAATAAACATGATAAAGCAGAGCTGTATTTTGTTGTGATCTACTGAAATTGTTGGTATTGCAAGTGGTATTTAAAAGATAGTTTACTGACTCTTAAAGGTTGGATACAACTTTAAAGCTGTTTTATTTAGTATTGTATTGTGAAAGGTTTATCACGATATAGACCCATGTGATGAATAGGAAGGGTTGTCTGAAGTAAATCTTGGTATGAATACAGTTATTTAATCTGATTCTGATTGCTTTTGCATCTCTGTATGAAAGGATTGAGTGCATTAAAGCTAGCCCTAAACCATGAACTGAAATACATTTCTTTCAACAGAATTATGATTGCTAAGGAATTGTTGCATAATTTGAATAGTACGTGGAGGTCAGAATTTTTTAGTCACAACCTGAATATGTCACTCCATATTACCTTCCTATACCATTAATTTGATATCTAGCTCTTGTGACGAGGGAAAGAATGAGTTTGTGTTCTAAGAATCAGAAGGACATTAAATGATAAGAATACAACAAAGTCACATACTTACACCCTCCTTGCTCTCAACAGATGCCCTGATTTTAAAGTTGATTGAAATTTTTCCCCAAATTTGAGCCATAACTTGTTCTTTACCCAGAGGTTTTAGGCAAAGATTTGCAGTGATTTATTTTCCTGTGGCAACATGTAACAAGAATATTCTCAAAATTCCCCTGTATGCAAAGAACTTGAGAAGTGTCATTGCCTTGTTCTGTATATTAGCAAGCTTTAGCAAGCCATCATTGAAACATATTCTAACTCTCAGGAAAATTATGAAAACAATTTGACAGATGTCAAATTGATTGATGTCTAAATTTGGAGAGGAAAAATTTCCAGCAGCGAAATTGCTAACTCCACAACATTTTTCAGATGTGAAAGCAATCAAATGAGGTGATGATGTGAAATGTCAACATGTTTGCACTTTTTCCTTTTTCCTTTCGGGGGGGGGGGGGGGGGGGGGGGGGGGGGTGGTTGCAAATTAAGTTATGTGTGTTTCAGAACCATAATGATTGAATTTGTGTAAAATATTGTTTTGATAAAATTGACAACAACAACAACATAACAGCAACAAAGAGAGGAAAAATACATTTTAAAAAAAATGATTCAAAAGCCCTAATTTATTTTCCTATAAAATATTAATGAAGTCTGACATGTAGGGACTTTCCACCGAACTAAACAAATAAGGAAATTACAAAAAGCTTAGATTGCTCTGAGATCCTTGTGTCATGTCTATCTATGACTGGAAACCATCCACTATCTCTTTCAAAAACATTTTTTTCCCCTTTTTTTTCAAAAAGGATATATAAAAACCTTTGATAACCATGACTAATCCAATGCTGCTATCATCTGTTTGTACCATCTTATCTCTTTTCATTCAAAAACCATCTCTACTTTGATGCTCTGTTTGTCACTTATAGAAACTGAGGGCCAGTAAATCCTCAATGGTTCCCATCCCCCAAACTACCCCCATGATCTTTGTCTCTCAATACCATCCCATGTGCTTGTCATAAGCATCTTCCATCAAAACTTTGTTGCAATATATTGTAAACTATCTGTCAAAGTGAGATATTTCATTCTGTGTTATTTATGTTCACTCATTTGTATCAGCACCTTTTTGCCATACACCTCTTTGAATTTCCCCAGAGTTTATTTGTTGAAGTTTTATTTTTAACTGATGTTGCAATTTATTTGTCATGTCATAGTTGTTATTTCTAGCTCATGACATTGGTATTCATCCCTTAAACAAAATATCAAGGAAAAGATGTTTTTCATATTTCATCAAATTGGAGTTACACCATGTCTTCTAGCATGTGTACCATTCTTCTTTTCAAGATCGTATCATGGGAGGTCTTCATATCAGTTATTTGCTTGTTTTTTGCAGGGTATCTTTTCATTGTTTATTTCAGTTCACTCCTGTGCCACCACTGTTTACACATATCCAGTTGTGTGACTTTTTATGAATTCCTAAAATGGGTTGCAAGTTAACACTTTCTATATTCTATGTTCATCACTTTGAATTTGTCATATGACTTCTTTCACATTGTTTTGACTTTGTCATTCATGAAATAATCAGTGATTCATAGCAAAATGTATTGAACCACTTCTCCAATTTGAAATTAAATGAATTTGGTCATAGTGTCCCAGTAGACATTCAATAAAAATATCTGTGTCATTGTCAGTTTAACTTACCGTCATGTGAGGCCCGGCATAAAGATAGAAATCCCCTTCAGGGCTCTTGTGCAATGTACATTTGTAAATCAATTAATGAAGTAAAAATGTATGAAAGAATCTCCCAAGAATCTCCCAGTCATTACGGTTAGTTGATGCTAAGCTATGTCATCCTCGATATCTTGCCCCTCAGCCAAATACCATCAAACCAAATATCTTAAAATGACATCTCCTGTCTCTCTCTATTTTCTTGTTTATCTTGTTATCTCTTCTCTTCCCTCTTTCTCTTTCTTTCCATCTTTCTCTTTCTCTGTCTTGATTCTTGTCATCCTCTTATCTCTTTCTCTCTCTCTCTCTCTCTCTCTCTCTCTCTCACTCTCTTTTTTGTCACTCTGTCTTTTAAACCTATCTGTCTCTCCTGAGTCCTGAGGCCCAAAATATATGAGTACCAAAAGAGTGTTAAAGTAAATAAAAGCTTTTCTTGCTCTCAGCAGATTACATTATATTTTTTGTCAATATACCCTCTCCCCTTTTCCACCTTATCTCTTTAACCTCTTCTTTTACAAACTTCATTAGGGATTTTTTTTTCTCTGCCTCGTCTCTCTTTATCTCAGCTGTACCTCTTCCTGTGCTTCCAGTGAATAACTCTTTACATCTTTTCTTTCAGATTCATACCTTTTCTTATGTTTTTTAACATAGGCCACAACTTCCTATCTTTCTCACTGTCTCCATGCGTCCCTCAATTCTTTCATCTCTTTTCTCACCTTGAATGCTGTATATGATTTTCTTACCTCTTCCTGTAAACATACTCCCTATAGGCTTACATCCTCTTTTGATGATGCCTTACATACCTATCCCCACCTAATGAATTCCATGTTGCATACCTGTCTATCTTGATCCATGTATGATGTCATTCATTCTCTTCTGATCCATCCCAAATCCACCCCTTCTATCCCTCTTCCCAATCCTTTCATAGCCACCCTGCAGGTAGAATTCCATTGGCCCAAAGCTGCCCTACTGGTTTCGGGAAGCCATTGTATCGAGTGGATTGGAAATAGAGAATTCAGTAGTCAACAAGTTAGGATTTGAGATTCATTATTCATTCAACTTGAGATTCATAAGAATGATCAGCACTCTTCAAGAAAAAAAAAAGGTGCAAGTTTTAAAGTACCCAGTCATTACTCTGAGTTGAGCAACCCCACTTAGCCGGTGGAAATTAGCTCCAGTTTCAAGTTTCAGACCATATCATAGTTGGACTGCATCTCTGCTTTCAAATTACCCTCAAATTAATCACATAACCGACTATTTGAGGGAAAAACTGTATTTACTTTAGAAAATAGCTTCAATTGAAATCCCCAAAGCAAAGGTGAAAAGCCCAAGTATGAAGTGGCTCGAGCTAGTAACTGTAGTTGTGATGAGGCTAACTAGCAGGCTATTTTGAAAACTCAGACTAGTGAGAATGAGCTTTCTTTGATATCTCCTTGACATTGAAAATACACAATCCAGTGCATGCTATGTCATTCATGGTGTTTCTGCATTCCTCTACCCAGGGAACTTGTCTCTTCATTCTGTCTGCTTGCTTGTCAAAAGATTTGGCTCAAAAGGAACCATCAGTCATTACGACTCAAAAAAAGCATTTCTTGGATTTGGAGAACCTTGTAAGATTTCTATGCCAGGCATGCTTTTCCATATGTTTATCCCTTTCAAATTTCCAAGGTATACTAAATTAAAAATAGTTGTAACCCCCCCCCCCCCCCCACTTTCCCCAATGGCTAAAAAGCTGTAAAATTTAAATTTGTTAGTAGAAAATGTCTGTAAGTGCTGTTACACCCTCCATCAAACACCCACACCCACACCCTCATCAGGTTCATCTAGTAAGCAGACAATTTTTTTCATTATATTACACTGTTTTTCAAATTCCTCTGTCTTGTAAGTCCTCAATGGTGGTGATGTCATCACCAGCACTGGTGTTTGGTGATACCCTCCTCTCGTATCTGATGCCCTCTTAAAATCCATCAAATCCAGACCTTCTCCTCAGACAAATCCAAACCTATTTCTTGAACCCAAACATTCCACCCTTTTCCAATCCTACTTCTCTTCTCTCTCTTTCTCTCTCTTCCTTTTGCTTCTTTTTTCCCTTTTCCTCTTCTCTTTTCTGTCTCTTTTCTTTGTTGTCTCTGATTTCTATTGTCTATATCCCTGTCTCCTTGTCACTCTTGCTCTCGTCTGCTTTCCTTTCCATCTCTGTCAGTCAGTCTCCTGACTTTTCCTTTATCTATACTTTATTCTCTCTAGCCTGTCTTTTCCTGCCTGTCTCTTGTGCAACTTCTTCACCCCTCTCTCACTGCCTCTGTTGCTCTTGTCTTTGTGTCTATCTCTCTTTCTCTCTTGTTTTGTTTTTTGTTACTGTGTCTGTCTGTCTTTGCCTCTCTTATCTTTCCTATCTTTTCTCTTTCTCTGTCTCTGTCCCTTTTACTCTCTCCCCCTTCCCCTATTTCTCTCAACCAGACAGCTCTCCTTTCATGCTGTCTACATCACCATACGTTCTCAAATCCCCTTTCATCTCATTTTCGTTCACCAAAGCTATTTTGTCACCTGGAACAACTCTCCATAAATCAGGCCAAGATCAAAAGATTTCAAGTTCCTTCAGTTTCTACTTGATATATCCCTTTCAAGTTGTGGAATTTGCAGGAGACTAGTTTTTCTGTGTTGATCATGCTTTGTTGGTTAAAAGTTCAGACTGTGCTCCAGAAACTGTGACATTAGCCATGATCACCTGCTTCTGTTGGATGTTATAAGTGATTACCTGATATGAGAAAGAGTATATCCCCCCACACCTCCACAGAGGATAAATTTTAGCTAGAATCACACACAAAAAAATAGATGTAGGTCTTTGATAGTCCTGTTATGGTAATGATAATCCATTCCATTTTTTGATTTTGTAAGCCTTGCTTTGTTTTTATTTAGCTTTGATAACTCTTTCTGGGTTTGGAAATTAAAATGATTACATTGTACATTGGTAAACCATGAATTGTTGGTTTGGGGCTATACCATTCATATTTCCTTCCATGCTCTCTTGATTCAACATGAGTTTATCAAAAAGGAAGAATCCACCTGGTCAAACTTTCTAACTTTTCTGCTCAAAATCAGCTTTAAAAAAATTAACAAATTCTCTGTGATACTCATGACTTGCTGTGTTGTTACTTCCTTTGAGATACTTTTTTTTTTAGTTTCTGATCCTGAGCTATCACATAAACCTTTATCAGATGTTAGAAATGTATATATCAGAAAGTTTCAAGCAAAATTACCATTTGATTTATAGGGTATTAATTTAGTTTGTATTTTCTTTTTGGTTTTGTTTTTGGGTTGTTTTTTTTTTGTTTGTTTTTGCATAAGGAATTCATTCATCTGTTTTGCCAGAGGAATGATGAGAACACTTTGTTAAATAGAAGATGATTTTTGGTCATTTAATTCTGAACCACCAATGTCATATCAAGCTGAGAATCATTTTCAGTCTATAGTCTGTAGTATTGTTTTAAGATTTGTACTATTTTACTAGTGTAATGTGTACCACTTTAGTGTATCAGTTTTCATGTGGGGAATGTTTTTTGAGTCACTGCAGTATGATGGTAGTCTAGATTCTGGACTCTTTTTATGAAGTTTTTATATTCCCCGAAATGTTCAGCTTCTAAACTCACTGTACGCGTCAAGTCGAGTGATGGCCCGATCCCGAGAACCTCAGAGAACCTGTCCACCCGGAGAAAAATTCTGAGGGAAAGTCGTTAGCTGAGAGCAATCGGTCTGGACTCTTTTTTCCGCGGGCGGACAGGTTCTCGGGATCGCGCCATCACTCGACTTGACGTGTACAGTGAGTTTGGCAGCTGTTTCGGGGAATATAAAACTTCATAAAAAGAGTCCAGAATCTAGACTATATGATGGTGAATATCGTACATGGACTCGGGCAGATCTCATTCAAATTCTCAGGAGAGGGGAGGTCTAACATGAAAGTCCATATTTTTATTCAATGAAAAAGAACTTCTGAGACATGACACTTTTTTTTCAGATTGTCAATGGCAGCCATTTTTGTCTGCTATTCTTTTTCACAATTTGCACAAAATTTCATGTGCCAGTTGCAATTTAGCCACTCATGACATTCCCTACCATCACATTCACACAAGAGTTTCTAGTTTTACATTACATGAACTCATACTTTGTACTAAATGTTTTATAGTCTGTATTTCGTTCTTGTTTCTCTATGTATTTCATGAACAGTTAGTATTGTAAAAATTATATTACTCCTTTGCACCAGAACATGCATCATTTTTTTTTTCATTTGCAAAGCACCTCAAAGCACTGATGTGTATATTCTACAATCCTGATCATGCATTTTTAACGTTATGTTGTTGCTCTTTTCTTGCAGTTGTTGTTGCTGATGGTGTTGGTATTGTTTTTATTTTTTTATTTTTTATTGTCAATATTACCATCATCTCTTTAGCTTGTCATCTTATCCATAACTTCACAAGATTCTTTGATTATATTTCATGAGTTCTGTCGATTGCAGTTCACATTAATTATTTTCTTTCTCTCTGTTTCTTGTTCTGTCTTTGTCTTTCTATTAGTTTTCAGGAAGTGGGGAGGATCCAACAGAGATGCCTGACATGCCTATCACATACTTCACCCAGTATGAAACTGAGACCCAGTCAACTCCGTCAGTACTGGTAAGCTGGCATCATCACACCTCAACATCATGTTGTCATGGAACTGCAAGATGAATGGAAGGGTGAATGAGAGGGTAGGATGAGGGGACTGTGAGGAGTGTGTCTGCTGATGGTGGTAGCTGTTTTTAAAAAAATGAGCAAGAGATGATATTTTGATCTGCATATTCTGATAAGGCATAGAGATGTAACTATGGCAACAATTGCCTACTGATGCTCAGGCCTTTGTCTAGGAATGAGATGGTGGCAACCAAAAGATGCTTTCCTGAAGATATGCCAGTTTAGTTATTTTTGTAAACTATGGATAGAATTGTTACCATGGAGATTTAAAGATTAGAGAAGGAAAAAAACAGGTCTAGGGTTGGGGAAAAACCTACTTGAAAGGGAGAGGGAGAGGCACAGGACTTTGATGCATAGGCCTAGGGGGGAAGGTATTGTAATGGTGGAGGGCAGTTAAAAATTTGAAGGGATATATTCTTTGAAGATGGAAGATGGAAAGAGAGGGATAGAGGAGGGGGAAATAGAGAGAAAGAACAAGGAAGAAAGTAGAAATAGAAAAGAGAGAGAGGTATAGTGAGGGGAAAGGGAGAGAAACAGGGAAAGGGGAGAAAACAGGGATAGGAGAGAGAGAAAACAGAAGAGAGAGTAGAGATAGAGAGGGGAATATGGAGGAAATTGCATGATAAAGAGGAGATAAAGAAGTATATGTTCAATGATAATGAGAAGGAAATAAGAAATAATGCCTCAGTCACACTGACAAGACCAATGCCTGACCAACATCAGACTTAACCATACTTGATGTTCCTACCAATGCATTAGTTTGGAGTCAGTCTGGAGTCGGTTTGACGATGTGACTGCGGTATCAGATACCAGTGGTATCATCACAGTGTAACATCACTCATTGCTTCCCTGCCTGAGATAAGATGTTGCTGACTGATACAGAGTCCCCATAGACTGCTCATCCCATCTTGAAGAGAGTTTAATGACCTAAACCTCTTTCACACTTGGAAAATACAGTCCTTCTTTACCCCCCATCCTCTGTTATGAGAGCATGCTCATTCCAGTTTGGAGGCACGTCAGGGCCCTGTTTCATAGAACTTGTTATCAATAACAAGTTACAGTAAATTTTACAAGCTATTGAAATCTTGCATCTGATTGGCTGAGAGAAATGTGGCAGTTGGTAATGATACCAAGTTTTATAAAAATGGGGCCCTGAACCAGAAACTGCTCCACTGGAGTGCAAATATAACTGGCTCACTTCCTTAGTGGGGTACTCCAGCTGGCAGTGACAATTTTAAAAGCATTCTTATGGGCCATCCTCATTGAGAAGTCAGTGTTTTGTTCCTTAGGTTTTAGATGTTAGGTATTCAAACCACTGGGTATATTTAGACAAAGTGTGATTGAGCAAACAAAATTTCCGACTTTGGAATCCTATTGGTCCCTGCTAACCATAGCTCTCTAAGACTGTAGTGTAAATGGGGTCCTTACTAAGCTCATGTTCAACAGCTCCACCAAGGTTACTTAGAGTAGTCTGACAGAGACATTGGCATGTAACATCTGAATTAGCCATTAAGGATCAGTTGGCACATTGACTGATAGATGGGCTGGACAGTAATAGAAACCCAGGCAAGGTTATGTTACCACAAGGGTATGGTTGCTGCCTTGCCCTTTAAGCTATTCTTGGGTTTCGGTAATGGGTTTATGTTAAAGTATGCACTGGCAGATTAAAGGAGGGATTGGCCCTGTGCACCATCTTTTTTAAACCCAAGTGGTATGCCTTAACTTCAGAACTCTCAGAACTGTGCCCCTCCCCCTGCCACTTTCAAATTTTTCACCCAAGGCATTTGGAAAATGTGCTGCCTTTTTATCACTTGTAAGGAAACTTGGAATAGTGCCACTCTTTTTTCCAAATCCCAGATCTACATATGGCTTCGAGTAGATTAGGTTTGAATCAGTGAGAATGTAGTTTCCATTTGATATAACTACAGTTCAAGATACCTTTAAATCATCTACTAACCTTCCCATTGTAACAACCTTCAGACGGCAATGAGTTTGTACATGCAGTACTGAAGGAAAAAGATATTGTCTACCACGAATCTTGCACTGTAAGCAGTACATATCATTTGGTTTCTTAAAAGGGTCCTAAAAGGCAGTGAAATTTCTACATTTGTAATTCAATTATCCTTTCAAGAAGTGTCAAAAGTTCAAAGCTACTCAAAGAACTGTATGAGAAATATATAGAGACCTACAAATTAAAGTGCAGGAAGCAGAAGCTAACCTATAATAGGTAAATTTTAGCTATTTTTTTTAAAGATCCATCACCCAAATTTTGTCATCATATACTCCTCAGTCAGTTGAATAATAATGATTTGTTAGTGTATTCCCTCTTGCTCTCAATGACACATCATATCAGGTATCCATCTGGTACTCCTGGGTTGAGATTGATAGATTGATGCATTTCTAATCAGATGTACCTCTTCATTGAATTGATGATGATGACGATGATGATGACAGTGATGACAACAATGTGATGGTGATGATGATGATGATGATGATAGTGATGATGATGATAAAAATGATGGTGATGGTGATGATGATGATGATGATGATGATGATGATGATGATGATAATAGTGATGATGATGATGATGACAGTGATGATGATGGATAATGGTGTGGTGATGATGGATAATGGTGTGATGATGACTTTGTTCTCTCTTTCTCCTGATGGCAGCTCCCAGCCAGTGTACAACCACCCCTGGAGCAGGTTGCTACCATCCTCCCCAAGCCATCACCTACCACCCCCACTGGACCTGCCACACCTTCCTCCCAACCAGCAGTAGGGGTTCCTTCAGGGCAGGGTCTAAAAGGACAGAAGGGAGAGATGGGCTGGCCAGGAGTTAATGGTATCCATGGTGACCCGGGTGTCCCAGGACCACGAGGAATACCAGGTCAGTCACATCAACTAAGTTAAACAAAAGGTGGTTCAAGTTCAAGTTCAAGTTCAAGTTCAGGTTTTATTTCCAATATAACACAAGACATTAAATATTTTTTTCTTCTTTTAAACAGAAATATCGTAAATTAACATACAACATTTTTTTCCTCTTATTAACATCAAAACAAATTAAATGTCTGCTTGACATAGTGTATTAAAAGGAAAAAAAGATATTAAAAAAGGGAAATCCACAAAAAAGCAATGCTTGTAGTGACGTGGATTCCTCAAGAAAGAAAAAGGAAAGTAAAGAAACAGAAGAATGTATGATACAGAGGTAGGTGAAACAGCAGTATATATTACAGTTGCAGATTCAGTCACACAGTGACACACAGTGGTGCTGGAGTTGATAAAGGTAATTTGCTGTGTACTACATTTATACATGGAGTTTGAGCACCCCTAAGGTCGGAACTGGGAAGCTCATACTGGCAGTGTAAAATTGTAAAACGGAAGGTGCCCTAAAGTTAGAGAGCATTTATTGCTTGTCCAGTTCAGAGGCCCAAATCTTGAGTTTAAAACTTAAGGTTGCTGTAGATTTATTGCCCTGTAAAATTAGAAATTGAAATATACTTAGACAGCTTCTTGCTTCCCAATTTAGCTTTTAAACTGTTTCTCATTTTGCAAAATATGATTTAGTATATAATTTTGATAAAATTCTGCATGATAATTCTTAACTTGTAAAGTATGTAGGCTTTTAATCCTTGGGTAGCTTACAGTTTTATTACTCAAAAACTTGACTGGTGGTCTGGTTTTGCTAGTAGAAATGAAATTTTGTTGACTATATATTAACAGATAATTATATTGATTCTTTAGATACTACCATTCTGTTTTGAGTTACGTTGATGAATGATTCCTTTGTGACATTAAACCCAATAGTTTACAGCACCTAGTAGATGTTCAAGTCTGAACACCCCTGCCAATAAACATTGAGCAGTTTTAACTGAACAATATTGGTTAAAATTCAATGTGCAAAAATATTTTTTGTCTAGTGCAGTACGAGAGAACTATCACGTAAAATGAATTAGATCCTGTATAAGCAAAATGGCATTGAAATGTAGTTTAAAATGGTCTGGCATGCTGAAAAAAACACCAACATTATGAAGTGAATGTAGAGCCTCTGTAGTATTTGCTTTGAGTGCAAGTAAATATAGAAAATATATTTATCTGATTGCTTAATATTTCGTTTCTAATGTTCAGTGTAGCCTCCAAAATTAACCGTATCTGCTTTGAATTGATAACAATTCTGTGTTGTGTGATGTGTTCTCTTCTGGCCCTTAACCATTTAATCTAACATTCTTTAGGTGAACCAGGACCTGTGGGGCCTGAAGGACCTAGTGGCCCCAAAGGGGAAAAAGGTGAGTTCTAAATGATTCTAGAACACAAAAAAGTGTCCTGGACAAAAAGAGATCCCGTGAGGTGTTCCATATGTTGCCATGGTTCACCAATCAAATCTAGCAAACATGTGCTGGAAAGATTATTAATGACACTCTTCTGAAATCTGCTAGCTCATAGTGAGGCACAAAGACCTGCTATTTTAATCATCAGCATTTATGAAGCATCTTTGTGGAGATGTGATATCATGACGAGGGTTATTGCCCAGCTTAAGCTTAGCCCACAATTAGATGTTCATGTTTAAAGTACCTAGGTGTTTAAAGTATATTTTACCTTAATGCTATCTTAAAGGAGAATGCAACCCAGGCATCAGTGTGCTGTTGGTGAATAAAGATGACCAAGAAGGGTAAACAGTGAAAGTTTGAGTAAAATCGGACAATCTGTTGAAGAGTTATGAATTTTGAAAGTTTCAGTAAATCCCTATTATGGGGATCCTTGAGTTGGCAACTGTGCCAGCATCTGTGATGTCATCGTGGACAACTCTTAATTCATTTTGTACATGATTTTTCCAAAAAAAATGATTTATATGAAATTTCAAGTCAGGAATCAACATAATTCTTCCCAAAATGCTTGCAGAATTGATATAGCCATGTCATACTCAAACAATAAATCAAAAGAATTTTTACTTTTCTTGAAAATAAAGAAAATGTTAAATTCTGTGTACAAAATGAATGGAGAGTTGTCCACGATGACATCACAGATGCTGGCAAAGTTGCCAATTCAAGGATCCCTATAATAAGGATTTACTTAAACTTTCAAAGTTCATAACTCTTGAACAGATTGTCTGATTTTCCTCAAACTTTCACTGTTTACTCTTCTTCTTGTTCTTCATTCACTGGAAGCACACTGATGTCTGGGTTGCATTCTCCTTTAATTTCATCCTCACCTGATAGAAGCAGGAAGGAGCAAGAGAAAAATTTGAGAGATATATTAAGAAGAGATGATATTTGCTGGTATATACTGTATCATGAGTCATTCAAATCTGAAATAACAAATGTGGTTACTTTCATGAAATATATGGGATCCATTGAAGTACATGTAGGAATACCCTTGAGTGGAGAATTTGGGTCAGGATATTATTTATAGAGGTATCTCCAGGTGCCCATCAACTCATCGGTTCTTTTAATGGTGTTTTGATTCCATCAGTCCCATCCTATCTATTTCCATGTCCCCTAGCTATCTTCCATCTCCCTCACCTATCATCCCCATCATCTCATGTTTGTGAGAAACCATTCACAAGAAGAATTACTCCAGATGGGCTAACCCCACATCTGCATCCATTTAAAGTTCCATCACCCAAATCAATCTCTTCCAATATCCTTTGAAGCACTCAGTTTAAGATTAAAGAGAAGGTTGAGTACTGCTAGATGTGATGGATATTTTCTGACTCTCTCATTTTAAATTCTTATTTAAGAGAAACACCACAAAGAAAAATTGTTCTTCAAGTGCTTTCATGTTTCATTTATTACAAGAAATCATCCAATTTTGACAATATGATTCTGAACTGAACATTGATACCTGGCAGAGTTGTCCCTTTTTCATTTCATTTCATCTCATCTCATATTTGTGATATATTATGTTTTGCAGATCTTTTTTATCATCACTTTCTAATGGTTACTGTACTGGTACTAGCATCATAAATTTCATGCAATGATTTGTTTCCATTTTTACTTTGTTTATGACCATAATTTTCTTTCTTTTACATAAATGTGTCTTGTGATGTTGCTATTTTATTAATACTTTGCTTGCTCATATATCCCTGCTTTCATAATTTATCCTTAAGGCATGATGATAATCTATTTAAAAATTAGTAACTAGTACAGTAAACACATACATATTACAAAATCCACATAACAAAATATAGATCTATATTTCTGGATTTATGTGATTTTTCTAATTATTTATTCTGATTTTGAATATGTAAATCTGCATGTGTCATATGTTATTCTGTGACCTATTCTCTAATGCATTTTTTCATTGCTTCAGCATTTTTTTTATCTTGTTGCATACTGTAAAATTATATACCCCCCCCCTCTCTCTCTCTCTCTCTCTCTCTCTCTCTCTCTCTCTCTCTCTCTCTCTCTCCCTGTATTCAATTCACATTTACATTTTTTTAAATCAAATTTTTTATTCATTGTCTCTCTTTGTACAAAATCATTATTGCAAAAGTGATCTTTTTTTTTTTTTGCTTTTATATTAAAGATGCTATCATTTTCATCATTGTAAACTTCTTCATTAGTGTTACCATTATCATTATCATTATTATCATTATCATTATCATTATCATCCTCCTCAATATTATCGCTGTCATTTTATCTCATGTTCAATTGCATGTTTCTTTCAAACTTTCTTGCATCAGAGATGGGCAATTAATGTTAGCCCTTTTTTTTTATCAATTTGGACATCCAATTTTTAATTCCTTGCTAAAAGCCTAATGCTCATTTGCATAATTTGGTGGTATTGGGTAACACTTACTTGTACACTTAAGGAGATTGATTCTAGAAGTACTGCATAAGCTGAAATTTCCACGGTGGTGTAACTTTTGCTAATTTTGCGATTATGTCCTTGCTAAAATTTCTACTCAATAAATGCTGGATTCAAAACCTGAAAATAATGACTTGCTAATATGTCAGAATTGTCCCAAATCAGTGAAATATCTGTATGGTAAAATATGGGCTTATACAGTATTCATAATTATTGTTATCATTGTCAATATGAGCTACGTTGGAAGAGCCATTTGGAAGGATTGTAAATGATCTTAAAGGTAGAATACAAGTTGAAGACTTCTCTTGTCTTTTCTCCTAGGTGACCTTGGGGATGCTGGTCCTGTGGGACCAGTCGGTGTGGAGGGGTTACCAGGTGTGGCCGGTCCTCCTGGTGATCCAGGAGTCCAGGGTGATAAGGGAGAGCCTGGAAGAGATGGGGAGAAAGGAGAACAGGTGAGCTTGGATGAAATGGGATGTACCCATAGAGTTTTTAGTGTGTATGTAACTCTATGGATGTACACATAGACATGTAATAAATTTACTAGACGAAAAGCACCACGCACGGATATCATTACGCGAATGGCATTAAGCTCTGCCTCTTTTGGATCATTTGAAGGGGCCGATAAGCACCCGTTATTGCCATGATATTGGTAACACTGTTGCATAATTCATATCTTTTGCACGTATCAGTTTTATTTTGACACTTTGATTTAATGTGTATTTGTTGCGCATTTATTGTGCATTAACTGCGCATGCGGTAAGCTGATGCGTATAATGTTTCATAACGCATACAAACAAATGCTACTAGTTGGAAGCATCTTACAAAATGATTTATTCATTTTTGATCATGAATGGGTGCTTAGGTCAGCCTTCTAATGAATCTGGACATAATAGCGGAGCTTTAGGGGCCTGGATGTACCTTAGTATAAATCTTTGTTCAGGCATTATAGAGTAAGCTGCCTCTAAACACCTCAGCAACAAAAGTGAGAGGGACAAGGGTAGTCACAAATCTTTACATTTAAGAAACTTTGTTTCACCTAACTATTTTTCTTTTTTCTCCTGCTTGCCATTTAATCATGTGTAAAATGACTTCATTTTGTCCCTTTGGCCCTTTTTTGCACCATCTGACTTTAACATCTGTATCAGATATAACTCTATATCTACTCTAGATAACACAAGTGCATACACATGTACAGAACTCAATGGAAATAGACCATTTTACCTCATCATTCAAGTGCCATCTATTCATTGCTCTTGATGCACAAAAAGCTTAAGAGGCACTTGCCTGACATAGCAACATATTGTGTGTGTCAGATGGATTCTGTCCTAAGATATGCAATTCTAGATGATATAGATATTTTCTTTGCCTAGGACGAGGACATTATTTTGTGAGTTAGGTCCTAAATACAGCTAACATGGGTTTAGGAAGCCTTTGTATGTGAAAAGAAATTTTGATATAAATATATTTGTTCAATCTTTTATTTTTATACTGCATATATCGTAAGCCACTGTTGTTACTGAATAAGAAGAAACCAAAAAGGACCTCCCTCCCCCCCAAAAAAAATGTGTTAGAAAAGTTTTTTTCTTCTTTGATGACAGGGCGAGCCAGGAGTAGGTATCCCAGGTATCCCTGGTGTAATGCCAACCCTCAGCTATGAAGATATGATGCATCTAAAAGGACAAAAGGTCAGTTAAGGAGAAGGTTGATTACCTGCAAAGATATTACAGGGGCTGAAAAGTCGCAACTCATGGGGTTACGGCGGGTGGCCCAACTCGGTCATAGTCGGATATCTCCGTATATCTTCAAAAATGAACATGCAATATTATTGTAACTTACGAACGGGCCGGGACGGGCAAACCTGAGCAAAATACTGAAGTATCAAGATCATCAGCCTTTTTGATAGTCTTGCTTTTCACGCTGAATTACTTGCAATATTAATTATTTGTGTGTGAATTCCAATTACAACAGTCATTCTGCCCAAAAAAAGCCAAAGTGAATAATCTAAGAGCAAGGTACCACACCCTCACAGAAATTTATTCGCTGGTCCCAGGACATTGTACAGTTTGGCTTGCAATGCGGACAAAGCAAAGGAGTTTGGGCCTACACATTGTGCGACTTTCCAGCCCCTTTAAATCATTAATAAGCTGTCTCATTCATTTTCTTCTCCTGCATGGAGGGCTATCATTGTAGCAATATTAACTGAGAAGGATTGCCTTAGAATGCTCTGATGTTCAGTGTATGACAATCAATTAAAGGGTTGAGAGTTCGAACCCCAGCCTGGCACTAACTTCTTTTGGCAAAGACATTATTAATCCATCTTTGCTACTTTCCACCCAGGTGTTAAATGAATGCCTGGTAGGATGTGATCGTCAGTGTAGTTAGGTTGGCACTTAATGCGCAATCACACATCACCGAATGAGACGGTGGTTCACGGCGGTTCGGCAATCCGCCGTGAACCGCCAAAGACCGTGTTAACACTGTATACAAACCCTAGTCATCTGTCACTCATCCGCCCTGAATCCTGATGTTGAAAACTATATTCAAAACGCGTTTAAAGAGTTTTGCCATCACTTCGACACGGTTCACGGTTCTCAAACCGCCTTGAACTGCCGTCTAAATCGGCGATGTGTGATTGCGCCTTTAGTGTGTGCTTGTAAAATGGCGCCTGGCTGGAATGCTTCTCACAGAGTGGAGATGGTGCAATTTATGTGTGGAGCTGCAGTTGAAGCCATTGACAGGTAATAATAACTGCATATAAAGCGCAAACATATCACATTTAGCGCTATATAAATGTAACTAATATGATTACAGAAAGTTTACCATCTTTACACCAAATTGTAGATGCGACTTGTTCATGTGATCCTTTGTAACAGTAATAAAGGTGCAGTTGTTGGAGATAGCAATTCATGTTCACATTTTTGGTAAAATCTTGACATGGATGTTTATTATTCAACTATATTATTCCTTTCAGAGAACCCTCTAGTGGCAGCATATCATTTGATTTATTATGTATTTTTAGGTGTATTGCTTGTAAGCATTTTCTTGATGATAATTTTTGTGTCTCTTCTAACACACAGGGAGAGCCGGGAGATGATGGTGAACAAGGTCTACAGGTATGTACATCTCTGATTCTATATTTCAGACAGTTTGCCTACCTTTGCTTAGAGTAATGAATTTATCAACCAGACTTTTCATGATAGTAGTGTCCACATAAGACCGAATGATAGTAGTCAAAATTCTGCATGGCAGGAAATAAAATGCTGATATTTTGTTGAAAAATCCTTTAAAAATGATGCAAAAATGGTTTCTTTCTTACCACAAGTCCAAAACAGTTGCAAGTACCATTGCAGCATCTATGATTTTGAATTTGAATAGGCAGTTTTAAAAGACATTTTCTTTTTTTTACAGGGTGAAGCAGGACCAGGAGGAATTCCAGGAACTAATGGCCGTGATGGGTTACCAGGACCAAAAGGAGATAAGGTTAGCATCATTTTACCAAACTGACTTTGAAATCACTCATGATTTGCCTGTGGCCAGTTTCTAGAAACCATTATATGTCTAAGTTTATGGACATCCCTTTGAAACATATGCTAATTCTGTAGGTTGTCCAAGAACTTAGACTTGTGATGGTTACAAGAAATAGGCCCTTGATTTCCTTTGCAAATATCATACACACTGCTTCCATGGGTGACCTATTGAAACAAATTTACTGATGGTTCGGTCTTGTTTGAACCTTTTAGTGTGAATTCATTCAATGGAAAGGCATTACTAAACCATTTATTGGACCAAACTGGCAGGCTAGTTAGCCAAGCAGACCAAAATAAAAAGGGTGATTAGTTGTTCCATTTGTGTACAGTGCTAAAACAAAGTCCACACATAGAAATATGAATGGGAGATGTGACAACCGCTCCCCCCGCCCCCTGCCCCCTCCAAGTTACATCTCTTCATGAAAGAAATTACACTTGACATTTGCATCTCGTGTCCTGTAAAGGATGGTTGATATGTGGGGTAGAGTTTCTTGCTTACAACCTTAATTCAGATTATTCTGTAACTGTATTTATCAGTCCATGTTACTGCAGCACTAAGTAACATTCTTGATCTTTTTTGTAGGGTGATGTTGGAATGGGTTTGCCTGGAGCTCAGGGTAAACCTGGTCAGAAGGGAGAACCAGGACCTCAGGGACCTCCAGGACCACCATCTCTTGAAGTGAGTACATCTTAAAATGTATTTGAGGGATATTTGTGTTCTGGAAGATATGTCGTGTGATTCTAGCACAGAAGGAATTTCAAATACCAGTTTCTTTCATGCAAGTTCAGTAAATTACAAATAGATTTTTTCCCCTTTTTTCTATTTTTTTAAATTTCCAACATATATATTCAGATTGTTTTTTCCATAAAATCATTGAAAAGCAATATATCTCTAAAGAAGTGTGTTATATCCTTTGTTTTTAGATTCCTTGCAAAGCTTTATGTATATTTTAATATCTCTTTTGATAGTTTTAAATCTACCACATATTGATATGGTTATTAAGCATCGCACCTGCCCTTAAAAGAACAGCACATCATCCATGGATGGGACTTCGTATTGCAACAGTTTCTTTATTCTTTAAAATAATCCAGGAATAGATCTGAATGTGTTATTATTGTTGTTTCCTCAAAAATATTGAAGCAAAATCATTTTCTTATCATGTCCTTGTATCTTTCCCCACAATATCTCATTTGCTAAAGGGTTTCATGGAAGGATCTGGACTGGATATGTTTATTGTAAGCAACTTTGTTTTATCTTTGTGCATGTGTGCTATTTAGTGATATGATTGTAAATGTTAAGTAAATTGCACATAAACTATATACTGACATAATATTACATCGGGCAATATGAATGTGAATATTTCTGAATTAGGTAATTTTTTCCTTTTGTAAATTTTTCTTATTTTTCTAGATTGTTTTTCTGGATTTTCTGATAACTTAATTTTACATAAATTTTTTTAGCTCAAGTGAGAGAAATTCAACTGCAGTTTCAATGAAATTTTCTATAGTACCTCAATGATGAAAAGAATTGTTGTATTTATAAGCCCTATTATATCTTTTTCTCTACCCTAGAAGTAAACTTGCAGTATTGAAAGTATTGGTGTAAGTACTTGTACACATCACATCCTGATTAATTTTATTTTCACATTTTATGAAACCTTCCTACAGGGGCCTGCTGGTCAGCCTGGTTTACCTGGACCTCAAGGACCTATGGGACCAAGGGGTCCCATGGGCAAACCTGGTCTAACAGGTGTTCCTGGTCTAGATGGCATGCCAGGAGAACCCGGTCCTCCAGGCCAAGATGGAAGACCTGGTCCCAAGGGGGAACCAGGAGAACTGACAGAAGAAGAGATTCTGGAAGAGATTGCTAACCTCACCGCAGAGTTTGAGATGGAGGGTTTACCAGGAAGAAATGGGTATAATGGATCTAGAGGTCCCCCTGGTTTACCAGTGAGTATTAGTGGTTGGAATGACTGTGATGGTGATGTGATGGTGGTAGAGGTGGTGGTGGTAATGATGGTGGTGGTGATAAATAAGAGATTCTGGAAGAGATTTCTAACCGCCTGACTGAGTTTGAGATGGATGATGGTAATGATGGGGATGATGGTTATAATGATAATAACATTGTTAACAATGATAATAGTGAAAGTGATGGTGATGGTGGTGATGATGCTGCTGATGCTGATGATTGTGGTGATGATAGTGGTGATGACAATGGTGATGATGATAATTATGATGGTGATGACGATGATGATTGACGAATTCTCATCTATGCTTGTGGATATACATATCGGCACACATATATACATATAAGTGTACATAATATATCTCTTCCAAGAAAACTTTTAGATGTAAAGACATTTGATTTACTATAAATCATGTGTATTTTACCACCAGGGTCGTGATGGTCCTAAAGGAGAACCGGGAATGGATGGAGCACCTGGAATGAAAGGTGAAAGGGTAAGTAGATTAAGAACCTATTCTGCTTCTTTTTAATTATAGGTTTTTTGTAGTTGTGTAACTTCTTAGTTTTCTAAGCATTTTGTTTCAGCACAGAGTTATTGGCTGCCCTATGTCAACAGTCAAATGTGAAGAAGATATAGTAAATCAAGATATTCTTTTTGTTATATAATTTTGTGAATTTCCTACAGTCATCTTCAAATCACTTCAGCCTAAGTTTCACTGTTGTATTGGTCTGAGGTGAAGAGATGTTGGAGTCCTGAAAATTCAAGCTTACATCATATACATGATAGTGGATTTCAAATATTTACGTGTACTTATTAATTTTCAATTGATTGTATTTGTTTTTTATGGTGCTACAGGGACCTTCTGGTATGCCTGGTCTTGAGGGAGTCCAGGGAATAAAGGTAAGCTGTAGTCACTTTTTGAGGTCTATATTTAAGCTTTTTAGGGAAAGTTGGAGCACAGAGAGAGAAAGAGATGATGATGATGATGGATATAGATATTTTAGAAAAGATATTGGATGAGAGAAAAAAAAAAAGATGTAAAAAATTAGGGGAGGTAGGGGGAGAAAGAGAGAGAAAAGAATGTTTCCAGCTGTATATTTTGTGTTGATTTAAGAGTCATGTAGACCTACATAATACATGGTTGTATGCTCTATCTTTGAGATATATCACCAGTGGAGAATTTATGTAATGCATTCATATTACCATCGACACGTTTTCCAGGGAGAACCAGGTCAGAATGGCATACCAGGTGTCCCAGGCATTGCTGGAATACCTGGAGAACCGGGTCAGAATGGAGCCAGGGGTCCGCCAGGCCCCGCAGGTCCTCCAGGACCACCAGGGCCCTCGCCTCTCCTACCACCAGGCTTCCCATGGACAAATACAGCTTTGGTGAGTATCATTGGTAACCTTTGACCTTCTGTATTGACCTTTTCCTTTCAATAATGAACTTTGATCTGTGATTTTGTCATTTTCTTGGTGTGTATTCAGCATTTCAACTTTGAAAAAAATTATGCAAATTAGGTTCATAAATCATACTGGTGATGAATATGATGATACTATGCACTTGTGCATACATGTACATTACATGTATATTACAGTTTGTATCCTTGCATGGTTTTAGAATGAATGTACATACATTGTATACCAGGACATTTATTATTTTTGTATCACTTTTTGATTGTATTTTTTCTGCTCTTCACAGAATCAAGACCAAGAAGGAAGTGCTGATGGGAGTGGGATGTGGGGTGGAACTGTGCCACCTGTAAGTTCCTCTATTTTATTGCTGATCTTTTTTTTTTAATTAACCTGAAAATTTTTGAATTCCCATTTGTAAAAAGTGCATTTACATCATGAAGTATGTCTTATGTGGTCCAGAGGTGATGGCATATACCCACATTGATACTTTGAATTCTCTCAAATGGAAAAAAACTATGTACATGTATTTGTATGCAGGACTTTTTCATAATGCAACAGAAAGATTAATTCATGTTGTTATGAAACCCAATATTTTGTCACAGCAGACCATTAGTAAGCATATGCCACAGTGCATTCCTTCCGGATTTGTACTTCTAATTTAAGGTGCCTTTTAATTGTGACAAACATTATCCTGTTTTATAGATATTTCTTATTTCAGATTGTAAGAACAAACCACTTTTAAAACTCCACTTTGGACTAACATGACTGTACATAGGCAAGCATTACCCTTCCATATAGCATGAGGAAATGCCCATACTACACTTATGAAGAATTCAAGAATTGCTTATGATAAACATTCTTTGTGAAGGGTAATTTTGCTCTTTGAGAGTATGTACATGGGTATGATTTCATCTTTCATTCCCCATATTTTTTGTTACAGTACCTTGTTGGAGGTCCAGGTCCTCAGGGACCACCTGGTCCAGAGGGGATGCAGGGAGAGCCAGGACTTGTTGGAGAGCCAGGAATGCCAGGAGAGCCAGGAACTCCTGGGATGCCTGGACCAAGTGGAGAGAGGGGAGAGAGGGGCTTACCAGGATCAAGGGGAATGCAGGTGAGTTTCACATTGCAGAGAAGAATGGTTTCAACAGACAACAAATGGCCAAACAGGCAATGTAAAAATCATGTGTTTTTCATTACGGTGAATCTTTCAAACATGTTTCCAGTGATTACAAACTGTTTTAAAATTCTTTGAAATTATTGAAAATTTGATTGTTGGTATGATTTCCCTACAGCTATTTTTTAGTGGTAATGTGTTATATACTTATTTCATATAATTAGCCTGTTATGTTTTGTGCTATCTTTGTTGCAAGTAAGTTTTATTTATTCTCCTTGTGATGTTGGAGGAAGCATTGTGTGCCCAGTAAAAGGGCACAAAGAGCTGTGTGCCTGAATGCAATAAAAACATGAATTCCTATGTATCTATCATTCTTTGACTACATATACTCAACAAATCAATCTGTTTATCATTTATATTTTTGCATCAGTAAAAATGTATCGAGATTAGATTTTTAATACGGTGTTTCCATCCATCTGCCAAGTATACACAGTGATGAGTTGGTATTTTTTCATACCAGAATTAACTCTCTACATTACATGATATCCTTGTCTGCAGGGAGAGACTGGTGCGGATGGACCACCTGGACTGAAGGTAAGTACTACTACAAATGGATCCAATCACTTTTGATTACTTGTAATCACTAGAAAATTGTGCCTTTTTTGCATGAAAGTAATTTGAAGCCCTTTCACACCCTTTTATTTGTGCTGAGTTGGATTTTACCGGTGATTCCAAAGAGTTTTGTTGGTAAAGATGTGAGAAAATACATTTGCAAGCACACTGTGTCTCTTTGCGAAGAAAAATATGAAAAAGTACTTAACGCATTAACCATTCTTTTTATGATGGAAATGATTTGACCCCGTTTCCTTTTTTATTACTTTTCTGAAAACTTTTAACCTGAAACTAATGAAATATTGAAAATAAATCTTACTGTGACCTTTACTTTTGATATGGCTTGATTGTTCTTCATGGTTTTTTTTTTAATGATTTTCATGGTGAAAGAATTACAGAGGTTAGAAAGAAAGAAGTACAGTGAATGCTTGAATTTTTGCACTCTTAACATTTTTCTTCTGATGTTGGATTTTATGTGTGTTTGCTTGTTTCAGGGTGGCAAAGGAGAACGTGGATATAAAGGACAGCCAGGATTGGATGTAAGTATCTTCACCTTCTATCGATTTGTGATCTAATGACTTGAAAATAATATATCTTATCATTTCCCCCTTTCTATTGATTGTTTTATCTAATGACATGAAAATGACATATTCTGTCGTCATTTCCTCCTTTTCTATTGATTTTTTATCTAAAGACATAACAATAATATATTCTATCATCATATTAAAAGAAATGTACCATTAGATGTTGAAGGATGGTTACAAATAATATATCATCTAACATTACTTATACTGAGCATCAGTTGCCTTTTTGAGATATTTTAATCACCGCGACATCTTCAACTGATCAGTCGCAGCAGTCTCAGCGATGTCTCCACGCAAAAAAAAATAGTTTGCGCTCTCACCAAGGTGCGACTTCTAGGAGACGCCTCGGAGACATCTCAAAAACAAGGTGACAACCAATTTGCCCACTAGTCGCAGGGAGGTTGCCGCAACATCTCCCAGATGTCTTCTCAGTCACGGCGAAGTCTCCGAGACGTCTTCTCAATTGTGGTGACGTCTCCGCGATGTTGCAGAGACGTCGCGGATAATAATAATCTCCATAACTGATGGAGACGTTGCGGAGACATCTCCAAGACCTGCTGGAGACTGGGAAAAGTCTTTAAAAAATCGAACATGTTTAAACTTCTCGCGACTCCCCAGAGACATGGCTGGTCTTAAGGAAATGTCCCAGAGACTCGAGTCGCGAACTTGTTGCGAACTAGTCTCCAGGCCAATGAGATAATCCCTTAACTTATCCTTTCTGTTTTTTTTTTAATATTTTTTTTTCTGTGCAGGGTGCTCCAGGACCTCAAGGTATAGGGGTCCAGGGTCCTCCAGGAGACAGAGGTCTGCCTGGACCCAGAGGGATCCCTGGACTCAAGGGAGACCCAGGAGAACAAGGGCCACCGTGTGAAATCCCACCCGAGATCCTGGCTTTGTCTGAGGTATGCATATTTTGCACCTTACAGCGGTAGAATAGATTGCTGTTCTTCAATGAATAATGAATCTTCATTGAATCACATTTCTAAAAGAAACATGGTTAAATTGATTCTGAATTAGTCATCGTGCAGTAGATACCTTGTCTGAACCAACAAATTACAAACAAAAGAACAGAAATTTACTGTTTGTCACAGCTGTTGAGAAACACAGGTAAGTCAGGACTATTAACTAAATGTATTGATGTGTTTATTACTCATCTACTTTTGTTTTTCAAGGAAGTTTTTTTTTTATTTATTTATAGTTGGGAATTTTCTGCACTGACCTTTATTTGAATGTGTGAGAATTATTTTTTTCCCTATTAGAAGAACTTAAATTTGGTGTGTTCATTTCTCAGCTACTTTTGCATTTTTCAGCAAGTTATTTTATTTTCTTTATTTGAAGTTTGAAACTTTCTGTGTTGAGCTCCATTTGAATGTGAGTTTTTTATCATTATTTTTCCTTATTTACAGAACTAATGATTCCCTATGAATTTAACATCAATTGTTACATGCTCACATTTTATTTCACTAAGCACTATGCCGGAATGGGCTCAGGAGACATGGGCATGATTACCAGACCACCACAAGAATTGACCGGTACAAAAGGAGATAAGGTAGTGATTGGTTGTCACCATGGCAACCTATTTGATGATGCATTTCAACAATTTTTGTACTTGAGAGTGTTTAACATATTTTATTGATGTTATTGTAGTCCATTTCCTGCTAGCAAAAGTGTTTGATTTTGCATTTGATTGAATGAAAACTAGTTCATTTACCTTGTGATTATGCAAAGTGTACTGTGCAATGGGGTAGTTGAGTCTTGACTATCAAGAAATTCATTATGTTCTCCTCTCCTTTAAAGGAAAAGAAATATGTTGAAATTCAGATTTTTAATATGTATGATTGTGATAAATGATATTTATGTTACTTACTCTCATGAGGATATTGAATGAAATAAGTTGAAAGTTCAAAGTATGTCTGCAATTAATTACTGGCCCCATTATGAATGGGGTGAAATATTGCAAATAATTTGTGTATTTCCTTCATTTGTTTTGCAGGGTGATATGGGTTTTGATGGAGGAAATATGAAACACTGCAAACACTTCATGCCTTTCAGTCATTTTGTTTTGCAGGGTGATATGGGTTTTGATGGAGTACCTGGCTTAGATGGTCAGAAAGGAGCTAAAGGCTATCCCGGACCTAGAGGACCCAGTGGTGTAGAAGGACCAAAAGGAGAAAATGTAAGCCCAAAATTCTCTTTTACCTCCCAATCAAAGTGAAGAGGTATTTTCAGCTGAAATCCTATGGCTATACAGTGCCATGTAACTTTTACCAGGCTTTGTCTTAAAGGGGGTACCCAATGCTGAAACAATGTTAGCTCATTTAAAAGAGCGTGATTTTATTAGCAGAAAATCATCTGCCTATAGTTTTTTAAAAAGTCATGTTGCCAAGGAAACCCCCAAATGTGGTAAGATTTCAGGGTATTTTTGACCCCTCAGCTGTGACCCAGTTTCAGCTGGGTACCCACTTTTACGTCAAAGTGGGTACCTTGTCGCGCAATTCTAGCAAAATGCGCGCAACGTATAATACATATTGTACAGTCTAGCGCGTAGCACAACTGCAATGCGCGAAGCTGGGCACCCACTTTTACGTCATACCTCATACTCAAATTTTTTGGTCAACTCTTGACTTTTTATCAAAAAATTAGCCAAAATGCATTGATTTCGATTGAAAATCATCAAATTTTCAATGTTATTCTTCTTAGAATTCTATTCTCGATCATATATCCAAAAAAAATTTACCATTGTGTAATCACTTTAATATTGCAGGTGCAGTAAACAGAAAAATGTTATGTTAGACCATTTTATTCATTATGATACAGTATGTTTATTCAGAATGACAGTATTTTTTACATGGAATGTAATTGGAATACTAATTTGCTGTTTATCTTTTTCAAAAAAAAAAAAAAAACCCTAACAAATTCAGGGAACAAAAGGAAACAAAGGAGAGAAGGGAACTGTTGGTTATCCAGGACCAAGAGGAGTCAAAGGAGACAAGGTAAGCATTATCATGCCCTAACTTACACAGAAGCTATACAAACAGGGGAGCGTTTCATGAAAAGTCTTGTCGGTGATTTTCACCGACTAATTTGCTCTCAGCCAATCAGATGCAAAGATTTTCAGTAGCTTATACTAGTTGTCGGTGAAAATCACCAACAAGACTTTTCATGAAACGCTCCCCTGATGTAGAGATTCTGTTCAGAAAAGTCTTCACAGACATCTTGTTTCTGTCAAGGATAGCATGGCAGTTCATGCAAGGATGCTAGCATAGTTACCATCAAGTTGCAAAGGAAGAAACGTAACTTTTGAATTAGAGTAGATGATGTCATGCAAGGATGCTAGCATAGTTACCATCGAGTTACAAAGGAAGAAACATGTAACTTTTAAATTAGAGTAGATGATGTCATGCAAGGATGCTAGCATAGTTACCATCAAGTTACAAAGGAAGAAACATGTAACTTTTAAATTAGAGTAGATGATATCAGTGATGACAGTGATAATATATTTTTATACAACTTTAATTCTGTATTTATATGCCAAGTTTTCAGAACAAGCTCATCCTTTCCTTCTTCAGGGCAATGAACAGCTCTCTAAATACATAGGCCTACATTTACATGACTTCCTTCAGTAAATAATCTGTTATTCTAGAAAGATGTTATATAATTCTCTAATTGGTGTGTGTCTTTCCAGGGTGATATGTTCACCCCTACAGAAGAAGAGATGTTAATGATGAAGGGTAATGAAGGAGAGAAAGGAAGGAGAGGAAAGAAAGGACTCAAAGGCCAATTTGGTATCCCAGGAAGACCTGTGAGTAATGAATTCAAAACATTCTTTCTCGATGTGACTTACTAAAAAGTTAATATTAGGTGGACTAGAACTGGAAAGATTTGATGCTTTGTCTTTTGTCAGCCAAATGCACCGAAAGACCAATCTCTTGGCCCATTCTAATACACACTGCATATTCTTTGTTGTTTTGTTTTGCAGTAAGAAATATCTACCGTAACAATTGAGTTTCATGTTTCATAGTGACATGAAGTATATTTGCTTTTTAAAAGATATTAACCGTAAAAAGTTATGGCTTCCAAAATATAATGAGGTTGAGCATTGACATGGAATTACAGAAGAAAAAAAAAAGATGTATACATCAATTTTGTATTTAAGGAGACTAGAGTGAAGGAAAGTCTAACTTAAACAAAGTCCAACGAACATTTGTATCATTTACCCCTGCTGTATAGGGTCGTACAGGAGAACCAGGCCCAGAGGGAAGAATAGGACCTCAAGGGCCTCAGGGACCACAAGGCCCACCAGGACCACCAGGCAATGGAGAGGTATATATTTTTAATTATGATTATTATGATATGTACCATGACATAACACTCTACATCCTGATACAAATTTTTAATTTTTTCGTTAATTTGGTTGGTTAATTTACCTGACTGCTAAGAAAGCATGTGTATGCCCTTTAGTAAGCAACCAGGGGACCGACAGCTTTAAGTCCCCTCCGAAGGACTTGGTAATGAGGATTAATACCTTACCAAAGGGCATTAGCGCATCCACTTGGTTTCGACCCCGGGTACTCCCGGTTACGAGACCACTGCTCTATCCACTGAGCCACAACGGGGTACATTTTTCCGTATGAAGAGTAGCAAAAGGGTGATAGATGTGTTGATTCATTCTTTCAACCTGCATAATTGTTTTGTTTTTGTTTTTGTTCTTGTTTTCATTCCAAACCACAGCAGGGTTGCTGGAAAGCCGTACATGTATTCCACTCAGTTTTAATTAATGTTTTCATAAGTAATATAAACAATTAAGCTGTTGAATCAGAGACTGCAAGAAAATACACTGGTAATGAATGAAGTACATTTTTCTTTGTTTTATTTCTTTATTGACATCCATGCATTCTTCAAGATGAGGTAGACATGGTTTTTTTCTTTTTTCTTTTTAATTTGGTTGTTTTTGTTTGATTTTTTTAAAGTTTTTATACATAAATTCCTCCCCCCCTATGTTTGTGTTTGTAGGGCTCCTGTGCCTGTGATCCTTCATCGTTTCCTCCATCCTTATTCCCTCCCGGAGAGAAGGGTGCCAAGGGGGATCCTGGTGCTCCTGGTCCGATGGGTCCTGATGGTGTGCCTGGAGCTCCTGGTAAGTACAGTCATAAATCCTTTGACTACTAAATTCTCTAATTCCCTAAGGTTTTTTATACATGGGATTGAATGAAATAGTTGGTGATGCTGTTGCTGTTGTGCATAGTTTAAAATAAAAAAGAAAACGATGTAATGTTAATTTCTCCCTCTCCTATTTTTATTTTTCTATCTACCTCTAATATGACAGCTAATGACATGTTTCTCTTTAATGTTTACTGTTCCCTTCTCAATTGAAGGATTGCCTGGTGTTCAAGGTTTGAGAGGACAACAAGGTTATAAAGGAGACCAAGGATCAGATGGATTAGAAGGCAGACCGGTAAGACTGGGACAGTGACATTGACTGAAGTCAGGATCTCCTTCCATGTCATAGCCATTGGGCAAAATTGAACTCTTCCATTCATTTTTTTTCAATTCCATTGAATAAAATCCATCATGGAATTGTAAACTGTCCTAAAATTATTTTATTGCTTGATTTAACATTGTAGAAAGGCATTACACCTGCAGCCTCATCTTGTCAAAGCCATTTTTACAGGCTTTGATGCAAGTTTTTTTCATCTCAGTTATCCTGCAATTTGTGCATTGTTCAAGAATCCTTAAAAATGTTTGTATAATGCAGTAATGAGTAATATCTGTTTATTTTGTTTCCTTCTTGCAAATCAATGTGGTTTTTGGTTCTTTTTAAGGGTGATCTATATATTCACCTTTATTATTGCAATAACAAATTGTGTGTTTGTCTGTTATTGTGCAACTAATGCATTGATTGCTTGGTGATGGGCACTTGTTTGATTCCTTTCTTCTTGGTGCAGGGTGCGCAAGGTGTGCCAGGGGTTCCTGGAATAGCTGGAGCCAAGGGAGAAAAGGTAATGCATATTACCCCATGTTGTCCTTTTCCTAGCCCCCTATCAACCACCCACCCCTTCCTCTGTCAATATTTCCATGTACATGTATAGATATCAAGCTAAGCTAAATCCCACCAAGATATAAGAAAACCATCCTTGGCAGATACTGATGAACTCACCCCTCCCCCCCCCCCCCCCCACCTTTCTGTAAAGAGTCAGCTTACTGTACTTTCGATGCAATCTCCTCTTCTTTTCCTAGCATGAAATTGTGGATCTGCCAATAACTATGTTTTGACAATTAATCTTAATCAGTGTATCATTGAATAGTCAACAATTCAAGCATTTATGCAGATGACCATCTACAAGCTTAGGTTCAATATGACTGATTTCCATCTTTTCAGGGTGATCCAGGAGATTTCTTTGTGAATGATGAGGTGTTTATAGGACCACCAGGAGAACAGGGTCCTCCAGGCAGAGATGTAAGTTGTTTGGTCATAAGAAGAAATATAGCCAAAAGTGAGAACTTAGAAAACCATATTTTCCTTTCTCTCTCTCTGTCTTCCTTTCTATGTGTCTACCTTTTCTCCTCTCCCTCCCTCTCTCTCTCTCTATCTTCTCTTCTCTTCCTCTCTCTTTCTCTCTCTTCCTCTCTCTTCCTCACTATGATTCTATTTTGTTTCCTCTATCTCTTTTCCTTTCCCCTCTCTCTCCCTTTCTTCCTTTCCCCCTCTCTGTTTTCTTTCTCTCCCTCTCTCTGTCATGATTGAGATTTTTGTAAAATGTAGTATTGATTTTCACACAATTATTTCATCATCTATTGTATCATCTTGAAATGGACTTTTCAACCAGTTGAAAAGTTAGCATTCCCTTTGTTCAATTCATTTTAACATCCTTGCAAAGAAATATTCTATATTGATTCAAAAGATTGTATAGTTCCATCTGAAATAAGTACATCATTGAAATAAGATAATATGTATATAATTTTACCACAGAACAGAATTAGGTTGTTAACCCGCTTAGTGCGATTTGATTTCAGTATAATACCATTTACCATGGACCTTAGATGTGAGTATTATCAGGCTTTGTGTTCAACAGGTTTTAGAAAAAAATTTCCAAACATTTTCTCATGGTAGCCATCTCTCATGTCTTCTCACTTTTTCTCTCTCTATCCCCACAGGGTCTACCAGGAGAGAGCATCAAGGGTGAACCCGGTGAGCCAGGCCATGGCTTTGAAGGACAGCCTGGTAGAGATGGGCGTGATGGACCTCAGGGTCCTCCAGGTCCTCCAGGGCCTCCTGGACCTCCAGGGGAACCAGGATACTACCTTGAAAATGGAAACGGTGGCAGGGTAGGTTCCAATTTTCATTGTCATCACAATACTTGTTTTAAAATATAGAGTAACAAAATAGATTACAACCTATTATGTGTGTACATATATACTTTTAAACATCAGCTCCTTCAGGTATCTGGACATAATGGTTGAAAACTAGTCACACCTTAGCAGTTCCTATAAGGATAGGCCCAAATGGGAAACCAAGATTTGTTTTCTATTACTCTCTTAATTAACCATGCAAATAATAATGCTATATGTTTCATTTTTCTCTCCTTTTTGTGTGGACATACATTATTTGTTGTTGAAGTAACAAAGGATATTACACAAGACTTTGTCTTTATAACATATATCAAGAACAAAAATCTACTTGCACTTTGTAGTATGCCTGTTTCTTGGAATACTTTGCCAAATTTTGGTTCTCAGTTGCCCATTAGTCTGTTCTTGCTATTCTCTTGTTATTCTAAAAATGGTTGTAGGAATACTTCTCCCAGTGATTTTTTTGGTTGTTATAATTGTAGATATATGGTATGATAATGCATAATTATTGGTTACATCCTTTGACTAGTTTGGATGTACACATACTGTTAGAGACTATTTGTATCTGTTCAAATCTCCACTTGTGTCCTTTTTGCAGGGACCTAAGGGTGAGCCTGGTGAGCCAGGCAGAGAAGGCCAACCAGGAACCCCAGGATACGATGGAAGACCAGGAGCTAGGGGCCCACGAGGACCTCCAGGACCCACAGGCTATGGAGAGCCTGGTCCACCAGGAGAGCCAGGACCACCTGGTCCATCAGGAGGTAGTGGTGGACATACCGGGGGTGGGAATTATGCACAGGTGAGTGCATGGCACAGGAACAAATGGACAAATTTGCTCAAAACAATTCATGACTCTAGATATACTACATAAGATGTAGCTAATGGGGTGTTGCAAGAAAGTTGCAATCAATTGCAAATAATTGCTAATTTTGAAACAACCATTCTGATTGGCTCAGGGTCTGCCCTTTTAAGAAGACATGCATGCAACAATGATTTTGATTGGCCAGTGACAATCAGTTGCAACTTGCAATCGATTGCAACTTTCTTGCAACACCCCATAAGTCAGATAGGCAGTGGTAAATTGCATAACAAAGTGAAGGCAAGTGATGCAAGAAAGGTGCTAAAGGCATACTTATCTTGGTGGTGTAAAATACAGAAATGTGATGTGCAGTAAACTAATAAACTTCACATGGTTTTTTATTAAAGAAAGAAAATCTCTAGTTTTCTGTTATCTAGCCCAAATCTTGAAAATAGAATTAGTATCATCACTAAATGCATTTTAATAATTTCAGGTTGAGCCATCAGGTTTCCACTTAATAGTGGTATAGAATTATTGCTGTTTGATATTCAGTGATGGGTTTTAATGACGGAGAAAAAATATTAATTTACCTGAAATCCAATTTAAACTGTATTGCATTAACATTTAAAAAATCAATGTTTCCCCACTTGTAAAAAAAGTTTTACCAACACTTTCCCCCCCCCCCCCTGTTTAGATGGCAAGATTTGGTACCATCCAAGACATGCTGGATGGGATGAGAGCTCTAGAGGTTGGCACACTAGCCTTCATCATACGGGTCCAGGAACTCTACATCAGGGTTGAGAATGGCATGCAACAAGTACTGGTAAGATAGGCAAGCACCAAAAACTAAACTAGGACCAGGAAATTATGATATAACAGTCTGGTGTTACCGATGTTGACAGAATGGGATGTAGTCCTTTTAAATGGAGCTTTGGACAGGATTAGAACAAATTAAGGTATTAATTTTGAAAAGTAGGGTGTTACATAGACTAGGATATAAAGCAAATTTGGGAATGTGATTAATTCAGTTTTCTACAGTGGATGGACAGGGTTTAGATGCTCATTTGCCTGAGTTTGTCGTCGTCACCAAAGACATGATTTAATTATAACAGTTACATAGAAACATTGGCTTTGTCATAAAGCCTGTTTTAAATACACTTTATAAATGAAAAGCACCAATCCAACCAGAACAGAATTTTAAGAGTTTTGGTTTTTATTATCTAACATTAGGAATGCAGGTGTACATTGTCTTATGACTGACTTTCTGATAATGGATAGGAGAAGTTACAAGTCCAACTTTATTTTTAATTGATGAATTCTCTTTCAAAGTTTGCAAATCTGTTTGTAGACATAAAATTATAAAAGTTCAGGAAGAAGTGTATGTGAATTGAGTATGTGGCATGATTGTAATTTCTGTAAACCACTGGTGTAGGTTACCATATTGTTTCATAGTGTATATGGAATCATTTGTCATTCTTTCTGTATAAATTTGTTGGAAGTTTGCATGCAATATTTTACTCTTTCTGGTCCTGGATATCACAAAATGTTTCATTTTAATGTATATTGTTGTTCATTTTTGTGTGTTGATTCTTTCTATCTGAGTTTCATTTTCACAATTTTGTAGCTGTGTGGGTAATACTTAAATATCAAAGTGATTTTAGACAGCTCACAAAAATGTGTCCTTTTCCTGATTGTAAGCTACTACCCCTTATGCTAACAATTGATCTGAATTTGTAGCAAAATTAGATAAGATATAGATATTTCTTGCTCTTTTTATTCGTTCTCTTGCATACCCAAAGTAGAACAGTCCAAGTTGATGGTTGACCTTCAATCTGGTAAAAAAGAATTTACCTATCATGAACAGAAATTTACATCTAATTACTTTTGTGATAAGCATGAGGGGACAGTATTGGTATTCATGTTGGACTTATTCTTGATAATTCTTGTGGCTCTTGATTAGTGCTGTAGTCAAACGTTTTTCCATCCGGTAAACGACCGCCCATGCCACTAACCGTTTTCAATTCGACGGTTTCGGATAAACGGTGATTTACTGTCAGCCAGGGATTACACATTGTTTGTGTAGCTACTTGTAATATTTCAAGTTTTTGTGACTTTACTGTCATCATAAATCAACCCCAAGACTTACGATGCTGTGTCTTTATTAGTGATCTTTCTTAACGCAAAGTTCTTAAACTACGTCAGCTAACCATTGATAAGCTCACCAGAACGTCACGTCACTCGTATGTCGTGGCGCGGACGGGGTGATGCAGCACCTCCGTACTGTATTTCACACACGTATGCGCGCCTCTCATTGCCCCTGCACAATTACAAGCGATACATTCGGATGTATGTAGCGCAACGCGCACTTGTTTACTGGCTCGCGATTGCCCGCCAACACAAAAATATGTACATGTACATTCCGCAAAAAGTACCATGAGCAGAGCTTTCGAAGCCAATTTGAAGATCGGGAATCGCCCGTAGAGATCGCGTCATTAATCATTGATATGTCCTATCGGTACATATACTTTCGATGTGCAGCAAAAGTACACACTCTTTAAATTGAGAATTAAAAATGATCGATACCTTCGGCATGCATAAAAGAATGGTTCCGCGAGAGAAAATGCTGTACTAGTCTATGGGATTTCATCTTTGCAACTTTTCACTGATAACTGAAATAAGCAACAATTTCGTAGTACCGTTACCACGGCACTAGGAAAACGTTCGCTGACCGTTACACCATGTACGTTCGCTGGTGTCTTCAGCTATGTGTAGAAAACGACCACGAATACGGCGCAGCGAATTATTGCGCAATACAATCGCAGTGAAAGCCAAATAGAGCTAACGTTATACATGAGCTCTCTCGCACGGTATTTTGTAAGTACAATTACCAAAGTTGACAACCTAAACAAATAAGTTGTTTATTTATTTTTTTCTGCCGGGATACGGTCTCAATCGATTGATACTTGAACCGTCTCGGGGCCTGAGACCGCCGGGATTTGATCCCGATCCCGGACCGGCTGACAGCACTACTTTCAATAGGCGGCAACTTTGGCAAAGGAGTGATGTTTTCGTTTATCCGAAAACCGTTCGGTTTTGACCCCCCATTAAACGGAATTGAAAATAACCGTGATGTTACAGCACTACTCTTGATAAAAGATTGCACATATCAAAAAGAGAGAAAATGTTAATGAAAATTTTATGTTTGCCAGTCGGCCAACAGAAAGTTTGTGCATTTTGGATGATGGGTTGTATGTAAATTGATACTTCAAGAAAGCAGATGGAAATCATAGACCAAATGCAAATGGAAATTAGAATTGAAATGATTTTGATTTTCAGTGTGCAAGATAAGATATTATGCAACCAGTTTTCTTGGTCTTTAGTCATGTATCCTTGGATGTAATGGATCATTAAATATGGGCTTGAATTATACCTAGTGGTTGGGAATGTTTATTTTGCATTTGGTGATCATATGGGTTTGGAATTTGTACATGGGTATCTAATCAGTGGAGTGATTCTCAAACCGGCAGGGGTGAATATAGGGTTTAATTGCAGAATACACCACCATGCATCAGTACTCATATGTAGGATATGGTTAGGTTAGGTCTGGGTTACGGTTAAGATATTAGGGTAAGGGTCAAGGGAAGGATCATGTTTAGGGTTGGTTTCAGGGTCAGGGTTAGGCCCTAGGATCACAGTCAGGGTTATGCCCAAGGGTCAGGGACTGAGTTAGGGCTATGGGTGCTGTCTCAGTCAGGGGATTAGAAATACAGTTATGGGTAGGGGTAGGGGGTATAGTGCCATGATCATGGGCAGGGTTAGGGTCAGGTTTAGGATCAAGGTTAAGATTATGCCCTAGGGCTAGTGTTAATGGTCATAGTTACATTTGGGGTCATGGTCAGGGTAAGGGTTAGGGTTGGGTTCAGGTTGAATTGGGTTAGGCCTTAGGGTCAGGGTTAGGGCTAGGGCTGGTGTCTTGTTCAGAGCTGGTATTCAGGTTTGGCTTTAAGGTTAGGATTAAGGGTTAAGGGGAGTTGTACTTGATGTATGTGGTGGAACATTCTGGAGTTAAATCTAGGTAATGACCTTTGACCTGCAGCAGCCATCACAGAATTAATTTCTTCCTTCCTGCAGCTCGGAGCTACCTTTACCTTACCACCAACCTTCGAACCACGTCCTCAACCACCCATTACATCGAGAACTACCACTACTACATTAACACCTACCACCACTGTAAGACTTATGATTTATCATCATTCACCACTACCTTGCTTTCTTCTTTCTCTTTTGCACTTTCTCTCTCTCTGTCTTCTCCATATGTATATCTCTTAAATATTTTTTTCTATATCTTTTACATGCAGTAATGCTTCTTCATTTTCCCTTTCTCTCTCTTTCTCCTTTCATATCTACCACTCTCTTCTACTCCAGGCCAATAAGTCTTTCTATTTCTTGCTCTCTCTCTCTCTCTCTCTCTCTCCTTTCATATCTACCACTCTCTTCTACTCCAGGCCAATAAGTCTTTCTATTTCTTGCTCTCTCTCTCTCTCTCTCTCTCTCTCTCTCTCTCTCTCTCTCTCTCTCTCTCTTTCTCTCTCTTTCTCTTTCTCTCTGTCTTTGAATCTTCCTCTTGTCCTCTTTCTCAGCTCTTTTCATTTTTTCTATCTATTATTCACCTTCTTCCGTGCATTTCCTTTTTTCTTGCACATCACTTCTTTCTGCTCTATAAAGCCATCTTTGATTATTTCTGACTTTCTTTATTCCCCTTTTCCAGATTATTATTTTTCATTAGAAATGTGTTCTTTCATGATTACACTGTAGTTTAAATCTATTTCACTTGCACTATATGTTCATTCTCATATTTCTTGTGTAAAATCTTTTCCAAATTCCTTGTTCATAATTCTAAGAATTCTAAAACTTTTCTCTGGGCACCTGTCTTGTCAAATACCTCCCTCAAACTTGTAGTATCTAAATGCATTGGTTTATATCTGGATGAAATCCCTCTGCATATAATTGGCAGTTCTTTATTTTTCTCTCATGTTTAGTCCAAAGTTCATAAAACCCTACAAATTAATCTCCCATTGCTTAACAGCACCTTTTATCCCCAAATTTTATTGAGTACTTGTCTAACAAAAGTTCACCTAAACACTATGCTTCCAGTCAGTTTCAAAAGATGATGTAGAAATTATTTCAAATAATGCAGATACTATCTTTGCATCATTTGTTTCATTATGCGTACTGTTTCTTACTTATAAGTAAATTTTTATTACCGAAGGAAAATTTTTCTATAAAAAAAAATCTGTCTTCATGACTGCAAATAGACTCATTAGTTCTCTAGACAAAATATGCTTCTCATTTTCAGGACAGGTCTGAAATCATCATCTAGTATTCCAGTGTTGGTGTTCATTACATTTATATTCATAAATGTGTCATATTTGTGCTATGGGATTATTGTTAGACATTGCATGATTATTTGGATTTTTAGTTGTATTTGCATGTGGGGACTTTGATGGATAGAGGTCGTGACAGTCACCATTCGTTTAGGAAAATATTAGGAGCTGAAATTCTTAGTTTCAGCTATAGGTATAGATGTACGTGTAGCAAGGCACTGGCTCTGAACAGGAAGTGCCATTTTTTAGTTGAGATGGTATTAATACTTGCTTTCCCTTCAGCTTGCACCATTTTTGGAACCAACGGAGCCTCCACAGATCCCAGGTCCAGGACTAACAGATAGACCAGAAATACCTGAGCTACCAGGACCAGAAATACCTGTAGCAGATCAGCCAATGGTAAGTTAGAAATACACTACAGGCATTCTCTATTTGAATGCTTCTTGATGTGCTATTCACAAAACATTTAGATATTTACATTGTTCTTAAGTTCATGGAAAAACTTTGAAAAGTCATGGAAATTTGAAACATTTTTTCTCCTTTTGGATATGCCACAGAAATATGAAAAATCACCCAAAGTCTTAGAAAGTCATGAAAAATCATCAAAGAAATCTATCTCATTTGAAATAGAAAACTAGTGTCATAGTTGGAAGTGTCGTTGGTTATCCAAATATAAATGACATTACAACTCTAGAAAGGCATTATTTTGTGTTGTAGCATTGAAAAGTCATGAAATTTATTTTTTTGAAAGTGCAGGAAAATTGTTTTCACCATTAAAGTTGGAATTTTACTCCCATAATGATTTCACTCATTGTTTTTTAATTTTCAGCTCTACATGTATGCCCTGAATGCGCCACAAGAGGGATACATGATTGGAGGAATCAGTGGTGCAGACTTCAAGTGTTGGCAACAGGCGAGGGCAGCAGGACTAAAAGGAACATACCGAGCATTCCTCTCTTCCCCTCTTCAAGACATTAAGACGATAGTGAGGAGGCAGGACCAAGGCCTACCCATTGCCAATGGAAGGGTAAAAATCACATACTTCCAATGAGTCTTGGACCTTGTAAATTAAGGGCATATACATATCCCACTGCTGCCACCTTGCTTTTAAATGGTTTACAGCTAATTGGTCTACTACCAGATGGTCTAATTGCCAGATCGTCTAACACTACCAGGGCTAAACCCATTTGGTCTACTTTTATTTGGGTTTAATTACCGTTTGGTCCAATCATCACTTGGTCTAATAACCAATTGGGCTTATTTTCATTTTGTCTAATGATCAGATGGTGTAATTGCCACTTTGTCTACTTAGTTTTCCTTATTTCATCTAATGACTATTTGGTCTATTACCAGTTTGTCCAATCAAATAGACTAAGTGGTGTTAGACCAAGTGGGTATTGGACGAAATGGGCATAGCCTAACTGAAAATTAGACGAAATGGTAAATGGACTAAGCGGCAATTAGACCAAATGGTAACTAGACAGACTGGTTGTAGATGAAATGGGATTAGACAATGTGGGATGAGACCAAACAGGCATTAGACAAAGTGGGATAGACCAAGTGACAATGCACCCTTTGACTGAACAAACACCAGGCACAATATCTAAGGATAAACTCTACCATTTAAAGGTAATAAACAGTAGTGGTAGCAAAATGAATGTTGGCATGAAACTGCTCAAACATAGTCTCATATTGTTCGGCTTGCATGAAAAGATACATGAGTGAGATAATCTAGTATACTATTCACGATTTCTGGTGATTTTTAGTAAAGTAATTCAAATGATAGTATATCATCCCTTACCTTATACCCCGCTACGGAGCACCTACCCTGACGCTCTCGGCTCAACGGCGCATAGCGGTTCGCACACATTGTTTACATCTCAGTGGCACATAGCGGTTCGCACACATTGTTTACATGTGTGTGAATTTTCGATGTGGGCCCGCGCTGATAACTCGACGTATCTCCCTTTAATATTTTAGCCATTTCTAAACAAATATTTTTCAAAAAGATGTCAGCTATCTTCAAAAAGATGTCAGCTATCTTCAAAATTAGTCATTCTACATCAGTTCATGTAGTAATTTTCATTCCACCTAACAAAGTAGTCAAATATTCAAAGCACCACCTTTTCCACTACTGCTTATTACCTTTAATGGTCATTGTAGCACAAACAGAAGCCGGCCCAAAACGGGTGATAAACCACAACAGATTAATACATGTATAACACTGCCCGTAAGAGGGCAGCATAAACCCAATGGCACTACCCTTCAGACAAATGCTTCTTTTCTTCTGCATGAGTGTTCATGATTGAAAAAATTAGCATATTCTGCCATTTTAAAAACTTATCTCTTGGGTGATTCCTTATTAAAGGAAAGAAAGACTAAGTTATTGTGTATGAATAATTGAAGAAATTTTGATACTGAAGGTAAGACTTTTCTTTATTCCATTCGTCTTTACTTTTCTTTCTCCCTTACAGCAAGAGGTCCTGTTCCGTTCGTGGGATGATATTTTTAGTGATGAGAATGAAGCTCCATTCCATAACAGCTTTCACATATACTCCTTTGATGGAAAAGATGTCATGACTGATGAAGCATGGTAAGTATCTATCCTATCCAGTAAAAGTACTAGATGGAGCACTTTTTAAAAAATCTTTAAAATGCCCGTATACCCCCCAAAATTGTCAGTGGGCTACAATGGGCTATTAAGTGCAAATTGCTCTATAAAATTCCTCTTGAAAAGAATTTTCTTTCATACATTCTTGTCTGATCTTGGAATGACTTATGCAGTTTGTATTCCATTGCAAGGCAAATGTAAAAAATTAAGTGCACTAAAAAGTGGTCTATCCATGCTGTTGGTCTCTTATGAACTTACTTCTTTTCCTCCAGCTTAATTGATGCAGATATTCCAATACTGATAACAAACTAAAGTGGTCAAGCTATATGGTAATATTATTTTTTTCATCCTTTTCTTTCAGGCCAGATAAATACATGTGGCATGGGTCATACCCCAACGGCGAGCGAATGGCAGAAAGCTTCTGTGAAGCTTGGAGAGCACAAAACCATTTTGCACGGGGTCAAGCAAGTTCACTAGCTGCTCACAAATTATTAGGACAAGATGAGTTCCCTTGCAATAATGCCTTTGCTGTTCTATGCATACAGACTGCACAACCTAATGCAAGGAAGTAAAATACCGTCTTCTTTCCAAATATAGTTCTTTATGAAAATTCTGTATAAGCTTTGAACCATTTGACATGCAAATGCCAAGATTATTATAGATGGAGTTCCTCAAAGAGAATTTATGATTAATGATGTATTCAAAAGACGGTTAATACTGATGCAGATGTGTTATCTGATAGAGAGATATGACTGCCTTGCATTCTGTTTAGCCCTTCACTAGCTTTTATCAACCATTAAACCTTCAGTGGATTACCGCTTCCATCATATGTCACAAGTTTAATGTATCTGAAACAAATACACCAAACAATGTGGTGGTTTAAATTTATACTGCATAGTACATAAGGAATCAAACATCTCTTGTGCTGCTTGATCACATTAGGTATTCCACGGCTTCTTCAAGGTATTTCCGTCTTGCCCTATCAGATAATAAATGCAAATCACTCAAGAAATGAGGTAACTCTGTAGAAATGTTTTGTTCAAAGATAAAGAGCAGAAAATCGTTAGTAAATAATGAATAAAAGTGAAATTTTCCCTCGAAGATTCAATAGTTATTTGCTATTGTCTAAGAGAAGGGCCTTATTTAAAAATGAAAAAAAAAGGTACATGTAAAGATGAACCTTGGGAAGATTATGATGAATATATAGGAAGATATTCAGTGTAAAATAATGTATATTTCTTGGAGTTCAACTCACACTGAAGATACTTTTTCTGGACAAGTACTTCCTGAAGTAAAAAGTGTATATACTTATTTATGTTAAGACAAGATATTTTATGACAATGAGAATGGTTTGTCAGGATGAAAGATGATGTGAAAGATGATTAAAGAAGCTGCCAAACAGGCCTTAGTTTGTCTTCCGTACCGGTTTGTAGTTTTATATTTCATATTTAGATGTATGCAACTATTTGATATTTGTAAGGTAAAATCCAGCTCTAAAATGTGAAGTTTTGTAGAATTGTTTTTGTCCAAGTGATAATGTTAGAGGTGAAAATTCTTGTTAAGGAAGGGACATTGAAAAGATTTCCAATCCAAAGTAGTTAATTGAGGGTGATGTAAAAATGAAATAGGAAGAAAACATATTTTGTAGTCTTCAAGTCCTGATGAGTGTTGTAGGATGTTATAAGATTCATGATAAATCAAACAGCTCAACCAAAAATCTTTAAAGATATCAATTACTTTCTATAATTGTGTGTCACTGAGTGGTACTACTTCTTTAAAGTTTATTGTGAGCTTTGATTATGGCTTTCCATTTCAAAAGAACTTGTTTGAAATGAGTCTCCAACTCTCCATCATTTCTCATAAACTGGTTGAACCAGCAAAATTGTCATAAAAGTAACAAAAGATACTACTGGATATCACATTGATTGGTGAATACTACTCAGTACTGAGCTATTGTCTTTTTCAAACCAGAACCATGTTTGTGATCTTGAACATCAAGTGCAAGTTTCATTTGATTCTTTCAAAATTTATTTTCCATACCAGAACTCATAATTTCCTTTTATTTTCCAGAGAGTATATTGTAAAGAGGGGAAAGATAGATATTTGGAGAATACTCCCTTTTGCTATTTCTAGTTGTGGAAGTTCCAAAAGATCTGAAGACTTGGATCCAGAAAGCTCACAATATATTAAGAGGAAAAAAAGAATGAATCAAGAATTTAGACTGATCTATGACATTGTCTTTCCAAGTGACATCTTTTTTTGTGCAGATTGTCACCCACTGCAAACAGTTTTGTATTTATCATTGTCACTGTCATTTGAACAAATTAATAACATGTGTGGTATTTTTGTACAGTTTTAGTTAGAAATTATTTTTCTTTTACATGTACTATAATTCTGTGATCAGTAAACAAAGGGCTTAGATTTATGAAGCATTTGCTAAAATTTGTGAGAGTGTGACATTTTTACTTGATAGAAAATATCATGTGATGATAAGTGCTTGTATTTATTTTAGCAAGTTTTATGAATCAAAGCTTTAAAGCTTTTTACAGTTAGTATTTCTGCTATGCTACAAATTATGTAAATAGAAGATTTGAAATTTGAAATTGATTTTAGAAATCTTCATATCTCAATTTACCTCAAAATGAGAAGCTGACACATATTGTGCCAAATTTGACAAATTTTGGTGCTAATTCATATTAATTAGAAAGAAAAGCAAAAAGCATAGCGTGAAAAAAAACCTTTAGAGTTCGGGGAAAGTAAATATCTCTGGCATTGTTCGGATTGTCTTTGTAAATATAGTGGATATTTGTTTTGCCCCATTCCCCTGTTTGATTTTCAGTATACAACCTTGTAGATTTCTGGAATTGAATTCTGTAGGTATGATGCATTATTGAAGTCAGAAGCTAATCTGGTGCTATATTTATATTGAAAATACAAATATTTGTGCTCATGTTTTTACTCTTAGATTATCTGCTTTTATCTCCTTTTTAATCCCTTTTCCTGCAGATTGTATGCTCATGTTTTGCATTTTATGATGTAGTTGTGGCTTAAACATTGAATCATATCCATACATGATGTAACCATTGGCAGGATATACCATGCTGCGCACATCATCTTACATCCACTTGCCGCACCAGGGGGGTGTAACATAAAGAGATACAATCAATCTTACGATCAATTGTAAATCTATTGTACATGGTTTGCCATAGACTTACGATCGATATCAATCGTAAGATTGATTGTATTTTTTATGTTACAGGGCCCAGGCCATATTAAATATGCTACTGGAAAAAAATGTGAATGATGCATGTCCAGATGGGCTTTTAAAGAATTTCAATCTTTCATCTGTACACTTTGTGTGTTATTGTGTCAAGTGGCTTTGGTGGCTAAGCAAATGGGTAAATAAAAAAAAATATTGGAGTCATGTTGTGTTATTTTCAGGATAATCTCAGGCACGAAAAATGCTGCATGTAATGCTGACAAAACTTGAATTTCAATTGAAGACATTTCAAAGCTTACTCATTCAGCAAAACTTCATTATATCATCTACTCATTCTTATTTCTAGAGATGTTAAAATAATACAGCCTGCAGAATCTTTCCATTTTGGCGCGAAAGCCTTGCCAATGCCGTTAATGTTGTAGTGTAGAACTTGTACAGTGTTTATGTGTATGTATTATGAATACTAAAAGATTGCTCATAAAAGTATTATTTGCTGCACTTTAGGGAGCAAAACGTGATAATGAAGTCTTGTCATGTGATCGGTATGATAGTCCATGAGCTCATACAAATACCAGCCATGGGGGTGTAAGACATCAGTAATAAATTGTACATCTCTTGGAAACCAGATTGGCTTGAACAGATACTTTGTAACATCTAATTCTTCTTTGCTTCTCAGCAGACAATTTCAAACTGATAATAACTATTGCAGAGGGTAGAGCTAGCCTTCTTGAAAACAAATCAACTTGTAATCCCAACCAATACACCCCAGTTTTCTTTCATGTATCCCTGAATTTCAGTTGGATGTGTTTTATAGCTTAAAACAAAAGACACACTGCTTCATCTCATTTTCAAAGTGTTAGTTGTTAAGCTTTTAGTTTTTATTATTTTGAAGTATTTTGTACAAATAATGCTTGCCAGGTGCTTAGGCTTATTATAGTATTTTCATCATACAACTCAATCATTAGTGCCGTTTTATGTTTACTACAAATTATTTTGATTCGTTCTGTTGATATCTTATTTATGAAACATTTAGTAATTTTGTAGATATTTGTTTTATCAGTAATATCAAGGTTTGATTTATTGCAGATTTTGGTAAATTGTGTTTAATAATTTTTCCATATATCAGTTTTGATTGTTGGAATTCCTCCTTTTATGTTCTTTGTAAAGCTGGAAAGAAGGTTCAATTTTTCAACTCCTTATCCTTCAAAAAATGAGAGCTAAGAATAAAACAACATATCTCTACCCAAGGGACTTCTTATTGTTTGAAATGTCATGAAGAAGCTTGTTTGAATTAAAAACAAAATCCTCTGTAAAATTTGAATGTTTGAATACGATCATGTATGTATAGTCTCTCTTGGTTCTTATTTAAGTTATTGAAATCAGTCAAATTTATCATCTCATAAGGTTGTACTTTCATTTTATATACCATTTTATACAGTCCCCATGAAGTCAGATTTGTGGATTCTGATTACAAATGTTTGTAATCGAACCTATGCAATAAAAGAAAACTTATGTTTACAAAGAAAACTTCTGTCATTTATTCATATTTGTTGTAAATTTTGTGTGAATGAGCACTGATAAACAGTGCATGAGTACATTACATAATGTGTGAATTTACCTAGCAGAAAGTGGAGCTTTCTTGGATGACATTGGAGGAAATTTTCTTGAGATTTTGGAAAAAATTGCAGTAACATTATCAATGAATTGAAACATTTTGTTTATAAGTTATAAAGGCCCATAGCCCTATCAGGTTAATCCGACTGAATGAAAATTGGTAAACAAATGGAAAGACATTTCTCTGTGGTTTGAAATGATAAGTATGATAAATCAGAATTTTAACGATTCTGAAATTCCTTCTGGGCCATATTAGCTACAACAAAATGGTATGAAAATGGTCCGGAAAAGATGACAAAGAAGCGTTCTTTTTCAGTTGAATTTGCAAGCATTAACATGAATTCCACGGCTTCTTCAAGGTATTTCCGTCTTGCCCTATCAGATAATAAATGAAAATCGTTCAAGAACTAAGGGAGGAACAAGTTATTACAGCAATGGACACCCCCCTCCCCCCCCCCCCCACACACACACATGCCCACCCGCCCATTCCGAATCTATGGTTTTTCTTCTCTTTTCTCTCCCTCCTCTATTTGTCTCTACCTCTCTCTTACTCTCTCCCCCATACTGTGGGCAATCAAATTTGAATCTTTAATCTAAAAGTACAAATTTGAAGAAGAAAAAAAAAGACAAAATCCCGCCAACATTAGAGGGGATCCAGTCTATGGTGGCCGTGGGGGAGGGGAGGGGGGGGGGTCGTCATCTGAAAAATCCCTGCTGGGAAAAATAATCGTTGTCTAACTATAATTCAGGTGTCTTCCTTGTTTAAAATTCTTTCCAGGGACACCGGGGTGGGTGTTTCACAAAGATCTTAGTTGGACTTAAGATCATGCCTAAGTGCCCATATCATGCGGAAGTACCAAATAATGTGTAACTTTTTATCCAAAGAGCGACTTCGTGAAACAGACGCAACGTGAATCAAACTGACACTAAGTTGGAAATTGCATGTAAGTTTGACTTGATTAAAATAAATGCGATCTCTGTGAAACAACCCCAGAACCAGTGACGTATAGCCATATTGAACATGTTGAATGGGGTAAGGGGCAAATTCCCTCCTATGATGCTTTTAAATCATTAATGGTTTCATGCATAGATTCCACTTTGTTGACAGAAATAAAGCGACAAAATGACATTTCTACAAAATATGTGATTTACCATCACAGCTAATGAAATGGATTATCAATTTTTGATTGCAAAGATTCGAATAGAAATGTGTTTTTCCAAAGCATGTGCGTTCATTGCATGATACTTTAGTTTTTCGTTTTGTAAACCAACGGTGCAAGACTGGAATTTAGATATTGCCTACAAAACATACGATGAAAGTCAAACTCCCACAATCTTCTGTCAACAGCTTATAAGAAGTTTCTATGGGAATATCCGTCTTAATCAAAGTTTGATTGCAATATATAGAAACATTAGTGAAAGAGTTTCTTCAGATATTTTCGGAGCCAATTCACTCGACTCGCTGTGGAATGGACAATTCAGTTTGAGTGAAAAAAAAACTGACGTATCATTAAATGATACTTCCCCTTATTTTATTTCATTTCATTTCAGTTTATATTGAATATTTCCAAGATTAAACAGAATTACTTATATTTTGGTGACAAAATATCCGACGCAGGCCTTAGACCCTGTTGACTGCCACAAACGGAACCTCAAAATAGCGCAATCTCTTACCAGGATTTGGAAAATGGCTGTGCGTGTGATGCTATGGTCTGATGTCCCCAGCATAATACATCAAAACATATAGGCGCCGGAAGTGGGGGGAAAAAAACATGATTCAGCAGTGCAATTTTGTTAGCCAAAAAAGGCAGTGGCAAAGAAAGAAACCCCCGGAGAAAACCTATTGTGGATCACATTACAAAATGATATTTCTTCAAAGAAAAGGAGGGGGGAAATTAAATTCCTACCCTTTCCGCCCCCCCCCCCCCCCATCACCGAGGAATTGGATAACAGGCCCATTTACACTGGTTTTCTCCGTGGTTTTTACGTTCGTGGTTTTTTATCATACCATTTACACTTGTTATTAAACCGCGGGATTAACGAAAAACTCCCCGTACGAAACTCCCCGATTTAAATGCCCATGATTGTGTAATTTAGCTTGCTCTCGCCGACCCCTAAATAGGCAAATACCTCTTTTGTTTTTATCCTTCTCTATCTATTATCTTTGTTTTACCCTTTTATCATCTTTTTATCTATCTTTCCTTATGTTTCTCTTCATTTTTTTATACATTTGTCTCTCCGTCTTGTCTTATGTTATTCCTTGTTTTCATGCTATCCATTTCTATATTTCCTTAGTTTCTCTTAGTTCTTATTCTTTAAGTTTTATCTTCTCTCTCTATCCTTCCTTATGTTTTTCATTGTTTTCATTCTATCCTTCTCTATGCATCCTTCCTTGTTTTTCTTGTTTTTTTATAATTCTATTATCTTCTCTCTCTGTCCTTTATGTTATTCATTGTTTTCATTCTATCCTTCTCTATCTATCTTTCCTTATATTTCTCTTTTTTATTCTTGTATTATCGTTCTCTTTATCCTTCCTTATGTTCTTCCTTGTTTTCATTCTATCCGTCTCTATCTGTCTTTCCTTATATTTCTCTTTTTTATTCTTGTATTATCTTTCTCTTTATCCTTCCTTATGTTCTTCCTTGTTTTCATTCTATCCGTCTCTTTCTGTCTTTCCTTTTTTCTCTTTGTTTTTATTTTTATCATCTTTTCTCTCTATCCTTCCTTATCTTATCCCTTGTTTTATTCTATCCGTCTCTATCTTTCCTTATATTTTTCTCTTTCTTTTTTTTAATTCTATTATCTTTCTCTCTATCTTTCCTCATGGTTCTTCCTTGTTTTCATTTCGCGATCTATCTTTTCTGCGGTTTGCATTTACACTTTCTAACTCCGCTTGAAACTCCGCGGAGTTAGCGAAAAGCTCCACTTCGGCTTGGAGTTTTTCTGGCGAGTTTTTTTTTCAGCGTGGGGAAGTTGCTTAGTAACTTCTACCCTAAGTCCGCGGTTTTTAAGTCCGCGGTTTTTAAGTTCGCGATATTAGCAAGCAAATGTAAATGGACCTTATATGTTTCCTCGCTCACTTCGCTGCACTCTAAAAACAAATCAGTCAAAATGACTCGATGACTATAGTCAGCTGGGTGCAACTGATTATCTAGTGATAAAAGTTACTACATTGTAGTCAAAATCCTACTAGAAAATAGTCACAAATGGTTGAAATATAGTTTTTTAAAAAATATTTTAAAATGACTAGTATTTCAGTTGCACCCAGCTGACCCTTTTATCTAGTCATTTTTGACTGATTTGTTTTAAGAGTGTATCTCGTAATATTTAAAAGCAGGTGGTTTCGGACAGCAATCATTTTGGAGCCGCGAAGTGCAATGAGTCATGAGAGGTGACCAAAATATCACTTAGATTTTGATGAAAAAAAGACCCTAAATGATGAGTCCCCTTGGATGTTTGTCTCCCCCCCCCCCCCTCCCAAACTGCTTCCTGCGCGCCTGTATACTTTAAGGCACTTTTTTACGTTTGCAATGCTCGTTTTCCAAGGGAGTGATTGATTGAAATTAAAAAATAGAATGCAATTTTTCAGTAGAAATTATCACGAGATGGCGCTATTCAAATTTGACCAGAGTGGATTTATAGATAAATCCACTCTGAATTTGACGAGAGTACATGGAATTTGACCAATTTACTATCATTTCAATGTTAGAATTGTCATTATGTATCGTGCTTCCTTACTGAAACTGAAAGTTGACATAATATATAGGCTAAAATTGAGGAAGGGCGAGGAAACGCAGCAAAAATTAATTACAGACACCGTTTTTCTCCCTAAAATCAGATCTGAAGCACTATGGAAATATGTTTATGCCATCACCCCCCTCACTATCAAGATTGAATGAGATAAATGTGATCAACTTATTTTACATTCATTCAGAAGAATGTAAATTACTTACTCATTCCTTCCGCTTCCACTTATTCTACACTGTTACAACAGTTGCTTAAAAATCTTTAGGTTGTTTAACATATGAACCTACCATCTGTTGTTTTAAAAAAAATCCCCATTTATTTTTACACACAATTTTTTAAAACAGTGTATACAGAAGCGTGATAATAGGTTTAACCCCCTGTCGGATCATATTGTGATATTTCTATGTTACTGATATTACAATAATCATCCCCTCTCCAACCTCCCGAAAAGCTACTTATCGCAACTAAGATTGAGAATCCTTTTTTTTTTTTTTTTAATACTTGAAACCCATGCAAAATGGGGAGGGATAATTCAATCAACGTTACGACCAAGACGTGATAATTAACTTATGGGAGATAGGCCTTTAGCACTATTATTGTCTGTGAATATTATTTTACATATTAAGTTTTTTTTCCACGGTTTCCTTTATGCTAAATATTCCCCCCAATCATGGGCAACCTATACTCGTGCAGTACACCTCAGGGGTGCCCCGATCATTACAGAATGATTGAACTCTTGATGCCGTTGTCCAGTGGTTTAAGGCGCTTGACTGGAGTCGCGAGAATCGGGGGTTCGATCCCCGGCGCGGCACTTATGCCCTTGAGCAAGGCATTTTATCGTAGGCCTACTTCAAATAAATTGGCATATTGTTACGAACGTGTACATGTGTGTTGGAAAAAAACAACAACAACAAAGCAAAACAAAAATAAAACATTGGCTTCTTGGCTATCGGGATGGGGGGGGGGGGGGTGTAGTGGTGATGGTGTGAGGGGTGATGTTTAAATTAACCGGATACATGTGATTTCATTCCATGATTTGTATTTGCTCATTGATTTGTGAATATATATTAAATTTATCAGTTGTGGTATGAAATGGAAGTTATGATTTGTATTATTTATATTGATTTGTATGTAAATGATTTATTTTGAATGAAATTCAATAAAAAATATTGGAAAAAAAATAACTTTTTTTTTTTTTAATCCTGGGTCCTCCTGCATAAAAAAATTGTGATTTAACGCAACTCAAAAAATTCAACGCAAGTCCCAAATACTCAATTCTGACTGATTGAAAATCAATTTGTTTGATTTTTGAGTTGCGTTTAATCGCAACTTTTTATGCAAAATGGTCCTGGGCCTACAAATACAGTAGTGCCATATGTAAATGGAAAAGCTCCAAAAAAAAAAACAAAAAAAAAAATCGCTCCTTATTGTTCTGTTTTAAGCAGAAAAATAGTAAGGACAGCGTTAACGAATGAAATTATTTTTTCAGTGCTCTGATATCATTGGCGTAAATCCCGGGGGGGGGGGGGGGTGGGGGGATATATCCCCCCACTTTTTGGAGAGGGCGGGATGGTGTGTACAAATATCCCCCCCCCCCCCACTTTTTAAGGAATAAAATATATTTTAAGTAATCAGTTTTGAATATTTGTTGTGAACAACCATCATATTTCAAAATTTCTATTTGAAAATGTGATTGAAAACCAAAACAGTGGTTATTTTTGGCTCGCTCGCTTCGCTCGCTGCTCATATTTTAGAATTTCTATTCAGAAACGTGATTTAAAACCATAAAAGTAGTTATTTTTGGCTCGCTCGCTCACAAAATAGATATTAAAATGTGTGTACAGAGGGAAAAAAAAATCATTAAAAAATTTGATCATCCCCCCAATCCTCAAAGTGGATTTACGCCAGTGCCTGATTTCCCTCTTGAGTCTTTCAGAAACAAAGACAACTCCTCCCGATCCCCCTCAAAAATTAAATGAATATATATGGATACATGTAAACAAACAAATATTAATGAAATGAAATAAAAGGGGGCGGGGGGGGGAACCTGACCGGGGCGAGGTGTGGGTTAGTTTCATTCCATGAAACTAACCAAACATAGATCCAGACTAGATATTAGGAAGAACTTCTTCATCGATAACTGGAACAAGCTCCCACAATGTGCCATCGATGCCCCAACACTCCTTCACTTCAAGATCATGCTATCAAAATTGGATTTTTAAATAGGCCCCAAAGGGCCCTCTTTACACTGCCACACTCATCAGTCCTCCCTCCGTCATGAATTAAGACTATGAGATGTGGCCATCAAGGTAAATTCAAGGTAAATTCAAACTTCCCCACTTCCGTGTTTATCACATTAATCACGAATAAAGGTTTATGACATGAAATAAAACGGAAGCAACGATTGGTGTATTCTCATGCAACTTCAATACAATTATACAGGTGCTACTGTATTTTTACCCCAATATTTACAGATCTATTTTGCGCCATAAAAAGTAGTGGAATACTCCAGTCCATGTATAGAAATAAGTGAGGTCAAACAAAAGTTCCTCTAGCGATTATTACATACAAGATTCTTTCAAGGAATGAGTAACCAAAATATGTTGTTCAAGACTTTTTATATTTCAGTGTATTTATTCCACTACAGCAGCAGACGGTTTCACACATTCTGTGACCAATTACACGTTGGCTTATTTCGACATACTAGCCAGAGAAGAGTATACTAAAGAGAGAGCTCCATCGAGCATATTATGCGTGCCGCAGCAGAGGAGCGAAGTTCGTCCGCGATTGCCGTATTTTGTACGTAGGTCTACCGGTACTCTGAATTTCCCACAATCCCATGCTTTCATACTGGCGCCCCATGTGTAATGTCGGTTTGGAGCTAAGAAAGACATTTTGCCAGCTGAAAAGCAAGCTTTTCCTGATTGTAGCCGAAATTGAGACACGTTTTCCAGGTATTCCCTCCTTTCATCTATCATCTGGAGGTGCAACGTCATGGATCTTGTTACTCTCTGTACTTATCTCGAGAAAACTGTGTCTCCTGGTGAGTATTCGTATTCGCACTCTCGCATCGCACAAAACGATTTCGGGCAGTCATTCATTCATTGCACAGCACTGCAGTGTCAATCATGTTATAATTTTAGCACATGCCCAGCAAATTCATATAGGGTGTACTGTAGATTCAGAGTATAGGTCAAATTACATTTCTTGCTGGTAGAAAGCTACATTTTCATGATTTTATTTTCAGGAATAAAGTTTTAAAAAGTTAACTTGAGTTGAGACAAAATTAGACTGAAAAATTCTGTCTCTAAGTTCTAACCATGCTAACACTCGTCGTTAGCCTCTTATTCTTAATTCTGGTAGGGTCGGCACTCCTCCTAGCACTCCTCCTAGAGACAGAAGCACCCCGCAGACTTTTGTATGAAATCTCGCTGACCATGCTCAGGTCAGCGATAAGCCGTTAAGCAAGCCGCAAAAATTCGTATTTTCAAATTGTTTTTGACATGTTTGATAATAAAAAAAAACTATCTGTATGGTCTATGGATCCATGCCATAAAGGACATAGCTTACCGATTTTATGGTTATATTCCTTTTAATTCTCCATTTTTAGGTAAATCCAGGGTCCTAACGTTAGGTCCTCACGGTTGAAAATCTTACAGCAAACCTCTCTCTCACTCAGTTCGTTTCCCTCCGCTTTTCGGAGGGAGATCTGCGAATTCGCGAACGATTGACCAATACGAAACAATAACAACAACATCGTTGGTACGTACCATTAATGCCCAACGCGCACGCATGTACGTACGTACATATTACATGTACTGCTGGTCGTCGATCGAATGTGGGAGTCGCGAATTCGCTGATCTCCCTCCGAAAAGCTAAGCGTAGGCGAACGAACTGTGTGAGAGAGAGGTTAATTGGCTGTAAGTGCAAGATTTTCAACTGCGAGGATCTAACGGGACCCTGGATTTACCTTAAAATGGAGAGTTAAAAGGAATATAACCATAATATCGGTAAGCTATACCCTCTATGGCATATACAGATAGTTTTTTTGATTATCAAACATGTCAAAAACAATTAGAAAATACAAATTTTCGCAGCTTGCTTAGCGGCTTATCGCTGCCCTGACCACGGTCAGCAAGATTTCATACGAAAGTCTACGGGGCGCTTCTGTCTCTATAAAGGAGGAGTGCCGACCCTACCAGAATAAGAGGCTAACGATGACTGTTAAGAGACAGAATTTTTTGGTCTAACACAAAATGAGTCGTCTACAGGCGCCCGCTCACGTTGCCTAGAGGCTCCTAGAGATTTTTAAAAAAAAAACAATAGCGCTACTTACTCTCCACTGAGCCTGGCATTTTTCCCTATTTCCCTAACGTAGTAGCCGTTTCGCCACTTAAAGTAGATATAAGAAGGCAATAAATGTCCATGAATTTGGTATCTACGCAAAGCATATGTCATTCATAAGTTGTTTATTCACATGGCAAATCACAAAAATCTTCTGGCTCCTGGATATCCTCAACTGAAATGTCAATAAATAGCCTCCTCAGTCAGCCGGCGAAACCAGTCATGAAACTTGTCCTCTATTCGTGACGTCATGAGGGGGTGAACGTATATTTACGTACCCGGATGTTCCATACAAATCATGTGCAGAGAGACAGATTTCTGCTTTTTTTTTTACAAAGGCTGAAAAGTCAAATAATTCAGAACTCTGTGATCAATTCTTTTCCTTCTCCTTATAGTTCATAGTGTGAACATCAATTATCTGGTTTAGAATTATGACATATGCATGCTAAAAATGCGAAATTAGTTGATATTTTCACCATTATTTTGGGGGGAGTGTGTTGAATTTGGTGAGATTATGAGCTCTGGAAAGTGGATCTGGCTGCTCGTACCAAAGCGCAAGCGTGTGTATATTGTGTTAAATTCTAGCCGACGGCGACGCATTGTCGACAGTCATGGTTGGAATTATTTTGAGCAATTCGAGTGTACACTCGACTCCATCAATCACTTTGTACGTGTACTACGTACTGGTTCTTGAAGCTGTAGCGAGTGCAGTCGCTGCGGTGTGAACCACACGATATTTATGAAATAGAGCTGCTAACCTGCAGCAAAGAAAATTCATACTCACAAGGCTTCAAATCTGTATTTTCCTACAGTCTCTAGAAGAACGGGCATGAAAACACTGCGTGGACGTATAGTGCATGTCCATGATCTATGATGGAGCTATAGTCGGTCAGCTTGGTCACATACACGGACGAACACAATGTGCGAACGTATGACAAAAAAAATGTCGCTTACTTCAGTTATGTTCAACACGCGGAAGATCGTTCGCTGGTGGATGGGCGATTCCTGTGCTTTTCTGTGGGGAAAAACCTCTTTTCGTGCGTGCTCATACAAACTGAAGTTATCTACAATTTTTGTGCGCCAATTTGAAGATCGTTCAATTGTATTTTGTACAGGCTAAATACGATGGTTGGTACGTAGTGCACGCAGTATGTATGTTTGTTATTACATTGACCGGTGCAACAATTCCTGTCGAGGATTCCTGAAGAGGATAAATAAAGATGTAAACGTCTTTGATAAATACTGTGGTTAGTTTACTAGTGCTCGCAGTATGCATATTACATTGACCGGTGCAACGATTCCCGTCTTCAAATTGGCAGTTGATTGCGCGCAGTACAGCACTGATGAAATACATCATTGATTTTACATTTCCGTACCGTTTGCATTTGCAAAGTGCATGTAAAGCGCAGCCAAGATTCTTTGTCGATTTGTCGCCTTCCCGTCAAAATACACTTTTATCGACAAGCTTGGCGACAAAAGGCTTGTCGATGACAGCACTAAAGTGGGGGAACTTTCCTTTCTGAATGCCAGTTATTTCAGCTCCTTTGTGCAAAGTTAGTACAACCGAGCACTAGTGTGAATGACTAAGTGGTTAATTATGATTAGATCTAAATGAGGAAATTTTATTCAAATCATATCAAACTCTTTAAAATAAAATCTTGATAACACAGAATGGGGGTTAGTGACGTTACCAAAACAATGTCAAAGCAAAACATAATATGCAACTAATGGTAAAAATGTTTACTACTAGAAAAAATTTTCCTGAGTCTGAGACATAAATGTGTTTTACCTTTCCCCTCCAGTGATTGGTCCTTCATCTAAATAAATTCTCATTGTAAGGGAAAACTAGCTTTTACATTTAGCTAATCTGTAGTTAATAATGGTTTCGTTCTTTCAGTGCCACTCTCGGAAAAGTCCATTGCCATATTTCCTATATTCAAAGATAATAACCATTTAAATGACAGTTTCTCTTATTAAGAAACACACGCATGTGTTTAAGAGTCTTACAACGAGGAATTTATTTCATGTAATCATGTAATCAACCGTTCTGTTGTCACGGACTAAATTTCCTCATTTTAGAATAGGCACTGTATACAGCCACATGCATGTGTTTCTACCTTACAACCACACGCGTGTGGCTTTATCCAAAGCCACGGCCGAGGATACAGCCACATGTATCGATGTGTGTAGGGTACATCATGCAGTGTACATTACGGTAATACATGTACCTCGTCACGATCAAGGAGGTTATTACGGTACCGTACATTGAGTATTGAAGGTCTTTATATGAGGCTGTGTCCTCCCGGGTCTTTGAATACAGCCACAGACGTGTGGCCGTGAGGTAGAGACACACACGTGTGGCTTTATACACTGCCTTTAGGATTGTTTAGGATAGAATGTCCTGTAAGTGTTTAATCATGATTAAACAACTCTGTCATGAGCTGAAAAATGAAAATTGTGGACTATATGAGATAATGAGAGTTGCACTGAAAGAATAGACTATTAACTATAAATTGATTGTAAGTAACGTTAAGTTTCTCTTGCAATGAGAGTTGCTGGACTTTGTTAACAAATATGTTGTCTAGAGTTTAAATTAGATCTACTTGCACTTGTACACGTATGCTACAATTTATTTCAAACATTGTCAGCAATCACATTTTTTGGCAAGCTTATTTTGGCAGTTTTCTTGTTGAAGTTGCATGCTTATCTTCCTGTCATGCCATGGAATGGTAAAAGATGTACACATTTTGAATTGTTTAGGATCTGAGTACATGTACATGTATTTTCAAGTGGCTCACAATAAATTCCCTGATTAGGCTTAGCCAGCCAGGGCCTTGAATGCCTTCTATTACAAACCATAATCCACTCGCACTATGTAAGGTTATGAATAACCTAATCAAATGAGATGCAAAATAACAGTGGTGTAGAGTATGTAGGATTTCGTTTTAGCGGAGGGGGGAGGGGGGACTTCAACGTTTCTTTGTCATCGTTCCTTGTCTGCTCCTTTTCTTTTTACATTCTCTAAGCCTTTTCTTGTATCGCTCTAGCTTATTATTTTGGGGGGGTTTTTTGGAGGGTGACCACCCCATTGTCCCCATTTGTCCCCCATGTATGTTAGGGGTGACTAAATTTCGCACGTGTTTTAACGAATACAGTATACTGTATTTAAACCATAATTCTCAGATTCTACCATACAATTTTTTTAGAATATATCAAAGGGAAAGTATTGAGTGGGCACAAGAAGAAGAAAAGTTATTGACTAGAATTTCACAGATATCGCAAAGTTCTGCAAATATCAGTGTCATATCACAACGCGCTACTACTCATAAAAGCTTGCAAAAACTATTCAAAACTTTGTGTGCACCATTTTTTTGGGGGGGGAGGGGGGCGGATGAATCTCTTTAAGGATATCAAGCACATATAGTTTAATGCAAGGTCGACAGTGTGAGACTATCCTTAATCATTTTCATGCCATATATCTTTTTCGTACCAAAACTGTACATGAACTTTAGATAAAGTACCAAAGTACACTTTTAAGCAGTCGGACTCACTTGGAAATAGAAGGGGGGGGGGGGTAGGACATACATGTAGTGAATCATATCTACAAAAGATGGTGGTACATGTACAATTAGAAAACCTAAGTTTATCTTACATTTTCAGTAACATCATTTTGATGAAATGAAGAGTTCTTAACCCATAACGGGTTAGACTGCATATGTTACAAATCATGCCAAGTATTAAATGCCAAATTTGAAAGTTTTTCGACGGTTGACCAATCCAATGCTGTATTGGTTTTTCGGTGTTTTCTTTGGCTCTGATTTTCAATTCATGATGATTATACACAGATCATGTTTGGGGTTCATTGGTTCATCTCAAAGATAACATACAATAGTTTTTAGAATACTGCCTGTGATACTTTTGTAGGTTGTCACTGAATTATTTTGTCTTCTGGCTATCTGAAGTCAGAATATGATATAGGTTTTAGGGAGAAAAAAAAATACAGAGGCTGCAGTGTGAGACCTAATGCTTGCTTGTATGGATAAGAGTGCAATCATGAACACATGAGATACATCATGCGACACATGTCTTTATCACCGAGATATTAGTTATCAAAAATTGGCATTCTACTGTCACAATCACCTTACAAATTTCCGTGTTTTTCTTAATATTCATAATCTTGATATTGGTTTCAGTTAGGAGTTAGGACAGCAAGTTATGAAATCCTGGCCAAATAACTATCTGTCCATGTAATAAGATATGTATTGTTCAATGTAAAACTAAAACTATACCCTGATTACAATGATTTCTGCAGGCACCAGTCTCTTGATTAGGCTTTTAGGTAGAAAATTAGTTATGCATGGCTCAAATTGCAAGAAATATGGCTTTGTAGGCTTCCAAGGGGGATAATTGGAAGGATCAAAGCAGTTTTTAGACTAGAAAGCACATATTTACATTGTTATTGGTGTAAATTGAATGTGATGTGACTGTATGCCTTTCTCTGGCTTTACATGTAATTCATTACCAAAAATGTCATCTCTGAGACAGACCTACATCTTGAAGAAAATGGAACAAAAAACAACTGTGAATATTATGTCTCTTGTTTTCAAATCAGTAATGACTTGAATCTGTGGTTACATGCTTGAATGTGTTTTTCTTTGGAGAATGGCCTGTATAACTTTGCTCTTGCTACATATATGTAAAGTGAAAAGTAACTTTCACAGAATGAGTAATATATTGCAAATTGATCCGTTGCCAGGCATTATCTGAACTCAAAATGACAATTCTAGGTCACTCCCAAATACTTGAGGCATGTGTCTTTCTTGGAAGGCCCTTAAGGAGATCACTTTTTCTTCTGTAGTCTTGTCATCCAGGAAATAGTCTTGTAAAGATCTCTGTAAGTCATGGAAAGTGCGTCATGCCATAGCCAGGCATGTAGCGACTGGTACATGGGTATTGTATTTTGCAATGATTGTTTCTGGCAATGTTCCATTAAGTGGTTTCCTGCCCAGGCTACATGTATGCCAGATAAATTTCAGCCTGTACATGTACTGTATGCAGATTGAAATGATACTCTTAGTATGATTCTGGAAATTTGATTGATACCACTAATAAAAGTTCTGCAAGCTGTACAATGTTGATGAAATAAAGTATTGCCTTTGTATTGATTAGGACAAATTTGAATGATTCGAAGAGTCAGAAATGTAACATGGCTAACAAAGAGATCAAATATTCCTAAAATGTATTAAAGCTCATTAGCAGAGGTACAACAGCAACTTGTCATTAAGGCATATTTTTTTGCCCTCCGACAGCAAAAAGCTTTGGACCCCAATCAAATTCTTAAAAAGTTGGCACAAAATGTGATGTCATGAGTTTGTCTGCGCAACTTTTGGCAAAACCCTCTTTTATTTGAGTGTTGGCACGTTAATACGTTTTCTTTTACCATAAGTGGCATGCCATATCTGAACACTAAAGAAAAAAAAACATGGGGATTTCCCTCTTCATATTTGAACTATTTATCAGGATGATTTCTGCATTATGAAACATGCAAATGGTCTTCCGTGTCAGCTAAATGAAAGTTACATGTAGGTAATAGGAATATGGGTCCAGGTTCAGTAGGTTTAGCACTGCTTCAAATTATCTGTCATGGATTTGTTGGCATCTTGAGAAAACAAGGAGGAAATATTTGATTAATCTATGAAATTTCAATACTTTTTTTTTTACACAGACACTGCAGAGCTAGAACGGGCACAGAAGTATTTAGAACAAGCAGCCGCAGAGAACTTTGTAAGTATATGTTGCTGATAGTAGCAGTGAAAGGGTAAAATGAAAAAGAAAGGTACATGTATTACATTCATAAAAAAAAAAAAAAACTATACAAAAGATAACCATTTTTTAGTTTTTCTTTGTACCTGATATGTATTATAGCTGTGCTGGGATTTCCCCATCCTATTTCTGAACTAGGATAATTTTGAAGAACATGTGTCATGGTTTTGCTCCGGTGAAATGTACACTAATGCACATTAATTAACTTCATGAATGAAGTGTACTAAACATTTAATTACTCCTGTCCAACAATCAACAAATGTTTTTTTTGTTTGTTTAATGAACATTTAATTATTCCTGTCCAACAATTGACAGATGTTTTATTTACTTTACAATTATTTGTAGTGAGCAGCTTTGTGTTGGCAAAAATCTTTAACACCCTAACAGTCAAAGCAGGGGTTGTCATTGTCTATTATATACGTCATGATAAGAATCTCTGAAATTGATTGGTCCAATGCGCATCATGCGATAAAATACAATTCCCACCAGCTTCATGCAAATGAGGAAATTTGCCATGGAGGGTAACATCTGATGTCACGAGCCGTTAATAGTACTACTATTCACGGAAACTATACACGGCATATATATGACATCACACACAAAAGTGCGCACTAGATTGTGACAACTTAAATTTGCGCGTGTTTATTGTTTTTAACATTTTGTTAATTTAGACCGCCTGCGCAATGCAAACACTGCAATAGCGCTAGTGTTATAGATCTAGAATCTTGATGTAGAATCTCTAATTTAAAAGTCCTGAGATTCTACTTTTTACTATAGATGACGGATATAAACCAAATAGATACGGTCGTGAGAGGGTCTGGTTAAAATATGGAGCCCTCGGTAACGCGAATGCGACTATTTTCCTTCGAGTACCATAGTTTCCAACCAGACCCTCTCACGGCCGTATATATTTGTACACCATACATGGTAAATTTGTGCCCTGGATAATATGTTATTTGTGCTTTGTTTGAATCTTAAAACCCAATTGTGTAATCACGTTTCCCTTCTTTCCACAGCCACAATTCCTCAACAAGCTATCAGAGATCCTTGTGAATCCCAGCAAAGCACAAGTTGCTCGCATTGCGGCAGGTCTTCAGCTGAAAAACGCCCTCACATCAAAAGACCCCAATGTTCGCCTTCAATACCAACACAGGTGGCTAGCCTTGTCACTGGACATCAGGAACAGTATCAAGAGACAGGTAGATATGTGCATATTATGTGTAATCTTTTTGCTGTGTTAATACATACAGTAATAGGCTCTCATACAGAATCATCCGAAGACACCATTTGTGTATTTACCAAAAAACGGTTGTTATTCGCCACCACAATTTCTCAACATGGATTCACCAACGGATATATGAATAACATCTACCAACAGGTTCCGTACAATTTTTCAAGTGTGCCAGCAGTTTTGCTGGTACAAGATTTGTGCACACATTAAAGCCATCAAGTATGTTATGAGCAAGCTTGGTGACACATAGTGCTTCGATACTCCTTAGAGTACATCTTCAATTGTTTTCATTCTGTGAAAGATCCTTTCACTGTAATAACTGTCATCTCTAACTCTGCTGTGGGACCTATCCTCTTAACCTAGGCTCTTTTTTTGTTTTTAGTCTTACAGGTCTTGCAGTAGGTAACCACATACATAGAGAACCACCTACCAAGCTCAGTTACTCAGTTTACAGCTGGGAAATTGTTTGATGGTCTGTTCCCCTAGTTCAGTCTTGACTCTGTATCTGAATCTCTTTCGATTTTTCTTCTTTTTTTTTCTTGTAGAAATTCATTATTATTATTTGTATTAATATTATTTTTTGTTTCTAGGTTTTGCTCACATTAGGTACAGAGAACCACAGACCCAGTTCAGCTGCCCAATGTATAGCTGGGATAGCATGCACTGAGTTGCCCACAGAGCAGTGGCCAGACCTCATACCACAGCTTGTCAGCAACGTCCTGAGTCCTGCACAAGACACCGACCTTCTCAAAGAGAGTTCCCTAGAAGCCATTGGCTACATCTGTCAAGACATTGTGAGTAAAAGCAGATAGAGTTTGCATGCAAGAAAATATCACAAATCTTTCAAGTTGTCCAGGTTCATAAAAGTTCCATGAAATCAGAATCAGTCGAAACACAAATAAGACCTGAGTTACACCGTCAAATCGACTCCACACCTGCGCCGAACCACCTGATTCCTGGCCATTTGGGGTCATGTAAGGTTGTGTTTTGTCTGCTGTTGGTTGACTGTTGGTCTGTTGGATGTAACTTTGATGTGAATTTTTTGCAATCCATGGAAGTTTCATGCCACTTGATTAACCATTTGTAAAGGTTTCTGATGTTATTGGGATTTGAAAGCAGAAGTTTGTACAAATATAGCATTTCATCACCATAAATTAGGATAATGATGATCAAGCATTATCATTTTGGTACATATAGATCACAGTTCAGTTGATTATAAGAAGAATACTTTCAGCCTGAAAGATTCAGAATAACGTAGCAATAAATGTTATTCTCTTAGTTTCTTATGATTTTGTCTGTTTCTGTTGTGATAACAAACTGCAAATGTTTGTCTTGACTTTCATGTATAGGAACTGAAATTTGTAGGAGCACATTCTAATGAAATCTTGACAGCAATTGTCCAAGGCATGCGGAAAGAAGAAACAAAGTAAGTACACTCATCTTTTCATCCTCTTTTTAAAATCAAAATAATTACATGCTCCAGAATGTATTCATCCTCTTTAGGTTACTTAAAGGGCAAGTCCATGAAATCGAGGGTTCAGTGCAACAAAGGGCTAACTGCATTTTTGGAAATTTTAAATAAATCTTGGAATGAAGATTTGTTGCACTGACGCACTGCGGTTTAAAGCAGATAGCCATTTCTATTTTGGGTGATACCCAGCTGCAGCAAAGTTTGCTGTAGAAACCATTATTACCAATAGGTTCCTGGCCTCTACTGGATCATTTTGATTTTGAAATCATATTTTGACCAAAATGCAGATAGCCCTTTGTTGCACTAAACCCTCAATTTCATGAAGTGTCTTGTCAGTAATTTTTACTGACAACTGTTATAAGCTACTGAAATCCTTGCATCTGATTGGCTGAGCGCAAATTTGTCAGTAAAAATCACTGACAAGACACTTCATGAAATGCTCTCCGGGCTATTTACTGACAACATGTTTATCTGACAATTTATACAGATGACAGCCCTCTTTGAGCTTGAAACAGACAAATCTCCAATAAAATTGTATTTTGTTTGTCAGTCTATGTTCACCATTCCATTATAAAACTCTAAAATATTTTGTAACATATGAGGCAAACCTTGAGCTTGCGCAGTAGAGTTCCAGTTTATTTACCATATTTTTGCTTGCCCCAGAGGTTGAAGTATGGAATTGTTTAAAGCTTGAAAGCAGGACATGGGGAGCTTTGTTTTAGAAGAATGTTGTAGAGATAGGGAGGGGAAAAGGAGATATAAGGAGGAGAAGCTTTTTTTTGGGGGGGGGGGGGAGTGAAAACTGAAACTTGTAAGAGAATTAATTGAGAGTAGCATCACTTTCAAAAATGAAACGAATTTGATGATAGTTTAGTTTTAAAGCGTTCATTCTCATTTATCCTATCTTTCTGCAGCATGCATGTCAAATTGGCCGCAACCACTGCATTGCTGAATTCATTGGAAATTACAAAAGCCAACTTTGACAAAAATGTAAGTATGATTTGAGGGACAGCCATACCTCCGTCTTAGTATGAAATGGAGTGAAAAGTGAAATAATGTACTCTGTCTTGAGATATCTCATTCTTTTACCATGGTGCTGTTAACAGGTATGTCACTGAGCTGCTAAAGGGATTAGGTTCAAGGGATTGGGTTCAAAAGAATAAGAATGGAATGCCCAACTGATCAGAACCAGGATGAAAAGCTCTTGGATTAACCCATTCGTGACATAGGTCCACATTTTGTGGTTTGGCCTAATATCTTTTGATGCAAAGCCCTAAAAATCATACCAAATACATGAGCAGAATGAGCAAAAAATTCCACACAAACTGTACCCATTTTGTTGCGTCAATATTTGTTGTTTGATGCTTAAAATTTTTAAAAGAAAAATAAGCATTAAAATCCTTAAATTGGCAATGTGATAGAAAGTTTAAAATCACCATTTTCCCCTGCAAATTGGCAACTTTTTGACTTCTCATCATAATTTCTGTCAATTTATATTCATTTCAGATACATGACGTTTTATAAGAAAAATGTAGCAATAAAATAAAAATGTTGGTGTTGCCAATTTGAAGAATAAAAGCTGATCAAATTAGGCTTTAAATAATTCCTGTCACGAATGGGTTAAGAGCAAATATTTATTTTTGGGAATACTGAAAGAGTATTATGGTATAGATGAAACAATTAGTTCAGGCTTTTATTGGTGGAAAAATGATCTCTTAGGATTTCAGGTCGAGTCAAATTTGTCTATTTATACAATTGAATTTGACTTTTGTATTATGTTTTGTTTGTTTAGACTGAAAGGCATGTCATCATGCAGGTCGTATGCGAGGCAACACAAGTCAAAGATACACAAGTCCGTGTTGCTGCCCTCCAGTGTCTCGTCAAGATCATGTCACTCTACTATGTCCACATGGAAGACTACATGCGCGACGCCCTCTTTGCTGTGAGTACTCGCAGCTGAGAAATATTTTGAATTAATAAAGCAATTGGGAATCCTTTATGTTATGTAGAGATATAACAATATTTATGTGTGTGTATGGGGATATGTATATTGGTTAATATTATGTTTGTATAAATGTATGACGCGACAGGATTTTTATCCTTGGGGCAAATCAAAAGTGCATAATTTGACTGTTTCATAATACCAGAGCAATTCATTTTGAAGCTATGAGGGGCACTTATGAAAATGCTGCCCCATAATGAAGTTGCCGTGGTTTAGTGCAGAGGTGTCATGATACAGTGGTTCATTCACTTGAATCTCAATCTGGGGGTTGAGGGTTCGAATCCGAGCCCGTCATTAACGTCTTTTGGCAAGACATTAATCCACATCCACCCAGGTGTAAATGAGTACCTGGCAACTGCTGGGGTAATAGTAATTGCAGGGCCCTCAGGAAGAACAGCAATTATGCTGATGAAGCCTCCCTGGGTAAACAAAATTATGTAATGATCTCTGAAATATCTCTGCCCCTGCAGAAAGTTGGGGGTGAATTCTAGTCATATCACAAAAAGGAAATAAATAAAAAAGAAAAAAAAGCTTCCAAAATATAGCATGGTATTTTTTTTTTCCTCCTAATTTTCCTAGATCACAATAGATGCCATGAAGAGTGACATAGATGAAGTTCGACTGCAAGGAATCGAGTTCTGGTCAAATGTCTGTGATGAAGAGATGGACTTGGCAATAGAGGCTTCAGAGGTAATGTACCGAATTGTGTTTGAAAATGTGCTTAGTATAAGATGTTGGCTGTGGAACAGAAATCACTGGAGCAATTTTTGCACAACCTACAGATAAATGTCTCTCATTGCATCTCTACATTCTTTTCCCTCTACAGGCAGAGGAATTGGGCAGGACCCCTGAGCACACAAGTAGATTCTATGCTAAAGGAGCTTTAGAGTACTTGGTTGAAATCCTTGTCATGACCTTGACATCCCAGGTAAGTTACTACGGTTCTGAAACCTGCTTTAATGACCACCTGTCTATAAAGACCACATATTGTGTTTTCTTGTCAGCAAAGTCTTCCTAAAGCAATTTCCCTGAATATGCATACTTTGAATTTAGCAACGTTGGGGAAATTACATAGTAGCAACATTTTTCATCTGTAAACTTACACCAGTGTAAAATATTAAACTGGATAATTTAAATTTAAAGTGTTATATTCATGATTGTTTTCCCCATGACAGCAAGATGAAAATGACGATGAAGACGAGTGGAATCCATGTAAAGCCGCCGGCGTCTGTCTGATGCTTTTAGCTAATTGCTGTGAGGATGACATTGTCTCCCATGCGGTTCCGTTCATCACCAATCACATTCGATCTGAGAACTGGCAATACAGGGATGCTGCTGTCATGGCATTTGGTAAGTTCTATGACACATGCTACTGTGACACATGCCCCTACCAAACACTTGCTCTGTGGTTGATATCCTATGCTGACAAAGTCCTAACTTAGACCAAACAGTATACCTAAACCTGAACTGAACCCAATGGATATATGCATGATATGGTGCCGTGGTGTAGTGGTTCTTTCATTTGACTCTCATTCTAAGGGTTGAGGGTTCGAATCCCAGCCCATCACTACTGTCTTTTGGCAAGACATTAATCCACACTTGCCACTCCCCACCCAGGTGTAAATGGGAACCTGGCAATTGCTGGGGTAATAATAATTGCTAGGCCCTCAGGAAGAACAGCAATTCTGCTGGTGAAGCTTCCTGGGTAAACAAAATTATTATTATATATTATTATTATTATTATTATTGTATCCTATGTGTATATTGTATGTGGAATGAAGCCAGTAACAAATCTTGCTTTTTGGTAAGATCTTGTGTCTGGCAAAAACAAGCTAGATTAAGTATTCATATAGGAATTTGAACTTCCATAGTTTTGCTTGCCCAGGTAATATGCTAATCACATCCATACTGTTAGAGGTACACCCAGGCCAAGAATTGAGTGTTTAAAACTTTGTTGAGAGTAAAAGTTGACTACATTATTCTCCTTAAAATAGAAACATCGATCTTCATTGTAATGTCTATTTCCTTGGAATACAATGTAAGCCCTGTTTAACTATGAAATAAACATTTTCAAGTTGAATGTTTGACATTAGTTTATTCATGATAGTGTGAAAGCTTAGTAGCTTAACCCATTCGTGACAGAGGGTCCCCTTTTTTCGGTTTCGTCTAATAACTTTTGATGCAGAGCTCTAAAAATCATACCAAATACATGAGCAGAAAGAGCAAAAAATTCTACACATACTGTGTCCATTTTCATTGCATCAGTATTTGTTGCTTGATGCTGAAATTTTTTAAAAGGAAAATAAGCATTAAAATCCTTAAAATTGGCAATGCGATGAAAATGTTAAAATCACCGTTTTTCCCTGCAAATTGGCAACTTTATGACTTCTCATCATACATTCTGTCAATTTATATTTATTTCAGATACATGATGTTTTATAAGAAAAATGTAGCAATAAAAGAAAAATGTTGGTATTGCCAACTTAAAGAATAATAGCTGATCAAATTAGGCTTTAAATAATTCCTGTCACGAATGGGTTAAGAGTCAAGTTGAGCATCATTGTAGCATCATGAATCAATGTCAGTCCTTTTCCCCATTGTAACTCACACAGGTTCCATCTTAGAAGGCCCCAATGAGACCCTTCTTAATCCCCTCGTGATGGAAGCCTTCCCCATTCTCATCGAGCTTCTCAGCGACCCCTGTGTGGTCGTTAGGGACACAGTCGCCTGGACACTCGGCCGCATCTGTGAACTCTTACCACAGGCTGTCTTGGGGCAGCGCTACTTTGACAACTTGTTAGTGGCTCTACTGGATTGCTTGGAAAATGAGCCGAGAGTTGCTGCCAATGTCTGCTGGGTAAGAAGACTGACAGTGTGTAACCTCAAAAGGAAATACAACCTTTCTAACACTTTTTATTGGATAAATAAAGAAAATATCAGAGAAATAAATTGATGAAAGTTTGAACAAAACTGGGCCAAAAATAAGAGAGTTATGAATTTTCCATAGTTGCTAAAGCATCTTAATTGGTTAATTATTCATTTAACTTTGTTATTTGAGGTACGATTCTCCCACAAATTACATATGGTGGAATCTGCAAGTTCATGGTTCCTCTTTGCTTAGCTACTGATCTATGTTCTATTTCAGGCATTTTCAAGTCTAGCGGAAAATGCATATGAGTCTGCAACTGCTGAGAATGACAAAGAGCCTGACACATATTGCTTGTCAACAGCATTCAATCTTATTGTCAAGAAACTCCTGGAAACAACTGACAGGTGAGGTGCATTCTTTAGTATATGGTCTAATTCATACTTGAGAATAAATTGCAATATTTCTGCTGTATTAACTCCTTCACTACTGAATTCTCAAACTTCTGTAGATTTAGTACAAGGTTCACTTGGTTCCAGTAGGCAGTGGGTTAAGTAACCAATTTCCCTTTCCATGTATTTTGTTTCATGTCCAAACAGAGTATCTACAGAATGATTGGCTGCAGTGGCATGAAGTGTGAAAATGCCCCCTTTAATGATCCTAGAATTTTGAAACTCAATGAAGGCTTGTTCACACATGCCTGGATAACGTCATTATCATCGTGACGCCTATTACAGTCAGCCTCTTTCCTCTTATGAGGGGTCACTGACTTTTACACCATGATGTCACTCCCTGGCTCCCTGCCTCCCTCCCCTTTCTCTTGTCTTCAGCATCCTCCTCTTTTAACCCAGTGTTAAGTATACTATCTGTTGTGTCACTCAATCCCACTTCATGTTGTACACAAAAAACTGCCGAGTTTTGGGGATGCATTTTGCAAAGATTTGATTGAATGAGCCTTAAGAGAAATCGGGGAGAAATCAGAGAATTATTTTTATTCATAAAAAAGATTGGATGCTTGTCTTAAGAAATGGAACCATTCATGTTCTCTTGCAGAGCCGATGCCCATCAAGCCAACTTGAGGAGTGCTGCCTATGAAGCCCTGATGGAGATGGTGAAGAATTCTGCTGCTGATTGCTATGGTCATGTCCTACAGACCACCAACATCATCCTTAATAGGATACAACTTATCTTACAGATGGAGGTATTGCATTTATCAGAATAATAATAATGACAATAGTTATAATGATGATGATGATGATGATGATGATGATGACGACAGTGGTAGTGATAGTGATGGTGATAGTGATAGTGATAGTGATAGTGATAGTGGTAGTGATAGTGATAATGATAATGATAGTGATAATGATGATGATGGTGATGATGGTGATGATGGTGATGGTGATGGTGATGATGATGATGATGATGATGATGATGATAATGATAGTTATGGTGGTGGTGATGATGATAATGATAATGATAATGATAATGATAATAAAATTGGATTGATATGGTGATTTTGTTTCTTTGTATCTTTGCCTACAGTCACATGTATTGACCGCTTCTGACAGAACTCAGTACAATGATCTTCAGAGTCTACTCTGTGCCACATTACAGGTGATTAGAATCTCTTACAATCTTAGTTACGAACCTCACCACACTATACATTCATTAACAGGTTAAGTGAAGTGTACAAATGCGTAAATGGTCTAGCCCCCCATTACCTATGCCAACGATTTACTAAACCCCAATACTCATTTGGGACTAGGTCAAAAGCCACTGCATCTCTACAAGAAAGGGGTGCTATCACTACCTAAAGTGGTAAACGAACGTTCCAGTACCTTGGTTCAAAACAATGGAATTGCCTCAATCCTGAGCAGAGACTGGTGCCATCCCTTAAATCTTTCAAATCAACATTTGTTTGATATTGCTAAAACAATTTAAAACAATAACCACCACAAGAACAGTTTGATCTTGTTTGCTTTTATTGTATGTTTAATTTTGTATTCATATTATTATTCTCAATTTGTCGATTATTGTCGTACATGTATATCGTTTTCATTTATCATCCTTGCTCTAAGCCATATTGTTTCATTATACAGAGAAATTTTATACCAGATTTCGGAAAGAAACCCACAGCATCTATTTTCTTCAATTCTTGCATCCTTTTCCTGTGCCTTTCCTTGCCTATTTGCCACTCCTTCTCAGTCTATTCCCTTCTCTATTCCTGCCCTCACTACTTTCCTTCTTGCTTTTTCACCGTCAGTATAAACCAATTTGTTGTATTCACTTCTATGTTACTTAACTCTGTACTTCTAATTGGATTGTCTTATATTATTTTGTAATCTGTATCTATATTATATTTGTTATTTTATGATTATGCTTTGTTGTATGTCAGTCATGTATTGTTTTTATCCTGCAGGGCCCTCATTGAAGGCAGTTTTTTAACTGAAGAGGCTACCCTGCTTAAATAAAACTGTAAATAACAAGATTTCCAGCTGTCTTGAAAATCAGGGGAAGCCATGAACATGATTTCCCATTCTTCCAGTCAGGGAAGAGGTAGAAAATTTGAAGAGAATCACCCAAATTGGGGAAAAATTAGTGAATTTTACAGACCTAATGGGTAGTGGTCAGATTTTTCACATCTTTTCCCAGTGTCCATGAGGAGAAATGGATTTAAATGATATCCTGGAAAGCCCAAACTCCTCATGCAAAATTCAGGGATAATTAGAAAATTGTTTCCAGACAGGGTCAGGGTTGGGGTTCAGTTGGTTTTTGTCTCGCCCACCGGAGGTGAAGGCGAGACTAAGGGATCCAAATGTCGTCCGTCCGTCGTCCGTCCGTCGTCCGTCCGTCGTCCGTCCGTCGTCCGTCCGTCGTCCGTCCGTCGTCCGTCCGTCGTCCGTCCGTCCGTCACAAACGTTATGAAAGATAACTTGGCAACCGTGACTCACTTTTCAACCAAACTTGGGTTGTAGATGCACTAAGGGGACCTGCATGTTATGGTCCAGTCAGAGGTCACATGGTAAGGTCAAAGGTCATTTCAGGTCAAACGTTAAAGTTTACGTGCAAGACTCTCTTATGACACAAAACTCTGCAACCGTGACTCACTTTTCAACCAAACTTGGGTTGTAGATGCCCTAAGCGGACCTGCATGTTATGCTCTAGTCAGAGGTCACATGGTAAGGTCAAAGGTCATTTTAGGTCAAACGTTAAAATTTACGTGCAAGACTCTCTTATGACACAAAACTCTGCAACTGTGTGACACTGTTCAATCAAACTTGGGTTGTAGATGCACTAAGGGGACCTGCATCTTATTGTCCAGTCAGAGGTCACATGGTAAGGTCAAAGGTCATTTCAGGTCAAATGTTAAAGTTGACGTGCAAGACTCTCTTATCACACATAACTTTGCAACCGTGACTCACTTTTCAACCAAACTTGGGTTGTAGATGCACTGAGGGGACCTGCATGTTATGGTCCAGTCAGAGGTCACATGGTAAGGTCAAAGGTCATTTCAGGTCAAACGTTGAAGTTTACGTGCAAGACTCTCTTATGACTCAAAACTCTGCAACCGTGTGACACTTATCTATCAAACTTGGGTTGTCGATGCACTATGGGGACCTGCATGTTATGGTCCAGTCATAGGTCACATGGTAAGGTCAAAGGTCATTTCAGGTCAAACATTAAAGTTTACGTGCAAGACTCTCTTATGACACAAAACTCTGCAACCGTGTGACACTTATCTATCAAACTTGGGTGGTAGATGCACTAAGGGGACCTGCATGTTATGGTCCAGTCAGAGGTCATATGGTCAGGTCAAAGGTCATTACAGGTCAAACGTTGAACGGTTAAAGTTTACGTGCAAGACTCTCTTATGACACAAAACTTTGCAACCGTGTCACACTTTTCAGTCAAACTTGGGTTGCAGATCACTAAGGGGAAGTGCATGTTATCATTCTGTTGGACTTCACATGATAAGGTGAAAGGTCATTGGAGGTCATATGTTACAGATGTTTTCAAATTCTTGAATTTGCTTTTCCTCTGTCATTTCTTGTATTTCAAACGTTAAAGTTTACCTGCAAGACTCTCTTATGACGCATAACTTGGCACATGTTGCTGCAATAGCAACCAAATTTGGGTGATAGATGCACTAGGGGTACATTCATGCTATTGTGCTGTCAGGTCACATGGTAAGGTGAAAGGTCATTTTAGGTCAAACTTTACGACCTGCAAGACTTTCTTGTGACATCAAACTTGGTTAGGGCAAGGGATGTACTTGGGGAAACTTTCGTGTTATTTAGCCACGGGTGGGCGAGACACAATCTTCCTATTGGCTTGTTTAGGTTAGGCTGGGTGTTATGGTTGGGTGTAGTGTTAGTCCATGGTTGCAGTTAAGTATTTGGTTTGTTGAAGATGTGGGCCGCAGAGCAGTCATTGCCAGTGTACAACGGGTCACACAATCCGTAAGTGGAGTATCAGAAGAACAAAAGAACCGACACTACCCATTTTCATCTATTCATTTATATCATGCATTATTTTTGTTTGCCTTTTCAGTGATTTCATAAGCCTATTTGTATGTAGATGATGATCCAAAATATCAATAAATTTGATTTGATTTGAGTTGATTTGATTTGATTTGATTCTTGTCCATCAGAGTGTGCTGAGGAAGATGAAGCCTGAAGATGCCCTCAAGATTTCAGACAATGTGATGAAAGCCCTCCTACAGATGTTTGATAACACAAGCGGCAAGTCGGGAGGAGTACAGGAAGATGCTTTGCTTGCTGTAGGCACACTGGTTGAAGGTGAGCAGTAGAATTTGAAAATTTGAGAAGTTTGAAAAAATAAGAATAATAAATAACCAAAATATCCCCTCTGTTAATTAAAAAAAAAAAAATCATATATGCACTCTTATTGTTAGGTTTTTTGCATTTTTTAAGTTGAGATAGAATATTTTCCTATTGGCCAAACTTGACCATCATGTGGCTATTTCTTTAAAATGTAAAGAAGATTTTTGCCTTATTGTTAAAAAGAAGATTTAGTGCACCATTTGGATACTGGGGCATGAATTTTCTGCCTATGGCACAAGAAAGAATTGAACTATGACTGTAGCCAGCAGTATTGAAATCCACATTAGCCAGCAATAATTCACTTCTCTGTTGCACCCATGTCGTCCTCCCCACTCTACTCTTGGCATCATAGTGTGCTGGGAGAATGGGGGAGACAAGCTTGTATCAATGCTGTTTTGGCCTGCATTGCTCATACTTCTTGTGATATTTTCATGATTGGGCTTTTAATGAAGATAATATGAATTTAACATTATTGATGTCAAATTTTGCTTTGTGCCATTCCCTCTGTAGTTATTGGCCTTGCCTCTATGAAGCAGTTGGATTATTTCACACTCATTCATATGCTCTGTTTTCTCTGCAGTTATTGGTCTGGACTTTATGAAGTACATGGAGCTGTTCACACCATTCCTGTACCTGGGCTTGAAGAACTACCAGGAGTACCAAGTCTGTGTGGCTGCAGTGGGTCTGGTAGGTGATATCTGCAGAGCTCTCAACAAGGAATTTCTCCCCTTCTGTCAAACGATCATGCAGCTTCTCCTTGAGAACATTCAGGTGAGTATCGTTTCATATTCGCAGTTCTTACATGGGAAGTCAATCCTGTCATTAAGATGTCAAAGTAGCAAAATTGGGAGGATTCAAAGAATATATCATAGGATAAGGGAGTTGTTAATTTCTCAATTTGAAGTTATTTCAGTGCACATTGATAACTCTGAAATGTCCCTTTCATACACCTCTCTGAATTGCTTTGTACTCAAAATTTTGTAAAGTTCCATTTGTGCCATTAAACTGAATCTTTCTGGTATTGATATTTTTTTATTTTTCAAAATAGAAGAAAAAAAAAATATGGTCTTGTATTTCGACTTTATTATCACTTTACCAAGCTATATATGAGATGCAGCAGCATCAGCTTTATTACATACTTTACAAACATAGATCATTTTTCATTATTGTTGTAATTTCATGGTGTGACAGAATGACAATGTACACAGAACGGTCAAGCCTCAGATCTTGTCGGTGTTTGGTGATATAGCCTTGGCCATCGGCTCTCACTTCCAGCACTATCTCCCAGTAGTACTCATGACCCTACATCAGGCTTCCATGGCTGAAATAGAGAAGGTGAGACATTAAAAGTGAGATGGTGTCAGTAAAGTCACCGAGGTCCTCAGAGGCCACGAGACTGGTTGTACCAAGGACGAGAACAATCACCTACGAAGACAGGTCCTTAGCTAAAGCTGCACCCACTCTCTGGAACTCACTTCCTCCTTATCTTAGACAATTAGATTCCACAGAACAATCGAAAACATAACTGAAAACATATCTGGTAACATAAGATTTGAATGTTACTACCTAGATTGTCTGTTGAACTATTTTCCTGTAACCTGCATATTTGTTATTGTCGCGCCTTGATCGCAAGTTTTGGATATGTGTACATTGAAGGTTGATATTATTATTAAAACATGGATGGGGCTCACTGGTTGTATGATGCATGCTCCAATAAAAATTGCTCTGCATCAATTTCTTACTTAAACCAGATAGTAAACTTAACTCTTGACCACACACTATACCATACCGTAACCCTTATCCTAAACATGGCCTAAAATCCTATTGGAAGTCCCTTGACCCTAAGTGTATATCTTGAACAAAATAGAATCTTGTGCAATTGTCAGAATTTTAGAGTTTTAAATCCATACACCCTCCCCCTTATTATACAGGAATTTGTGCCTTTCACATCATTTTTTGATTGCTTTGTGAACATACTTACATGGTCTGATTTACCCATGAATATTATTTTGATGTTCGTTCTCAGACGGACTTTGACATGATTGATTACTTGAATGACCTAAGGGAAGGCTGCCTGGAAGCATACACCGGCATTGTTCAGGGTCTGAAAGGAGATGATAAACAGGTTACAAGTGGTACGTAATCCTATGCCCCATTCACATGAGGCTCAAACTCCTGTGAAGTAAACAGGAGAGTTTGAACTGAGTTGGCTTTAGGCTAAATACACTCACACCAGGAGATTTAACTCTGAATTTAATTGTATTGAATTTAAGTATCTCAGACACTGCCATATTTATGCCACTTTTGTCCCCATTCACCAAATTCCATTGTTCTATGTTGTCAAGTACTATTTAATACCCTATTCACACCACCACACAGACTCAGAACTTACAGATTCTTTTCCACTTCCATTTGTATTAACTGATTTTCTTATATGTGTGATCTGTTGTTGATCTAATCTTGGTCTTGATGTTACGACTGTGATATAAGACTTGAGCTTATAAAGTCATGAAAGCCTGGTAAATGTGCAAGGGAAAAGGAATTCCATGTATACCATGTTTACACCACCAAACCGACTCAAAACCAATAAAACAATAGTAAAATCCTTACTAATGAGAATGATATTAATTCTTGTGTTTGTCTCATCAGTGTGACTGGGGTATTAACCCTGAAAGCACTGCATTGAAAGTTTTGAGTTGTCTATCTGTCCCTCTTCTTTTGGCTTCACTCTCTGTCCCTCCTAACCTCTTCTTTCTTTACTTGCTTTCTTTCATTGGGTAATTAATGTTAGTCATCTATCCCTCTCTCTCCCTTATCTCTCCCTTCCCCCTCTCCTTTCATTCTTTTTCTTGCTTTAACACTCTTTCTGTCTTTGTATTTTCCAGAGGAAGTCAAACTCGTATTCCCTCACGTAAATCATATGGTGAGCTTCATTGAGCATTTAGCTGCTGACGACGACCATACTGATAGCAATGTAGCAGCCTGTGCAGGGCTTATTGGGTGAGTATTGCTTACAGTAAGCTTAAGATGATGACATCAATCCTATTCCAGTGATATTTAATGATGATAGATGAAGGGCAGGTGTGTGATAGGCATTTAAATAATCCTATTGTAAGGGCTCCACCTTTTTTTTTTTCAAAAGGGGTCCAGATCAAAAATTTAGAGTCTGTATGCATTGGTTTCTGGTATTCCTTTTTAAATGTTAGGAGTATGGATCCAAACCTATAGGCCCTTGTGTGTCCTGGATACTTGTTAATGTGAAGCTCTGCTAATACAAAATGAGTCGTTGGCACTTTTGAAAGATTGGTCAAAGATTTGAAAGACTGTTCTCAATGGAAGCTATTTTCTGCATGATGTGCAATTCAGAATCACTTTTAGCCAGTTTCTCTCAAAATGTTTCTTCATCTGTAGTACAGGCGAGCTGTTGTCTTTCAGGTGAATACATTTTCAGACCTCCCACCCATTCTGAATTTGGAGGAAAGAATCTGAAATTTGACCATACCAAGCTCTTGCTTTGATATGATTTTCCTATTTTTCGTGATAAATTTACTCCACACTCCTATGGGAAACACTGTTTCTTTCCTAATTTTGAGCTAAATCATCCCTATTTTTCAGTCAGAAAGGTTAGGAGGTCTGCATTTTTAAAAGACTTTACATAGATTAACACACTCTGTCTTTGATTTACGTAGGGATCTGTGTGCTGCCTTTGGGACTGAGATGCTACCCTTCCTCGAACAGAAATCCATCCAAGACCTACTGACGGAGGGTAGGAGGTCAAAGGTCGTGAAGACCAAGACGCTAGCAACCTGGGCAACCAAAGAGATCAGAAAGCTAAGAGGTACACTGGACAATAAACCACAGTGAGAACAAGGTAAGCAATCACATAGCTAAGATGTACACTGGACGCAGTGAGAACAGGGTAAAAGATTATGAATAGCTTAGAGGAGTCTTACTCCAGTAGGTTTAGACACTTGTCTGGAGATGTACACTGGATGCAGTGAGAACAGGGTAAAAGATTATGAATAGCTTAGAGGAGTCTTACTCCAGTAGGTTTAGACACTTGTCTGGAGATGTACACTGGATGCAGTGAGAACAGGGTAAAAGATTATGAATAGCTTAGAGGAGTCTTACTCCAGTAGGTTTAGACACTTGTCTGGAGATGTACACTGGATGCAGTGAGAACAGGGTAAAAGATTATGAATAGCTTAGAGGAGTCTTACTCCAGTAGGTTTAGACACTTGTCTGGAGATGTACACTGGATGCAGTGAGAACCGGGTAAAAGATTATGAATAGCTTAGAGGAGTCTTACTCCAGCAGGTTTAGACACTTGTCTGGAGATGTACACTGGATGCAGTGAGAACAGAGTAAAAGATTATGAATAACTTAGAGGAGTCTTACTCCAGCAGGTTTAGACACTTGTCTGGAGATGTACACTGGATGCAGTGAGAACAGGGTAAAAGATTATGAATAGCTTAGAGGAGTCTTACTCCAGCAGGTTTAGACACTTGTCTGGAGATGTACACTGGATGCAGTGAGAACAGGGTAAAAGATTATGAATAGCTTAGAGGAGTCTTACTCCAGCAGGTTTAGACACTTGTCTGGAGATGTACACTGGACGCAGTGAGAACAGGGTAAAAGATTATGAATAGCTTAGAGGAGTCTTACTCCAGTAGGTTTAGACACTTGTCTGGAGATGTACACTGGATGCAGTGAGAACAGGGTCAAAGATTATGAATAGCTTAGAGGAGTCTTACTCCAGTAGGTTTAGACACTTGTCTGGAGATGTACACTGGATGCAGTGAGAACAGGGTAAAAGATTATGAATAGCTTAGAGGAGTCTTACTCCAGTAGGTTTAGACACTTGTCTGGAGATGTACACTGGATGCAGTGAGAACAGGGTCAAAGATTATGAATAGCTTAGAGGAGTCTTACTCCAGTAGGTTTAGACACTTGTCTGGAGATGTACACTGGATGCAGTGAGAACAGGGTCAAAGATTATGAATAGCTTAGAGGAGTCTTACTCCAGTAGGTTTAGACACTTGTCTGGAGATGTGGAGATCATAGGTTAGAGCCCTGCTCAGCACTAATTACCTTTAGCAAGACATCACTCTGCATTTCATACGCTCCACCTAGGTGATTAAAGGCATTGGCTAACATTGTTATGATTTTTTAAAAATCTCATTTTGTTACTTAAAAATGAGATAAACATTAGGGTTATAGTGTAAAAATACCAGTGTGAAAGTTTCAGAGAATAATATCCACGGGAAGTATTTTTAAATATTAGAAATGTGAACCAATGTTTGAAAAATATACGAGGGTCGGTTGCATAGACCCAACGTAAGGAGTGCGCATGCGCACATGACTCAACGGACCGCACTGTGTGTATTGACGTATCACGCGGCGGAAGGCAAGTAACGGTATTTTTGAATTCGCGCAAACGGTCCTCTTAGTTCAGTGTCTCTCGAGACGAAAGCTAATAAAATCGCAGTTTGCGTCTAACTTACAGCTTTTCCTTCCAAATTATGGTTGTTTCAGGGTTTTTGAGTATAAATACAAGTACTCATACACATGTTTCATCTTAGTTTGAGAATTTTTTAAATCAGCTGCTCACAAAGTTAGCCAATGCCTTTAATGTTTGCTTGCTTCAAAGGAATTCCTTCAATGCATTGAGCACCAGAATTAAGATTTGAACTAGAGCTAGAGAGCTTGGGTAATATAAGCACTATATTGTTTCATTGATATATGTAGTGACATTAATTCCAAGTAATTCAGGTTTTGAGTATTTTTCTAGAAAAAAAGTCTTTGGATAGTTTCAGGCATGGTAGCTTGAATGTGGGAGGGATCATGAAAGCTAGGGTTGTTACTGTAAATGCTGTCAATTTCATGATTAAATTTTCACACTGAGCAACCCAAGAACATATTTGCAGGTTCTTAAATTCGCACTGCACAATTACTCACTCGCAAAAGTACAAGATTGGATTTGATATTTCAGTGCATATGAAACCGTGCTAATATTTCTAGTTCTAGAATTCGTGCTTGCCGAAAAAAAGCGTGAAATCCACAAAATCCACAAAAATTAATGTAGTGCAAATATTTCTGCATTTCAGTATATGCTACATTATCGGCACCTTGAGCATTCCTATTAAAATAGTAGTGGTAGTAGTGGTAGTAGTAGTAGTAGTCGTAGCAGCAGTAGCATTAGTGGTAGCGGTCATGGTAGCAGTTGTAGTCATTGTCATAGTCTTAGTGGTCATGGCAGTAGCGGTCACAGTAGTGGTTGTCTTCTTAGTAGTGGTAGGAGTAGTAGACTTTTAGGGAATAATTTCTTTTTCTTCCACTTTCATCTAACATGAGTTTTCTTTCTTCATGTTTTTTTCTCTAGCTGTGTAGCAAGCCCCAGTAAGCTGTATCCATGGAAACCATGCACTCCATGACAAACGGAACCCCTGATAAGTTTGACCAATCACAGGACTACGCCTTCATTCTTGCATCTGATTCCATGTAATTGAAAAAAGAAAAAAAAAATCATCACAAATCAAAGCAACGAAAGGATTACCAAAGCTGCTTTGGTGATATTTTTGACTTACCAAGCCACACCCAATTAGAGAGGGGTGAGAGATGTGTGAGAGAGGGCGCTGTTTGGTGTGAAGCAGTGGGAGAGAGAGTGAGAGCGAGGAGTCAAGTGCATGATGGTAGTGAAGAGTCTGTGTCTTTCATTGTCAGTGTTACAGGACACAGCGTGTGTATGTGTGTGTGACAGCATTCATTGTCATGCAATGATGCATCAATATCAAATAGAAATCAGAAGTAAAGACAAGAAAAAGGGAAAAACCACCAGTACTCTTCTTGGAGATTTATTCTCAGGATCTTATTTTCTTTTTTTTCTTTGGTATAATCCAAGACAAATTTCTTGGTAATGGAACTAACAAATTAATGTTTCATTTAAAGCTAAATTCATCTTTTGAGTTTGATAATAAATCTTTATAATTTATGATACTTTTACAGTCAGAGTATGGCAAAATATGTAATTTCTCAAAATACTTGTTTGTTTAGATTTTCTCTTTTTTGTATTTTTATCTTATAATACAAATTCCATGCCTTCCATTGAAATATGAATGTTCATTCTTTGTTCTTTTGTTCAGAAATAAATATGAATTGGCGTTTTCTACTTGCAATATTTCTGCCAAAAAAATGTTGAAAATTAGAGATATAAAGAATTTGTTTGAATCCAATGCATCCTTCAAGGGATTGAAAAGGTATATAGATAAATTTGTTGTTGATTTGTGAAATTATGATACGGAGTATGTTCATTGGAATATTCTGTCAGTGAATCTATTTGTGGATAGGATTTCCAAAGAATACCTAACAGGAGAATACCACCAAATTATTGATGATATTTTTGAATAAAGCATATAGACTCATTCAGATATCCGGTGGAAAACCCCTGCGTTTTCTTTTTTTGGGGGGGCGTTTACATATGGCGTGGTAAAGCACGCCACTTATGATAATTAACGCATCAACGCATCAAATAAGAGTTTTGCCAAAAGTTGCGCAGACTAACTCATGACGTCATACTTTGTGCTAACTTTTTAAGAATTTGATTGGTCTGCAGCTATTTGCTGCCACTAGGCATAAAATAGGCATTCTTGTCTTTGCAGGGGTTTTTTGACGCCTCGTATCCATTCATTTGTAAACAAATAAAACGCTTGGGTTTTCCACTTCATATCTGAACAAGCCTCAACTTGTGTGAATGCTGTGCATAGGAGTAAAGCTCTTTTGTTGTACAAGAACTCTTTGTCTCGTATGGGGACTTTAAATTATGTTCATTGTTCTTTCAATGATTTTTTTTTCAATGTATCATTTTATTCTATTTTTCCAGTTATCAAACGATCTAGACTGCATATTTGGTTATTACCTTGAATATTCATCACTATTCGATTTTCTGTACAATGTAAAACATTGTTTAAAGGTACTACTGAACTTTTGACAAGGTTTAAAAGTGATGGAATTACTTTGCCTTAGAATTCTAACCCTGAGTATTTGAAGAAAAGTGGTCAGCATTTTGATGTAGGATAATTCATATTCAATTTCAATAGGAATATGAAGGTCATTTCCAAGATAGCAAATAAAACTACAAATCATTGATATCATAACTAGAGGAGTAGCCTCCAACAGTTCCATAAAGTTTTCTGCTTTCACATGAGCTATTTGGACTGATTTTTGCCAACCAAATGTGTTTTCATGAAGTTGACTATTACATGTACCGTTGAACTATGCTGCCCATATATATTTCTGAAGGGAAAGTGGGAGATGCATTTAAAAGATTGGACTTTGTTACTAAAACAGATGAATAAAATATAACTGTTCTTATGGGAGGGGTGGAAAAGAACATAGATTGTGATGAGTCAATCCAGAATTAACCAAATTTCATACCCCAAAGAAGGTACCTTTTCTCGAAAAAGGAATATGATCAAATAAGCATTTGCTATTCTAAAATTGAGAAAGTGAACATTTTTTCGAGTTGATCAATATTTTTTTGAAGATACTCCTGATAGGATGTAGATGTGTTGATGCACTGTTGCAAAGAGAGTTAAGACATGGAGAATAATTTGTCTGATGTGAAAGCATGAATGTGTGTGATTGTGGGTGAATGTGAAAGCCTGTGGGGGGGGGGGGGGGGAGGGGAGGGGGATGGAGAAGATTAATCTTTTTCCATCTTTTTTCTGTTGTTGCATTCAAAATGATACAACCGAATCAGTTTCAAGCCTGATTACTCTCACTTATTGTTTATTACCTGATCAGTTATCCTTCTCAACACTCATTTTAGTTTGTAGGGAAGCGTATGTATTAGGGGAAGGGCAGGGATGCATACATGGGTGATTAAAGGTGGTGGAGAAAGTAAATATTTCTTCTATAGCTATTAAAATACTACATTGTAGTATACTCATGCAACTGTCATTTTTCAGTTTGATATCAGACTGTAGTTTATCTTACATAAAAAGACTTGTACCTGTTTGTGAAAGGAACATAACTCCCTACCTTAGGGTCCATCTAAACAACACACATACGAATGTGTCAATTGAATTTGGTTGATATTTTGTTGCTTATCCATTCTTTTTTCCATCTATGATGTTTGTGAGGTTTTCCTTTCATGAGATGTTAGCTATGAACATTTGTCTGCCTTCTGTATATTTCAGTGAAATGTAAGACAACATTATTTCATAATTAGAGGATGTTCTGCTCTCTAATTTAGTTAAGATTTAAGAAAAAAATTACATATGTTGCTTTTTTTCTAGAAATCTCTGTTTCTTTTCACAGTCATCTGAAGCTTTCTACAAAATTATATCATTACATTCTTAAGTAGCTAATGCCACATAGTTGGTTGATTTTTTTTTGTTTGTTTTGTTTGTTCATATAAATTTTTTTTTTTCTTATAAAGCAGCTTCAGCTTTTCTCAACACACACCATTTTCTCGTTGAAATATGCCCATAGTTCATAAATACAAAATGTAGATAGCACATATATTTTTCAGTAGGGTTCCTCTTTTAAAGGTTGTACTCAGAATGTGGGTGATTCCATTCTGCTTTACAGGGGTGAACAGACATTGGAAATCACTTTTTTCTGAAGCTGTTGTAATTACATAGACTGACTTTTGAAGTACAAATATAAAAAGACTGGGCCATTCTGGAAATCCTCCCGGTTTTTTGAGGCAGCAGAATGCCTTATCAATTATGGTACTTTAGTCTCTTTCAGAACTGTCTTTATTTATTGAAATATTCAAAATGACAATGTTTCTGTGAAATTTCTAAATGTTCCAAAGGAAGATATGCTTTACAGCTGGTTTGTAAATTGATTAAAAAGGAAAAAAGGAAACTATGCAAAATAAAAAGTCCTAAATGTTCCTGTTTAGAAAAAACTACAGAAGAGTACTATTATGTCTTGTAAAAACTTGTTTCTTGTATCTTTGTCTGCTCTACAAAACTCATTAAATTGAGGAAATAAAATGGTCCAGTCTTTTGCACAATACATCAGAAATATTCAAGATGATGTGATAGAGACTAATGATCATGCATTTGTTACTTGATTAATTTTTTTTTTTTTTTTTGTATTACGATGTGAAAACTTATTTTATTGCGTTTCTTAGAAATGTGTGATTCAGACTCTTTGTTTGACAAAGGAGTGTTCTGAAAAAAATTCCTTTTATTGAAAAATTCCAACTTACGAAGAGCCTTTTTCCAAGTATGAAGTAATTTAGTATATAAAATAAAGTGTTATTTTAATGGACGTCATGCTTAAAACACTTAATATATTTAATTTGTGACTTTCTTTTGTAATAATACAAACATGAATAATAACATTAGAAGCAAGAGAATGGAATACCTTAATACCTTTGTATTTGCTATATACATGTATTTTTCTTTGAATTTCGACCTTGCTGTTCAAAGAAATGAGTGATATTGAGCATTTTCATAAACGTTTCTTTTATAGTCAAATTCATTTTATTTTTTATTTATCATCATAGTGGTTATTGTCCATAGACCATAGATCTTTTTTTTTTTTCAAAGTTGAGTGAATGATTCAATTGAAACTTTGAATTGACCAAGGATTTTTTTTAATCAAAATGATGACATTAAATCATTTGGAGTAAGTCACATGAAACAGAAGCCACCCTCTAAGATATAGTTCAGAATACTAAAGTTTGGATTTCATTGTGCTTCACTGTCTTTGTCCATTTGTTATTGTTTATTGATCTGAATCAGCCACCATGCTACACTCTGGGCCCAATTTTACAGAGGAGGTTTACTTTAAATCACCATTGTGTATGTAAATAAAATGAACTTAAGAATAAATAAGCATAGAAAGTGAGCGCATGAAAGCGCATTACTGCCCGCCATTGGATAAAGGACATGCGCATTTTACCCTTTGGATGTTTAAACCAAAGTTTAGATTTAGATGGTTTAAATACATGTATAAACCTTTTTGTAAAATTGGGAGAATATGGGCCTAGGAGGAGTATGAGTTTTGACATACTTGACCCTAAGATGGATGGTGAAATATTTGAAATCTCTCTGCATTCTATCTTACCTAAACACCTTTATAGAAAATGCAATTTATTCTGCATATCTTCCTATATGAATTGCACTGAACCAGTTTTAGTGTGAACTAATACATTTTTCAATAAGATGTATGTCTTTACTTAAAGATGTACTTAAAAAGTTAATAATGGTTTCATTTTCTAAAGTTTGTGCAGTTGTGTCATTCCTCAATTTTTTTTAATTTTAATTCCAACACAATTTTCTGATGATATAAACATATGTGACTAGGAAACGTTCATGAAAATGCCCTACATATATGCTCCAAAAAAGTTAAATAACAGATATCCAAGTGATTATAAAAGAAAACATTGTGATTTCACCATGATGAATGCATTTGGAAAGCAGACAGAATACACGTTGGTGATATTAAAACTGAATCAACATTCTACAGACGCAGCTGTTTGAACTTGTCTTTATTTTTCGTGTGTGACATGCATGTGGAAAGTTTTGAGGTAAAATCTGATAACATGTCTCGACATACCAAGATTAAAGTTTTAAGAACAGGATTTGAAAACAATAATCCATCATTCAAAAAATTCATCAATTTGTTGTAGAAAATCAGATTTCGACAGGTTAATACCTGTAATGATTTATACATGGGAAGATACTGATTCTAACCATAGTGTTACGAAGAACCTGCAAAATTTATGGGAGTGGGGTTAAGTGCTATGTACTATTTTTTATGGCTGTAAATATACTTTGCATTGGGCATAAAAATTCCAATCATTTATATTGGTAATAAGGGCGGGACGCTATGAAATTTGGAATATCTGAATTGATCGTAAATCAAAGGACAGTGCTGACTATTCCTTTATATAAAAATGACTTACATGCCGTTCTGTACATTCACCACTTGGAACAGAAAACCCACAAATCGACAACTGCAGACACAGTTTTAGATTAACCTTCTTTTCATCGGGGCAATAAGACACAATATGTTACAGACCAAGGAAAGGAAGACATTTCGAATGGATTTCCTCTACTATATCGTCATATGCATCGCGGTCATTGCTTTTGCAGACAGAACAGAAGCAGGTAATATCAAATAAACGATCACACAATAGTTTGCATAGCATATGTTAATAACATTTCTAAAATGCAACTTGATAATCTATAGGTTTCTCGGAAATTATTACCTTGGATTTTTGAGAATGTATTATATCCCATCCTCGCTTTCCTAATCAGAACAGGGAAAAATAATTAGATGAGCAAAGACTTGTCAGATATAAACCAACTCAAAATAAAGTACAGTACGTTGTATGTGATACTTTTACTTTATCATGGATGTCACTTTTGATATAAGTTTCTAGAGTTTTGTTCGACATTTTAAAACTTGATATATACCTACCTGGAGGAAGCAAATTCTATAACTCCTACTCTGAAATAGGCAGAAAAAATTCAAGAGTGGGTGACAAGGAGAATTAGCTCTCTAAGAAATGTATATTGTACTTTCAAAAGAACATTCAAGATAAAATTTCGGTGTCAACTCTTCAGTCTTTTTCACAATTTTATCCTTTCTATGATTTTAATCATTACCAATATGATCGTCGTTATCATCATCATCATCATCATCATCCATCATGATCATCATCATGATCATCATCATTTCATCATTAACATCATCGCCATTATCCTTTTAAGTTAGGATTTCAGTTAGTTATCCATTCTGCTGATTAAACTTGTTTATCTATTTCATAATATTTGTTTGGGGCTGCCATATTTTCAAGCAAATTGCTTTAAATGGAAGTTCTTCTTCCGCAAATGAATTTATATTTGATGAATTACAATAATTTGGCAATTTATCATTCGTTTTTGTCTTTTATAAAATGATCGTTACATATACTTGCTTATTAATGATTCATTAGTAATTTGGTATTTTGTTTTAAATATGTCACCAAAAAATGTTGTACCTATGCAGAAAAAAATAAATGAAATCAAAATCATATCAAAAGGTGGATAACGTATTGTTTTAAAAGTGATCGTCTGCTTTAGAAACATTTTTTTCTTGAATGATAACGCCATGAAACTTCGTTTTTGTCTCATTTTTGTCCTGTGCAGATGGGCATGCAATCTGCTCTGCAGCAAATTGCCTAAGAAGCAAAACAGAAACTTTCCAAAATGACAATTCTGCAGGAACAACCATAGAGAAAACAAAACTTATATTGCAGACAACGGAGGAAACATCGCCGATAAAAGAAACAACCACCGAGGAAGCAACTTCTGCAATAAAGGCAACATCCGGGATAACATCTACAATAGAAGAAACATCTGAGGAAACAACCTTTACAACAGATGTAAAATTTACCACAGAAAGAACTTCAGAAGGAACTGCAATAGAGACAACTTTAGAGGGTGCAACATCTGCAATAAATACATCATCTACAAGAGGATCTACCACAAAGGAAGCAATGACTATGACAGAGATAGTTTCTACAACTTCAGAGAGATCAACTTCTATAATAAACACAACTCAAACCAAAACATCATCAACAATAAAGACGATCTCAGAGGAAACAACGGCCACAATTGAGGCAACTACATCAGAGGAAACAACGGCTACAGTTGAGACAACCTCTGCTGAAACTGTAGCGACAACCTCCGTAGAAACAACATCTGTAATAGATATAACATCTGAGATGGCAACATTTACAATTGGAATAACTTTTGAAGAATCAACATACTCAACAAATACAACATCTACTATAGAGCCAATCTCAGAGGTAGTTACATCCACTATAGAAACAACCTCAGAGGAAACAACATACGCAGCAAAATCAACAATAGAAGCAACATCCGAGATAACATCTAAAAAAGATACAACACCACTGAAAACAAACGTATCATTGACAACATTATCCACAGCTGAGACGATACCATCAATCACAACAAAACTGACTACACCGGAGGAAATCACAATCACACTTGCGACAACTGTAGAGGAAACAATATCGACAACCAAAGAAGGGTTTATTTCGCGAAGCACCACATCAGGAATTAGCACAACATACGAGCATCCAGGTTTTTCACCAACTACATTAGAAAATCCCGACTTAGGGACATTCACGGTACAGGACACAACATTTATACAAACGACCTCGGGAAAAACGACACGTGGCTCTTTAACGCCAACACCAACAAATACACCAGCCACCAGTGGACCTTTATTGACTACAGAGAAAACCAAAGGAACATTGCAAACAGAAATACTGACTTCAATGATATCATCTCCAATCGATACAACAGTTCCACAGGACACATTTTCTCCAGTCGGTACATCGGTGTCAGAAGGAACCACATCTGAAATCCACACAACTCCAGAGAGAACAAAATTTCCTTCTAGCTCAAGAAAACAACAAACAGCTGAGACGACACCATCAACCTCAACAAAGCTGACAACACCGGGGGAACTCACAATTACATTTGCGACAACTGTAGAGGAAACAATATCGACAACTAAAGAAGGGTTTATTTCGCAAAACGCCACTTCAGGAATTAGCACAACATACGAGCATACAACATATCCAGGTTTTTCACCAACCACAGAAGAGAATCCCGACTTGGGGACATTCAAGGATCAAGGCACAACATTAATGCAGACGACCTGGGGAAGAATGACAAGTGATTCTTTACCGCCAACATCAAAAAATATATCAGCCACCAGTGGACCTATAATGAGTACAGAGAAAACCAAAGGAACATTGCAAACAGAAATACTGACTTCAATGATATCATCTCCAACTGATACAACAGTTCCACAGGACACATTTTCTCCAGTCGGTACATCGGTGTCAGAAGGAACCACATCTGAAATCCACACAACTCCAGAGAGAACAAAATTTCCTTCTAGCTCAAGAAAACAACAAACAACAATGCCCGTTTGGACTTCTTTTCCTGACGAAACAGAAGCAGTTACGCTTACATCAGTTGCTTATTTATCAAAAACACCTTTCACCACAGACGAACAACATACAAAAGTTAGTACAGCTGTGCCATCTTCAACAGATGAAATAACTTCATCAGGAACAGCGACATTCCCATTGGAAACACTTACAGAAGAACTGACGACACCCCGTATGCAGACAACAACTGCACATGATATGTCTACAACGTTTCATCTAGATGACTCGAGCTCTCAAAGCACTACCACGTCTTTTTCTCAAACAACCATTTCCGAAATAACATATCCTGAAATGTCTAGAAAAACGAACGACCCTGTAAAGATTTCAAAAGGAACAGAGACATCTGCCATTTCCATAACCAGTTCAGAATACACCACAGCATCTTCAGATATTTTCACAGAATTTACGACAGTGGCACAGTCAGCGCCGAAAACTTCCTCAACGAGTCGAACCACTGCTTTAAATACAAATGGGGTAACTGTATCAACAGTGACTACAATTGTTCCCATGCAGACAACAGATGATGAAAGGACACCTGCAATGCAGACGATCATGTCGTCACCTACTTCTTCCACGCCGGAAGACACATACCACAAGACCCCTTCGACGGTTTTTACCACAGATGGGGAATCACCAACAAGAGCGACCAGATACTTGACAGCAGACCTTTTCACGGCTGCAGGGAGCACTTACCAAACGACAGCACTGTCACGTAAGATTATGACTTTCATTAATTATATCATCATTATTAATTATTACCTTTATTGTTATTATTGTTGTTATTATTATAGGTCTACTACTACTAATGGACTAATGTACATTACTTATATTTCATTTTTTCTTCAAAACTGGAAACGGGGTAAGGAAAAAAGGAGGAGGTCTGCAACAATGATGATCTTATGTTAATTGCTCGTGAATGCAAAGGTCAACTATAAAGTGGAAATAAATTGGGCTTAATAAATTATGATACACTAATATTTTGGAAGAGTTGTAAACCTTGGAGATAACACAGACAGAGATTCCAAATTGAAAGTGCCCATAATATAGAGCTTATATTTACTGAAAGCTGAGTTAGCTAATAAGGGAAAATTTGGGACACCTCTCCCTGAAGATGAGGGGTCTTCCAATAATTATAAAGTTGTCACCCGAAAAGGAGTTTAGATGACGATTTGAGCTACCCTGTCTATCAGCTCCTCTTTCTGACACATCTGGATCAGCCTTCTCAAACCAACTAAACATTCTTATTGTTCTGTCTTCAAAAACAGAAAGTTCATCTCCTTTTGATGCCATCTATGTCATCGGGATTCTTGGTGGTGTTTGTGGATTGATCCTTCTCGCTTTGGGCATCCTGTTGCTGATCATCGTTCGTCGTCGAAGGCACTCGTACAAACTGGACGTCATAGAACTCGAACCGTACCCTACTTCAGACTTAAATGCTTTTTACATTCACGACGAGGACGTTGACGACGAGTATGAATTAGGAGAGACAGGTGTTGATCTCAATCACCAAAACCTTGCTTTCCAAGATAGCCAAGTCATTGAAAGGCTGGTGTGATTCCTCCATTTTTATTGTATTACATTCTTCAAAATATCTCTTTATTTCAATGCTCCAATCCTACTTGTGTCCTATAAAAACTAATCAGTTATACCTGGAGGCTGCATAGCTTGCGTGCAGGTCTAAACACCTTTAAGTTCCATCTCCCAATACATAGTCTCAGGGGCGGTGCTACGGGAGGAGGAGGGGGGCAGGGGGCGACCGCCCTTATGAGTTTTCAGGTGAACAACAAAAAAACAAAAAAAAAGAGGAGAAAAAAAAAAGGAAAGAAAAATGAGTATGTGGAAAGAGAGGGCTCCGTCATGCAACCATATCATACCCCTATCTGTTATGATTTACTTACCTATGGGTCATCTTGCCCCATACCCTGGCGCCGCCCCTGCTTACTCTGCATAATTATGATCATTTCTTATAATCGTCAAAGTGGTGCGATTGTTGCGATTCTCTCATGTAAATAAAGATTGAATGGAATAAAATGTATAAGAATGTTAAGAGATTCATTGTTTCACGTTTGCGTGTTATACTTTTTTTTGCTTTGATTTGTATTGATCGACAAATTTTAAGCCCCACCGTCTTAAACTCTCTTCAACCTACACTGAGAATTGCGATTGATAACAATTTAAGATTGATTCAAATGACGGATTCCTACATGCCTGTATTCTTTATTCCTTATTCAGTGTCAATAAACTTGTGATACTTGATTCCAACACCATATACGGACCCCTTAAAAAGGAACGTCGTCGAATAGAATATTGTGGTTTGGAGATACCGTGTCACCTGCCCCCATAAAAAACGCTTCCGTCTCCTCCTCCTCTTCCTCCCCCCCCCCCCCCCCCCCCCCCCGCACGACGGGCCTGTTCAGTGCACCCACGTAGCCAGGGCGGTGGGATGGTCATCCCCCCCCCCCAAAAAAAAAAAAAAAAAAAAAAAAAAAAAAAAAAAAAGCTTGAGCGCAAGAGAAAAATATGAGAGAACGTAGGAAGAGATCGAAGGCTGCAGACAAGGAACAATGACAAAGAAGCTGCCAACCTACACGCCTCGTGTTCAGCTAATGTAACATTTGCGAAAGCTTCGCGTGGTGCATGTACGTGCCGCCCCCATGAAATGAAATCTAGCTACGCCACTGGTTCAGTGTTTATTTTTCTTGGCCATCTTCCTGTCCATAGAACTTTGGACCGGCAACCTTCAAGTTGCATCAGAATCATAAAAGCTCGTTGGGAATTTTAGTAACAATTATTATTTCATGACCGGAATACATATAAAATATATTCTAGAAATTCCAGTTCGTAAACCTTATCGACTAATTCTATTCTCAGTGTTGCGGATCCAGCCGGCCTCGTCTTTTAGAATCTGTAACTCCATCAGGCTGGGCCAACAAAGAGAACGCTGCCCCCCCCCCCCCCCCCGGGTAAAACTCCATCTGGCAGAATTTCACTACAAACAAGAATGAGTGTGATGAATACTCCAGAGGCGGCGCTCCCGGGGGCAGGGGGCACAGTGCCCCCCCCCCCTCACTTTTCGAAGCACCCAAAAAGTGCCCCTTTTTGTACAAGAAAAATGCCCCCTTTCAAACCTGTTCGTGCCCCCCTTTCATCTTAGAAGGGCCCATTTTCTTTGTTAATAAGTGCCCTTTTGCCTTCTTATAAGTGCCCCTTTTCGTTTCAGATAAGTTACCCTTCTTAAAACCTAGAAGTGCGCCCTTTTTATTCCTGATTAGTGCCCCTTTCCCTTTTTAAGAGTGCTCTGTCGTCCCATTCTGAGAAGTGCGTCTTTTACGTCTTTTACACTTCATAATTATCATCCCTTTGAAATTGTGATTATTGCCCCCTTTAACTACTACTTCTTTTCCTTTTTCATAAAGTTATTCCTCTTCTGCAGAGTGCCCTTTTCACCTCTGATAAATGCTCCATTTGAAATCTGATACGTGCCCTCATTTACTTCTTATAAGTGCCCCTTTTCCTTTCTAGTATGTCCAATTTCTCCATCTGTTAATGTAAGATATGTGCAATTAGCGCCCTTTTGTTTTCTGATAGTGTCCCTTTTCCATTTGGGCAAGTTCCCCTTTTAAAAATTTAATACACTCCAATTTAATTTCTGATAAGTGCCCCTTTTCCTTTCTAGTAAATGCCATCTCTCCTCACGATTTAGTGCCCCTTCCAATCTGATAAGTGTCTCTTTTCATTCCTGATGAGTGTCCGGCTATGATAAGTGCCCATTTTCAGTCCCTCTTTCATTTAAAATAGTACAATTCTCTTTCTGATAAGTGCCCCTTCAAATCTGATAGAGGTCCCTTTTCTCTCTAGCTTGTGCCATTTCCTCCTGTTTAAAATTTCCTTTTCACCTCCGGTAAGCTCCCTAAAGTCCTTGAAAGAGCCATTTCCGAACAGCTCCAAAGAATCAGAGAGGCTTTGCAGTGCGAGGCAGAGGAGCAGGGGACAGGAAGGGCACAGTGCCTACCACAACTTTAATTGGAAGGAACGGTGCCCCTAAATTGAAGCAAAGAGTGTTTATTTCTATATACTTCTTTTTTTCCACTTTTTCTTTCCAACGTTCCCTCGCTACGCTAGCCCGCACTTACTTATTAAATCTCACGCAAGGCACTTGAAGTAGTGTGTGGTAACCATGAAGGGCTTAACTGTTCTTCTATTCCTGATGGTATTGTTCTAAAAAACCCATTCATTTTGAATATTTTTGCTAATAAATTATGATCGGTCGCTATGAGACCTCACAAATGCCATCCATAAAATGAACTTGCGGTAGTTTTAATAAGTATATAGGCCATTTTAAATATACTGCAAATAACATGGTTTTCAGCAACAACAAAAAACTTAGAAAATTTTGCTCGCTCGCTTCGCTCGCTCGCAAAATAGATAAGAGAGAGAGAGAGCAGTATACAATTGCAAAGTAGTTATCATATAAAGATAAAAATCGTTTGTCAAAATTCCCCTTAAAAGTGTGTTAAATAGAATATAGGGGTATATTTTCCTTCTTGTGTTTAATTTTTGTAAGAGCCCCTTTTTCCCCCGAAGTGCCCTTTTTCGCTGGTGCCCCTCCCCCCGCTTTGAAAGACGCTCCGCCGCCCCTGGAATACTCCCACTCGGCCATTAAGAATTGGTTTTTGCTTTTCACTATTACCCCCCCCCCCCGCCAAAAAATTCTGGATCAGCCAGTGGCGGATCCAGGATTTCTTAAGGGGGCGGGGGGCCAAATTTGAAATCATGGGGGTCAAATATTGACACGTCATGCAGTGGCGTATCTAGCATTTGGTCTCGTGGGGGGCATTCTGAGAATTTTAGGTCCATACAGAGCATTGTAATGGCTAAATTTTCTAAATTCCGAAAGATAATGTAGATTTGCACCTATGGTGTCGAAGGGCTCCTTCATGGTTTGTTCGGTAATGAATAAGTTTAGTTTCAACTTTGTGTGGGTGTCATCATGCATGGTTATGTACGCTATAACTCCCTTGAAACCCGCCCTAAACACTTGTGAATCCTAATTAGCATACATCGGCTCGTGCATGAGCCGTTAGCAGTGCTGTACCTGGCATACCGCGTCAAGGTGGGGGAGGGGGGGGGGGCAAGCGACTGAGGCGGGGCGGCCACAACCATATTTGGTGGGGGGGGGGGCAAGCGACTGAGGCGGGGCGGCCACAACCATATTTAAGTCGATGTTAATTTCATTTGGGGGAGCGAGCGTAGTGAGCGAGCGAAAATAAAAGCACTTCTCTTTTAATATTGGCAGGGCAAACTGCATGGGTTTTGTTGTTGCAGGTCGAGGTAGACGCTATTGTGTTAAAGGCGATGTTAATTTGATTTTGGCGAGCGAGCGTAGTGAGCGAGTGAAGAAAAAAACAACAACATACAAACAAACACTTCCCTTTTAATGATAACTGGTACATAAACATTCATCAACGTATCCATTTCAAAATATTACTCCTAACTTATAAGGCTCTCCATGGACTAGCTCCTGTATAGTTACATCAAAGATCTCATCTCAGCACCTCCTCCATCAGACTTCGTTCACCCACATCTGCCCACCTTCAATTAGCTCATGGCCCCGAACTCACACTCGCTATGGCGATCGTGCATTTTCCGTATGTGCTCCCAGGCTATGCAACAATCTCCCTGTACATGTCCGTGACTTACCAGCACCTACCACCTTCAAAAATATACTAAAAACCTACCTTTTCACCCTGTAATTTTCTAGATTTTTGTTAATAAGTATAATGTAAGTTATAGTTTGTTCCCCCTCCCCAGTAGTTAATTTTATTAAATCATAACTTTATATTTGTATTGTATTTCTATGTATGTTTCTTTCTTTTTTCATGTTTGTATTGATTTAATTGTTATGTTAAACCGCTTAGAAACAAAATGTATTAAGCGCTATATGAATATTATCTATTATCATTTTATTATTAAACTTTGATTTATTGTTAAAGGTCGGGGCGGGCACAATTGTGACTGAGGAGATCGATATTAATTCAAAATTGACGAGCGAGCGAAAAAAACAAATAAAAAACACACTTCTCTTGTAATAATATTTGGAACATTATAGAGTTTTAATGTTGCAGGTCTGGGCGGGCACAACAATGCTTAAGGCGATGTTAATTCTATTTTGGCGAGCGAGCGAAAATAAAAACACTTAATATTGGCAGCATAAACTGCATGGGTTTTGATGCTGCCAGTTGGGGCAGGCAGTATCGTGTTTCAGGTGATGTAAATTCCATTTTGGCGAGCGAGCGTAGCGAGCGAGCAAAAAAAGAAACACTCCCCTTTTAATGACAATTGGTACATAAACTTTGAATTTATTGTTAAATGTCGGGGGGCGGGCACAATAATGTGATTGAGGCAATCGATATTAATTCCAATTTGGCGAGCGAGCGGGAAAAAAACCCCCCAAACTAAAACACTTCTCAGTTTGTAATGATATTCGGAAAATAAAGTGAGTTTTATTTTTGCAGGTCTGGGCGGGCATAATAATGCTTAAGGCGATTAATTCTATTTTGGCAAGCGAGCGAAAGTAAAAACACTTGCCTTTTGATATCGGCAGCATTAACTGCATGGGTTTTGATGCTGCCGGTTGTGGCAGACAATATCGTTCTTCAGGTGATGTTTATTCCATTTTGGCGAGCGAGCGTGCAAAACAAAAAAGCACTTTCCTTGTAATGACAAGTTTCTCCACACAGCAATTATCCTTAATATACTGGGGGTATGTTATGCCCCATATGCTCTATTGTTGTAACGTATGGACAGGAAGAAGTGATGTAAACTACGATATTCTTAATCGCCTCCATAAGAGGGCGGCATACTTAATATCTAAATTAACTTGGGAAACTCCGTCCAATGCCGTTTTCAACCAGTTATCCTGGCCAACATTGGACACACTTTTTTGAAAACTGCTTGCTGTACAATGTTCAAACTCATTCACAATCTTGCTCCACCTATACTCTCTAATAGAATAGTTCTTCTTGATTCAGTTTTAATGAGAAATTCTCGACGCTCTAATAAGATGATTCTTAGACTTCCAAAATGTCGCACTATTTATTATCAGAATTCTTTTCTATATTCTGGAGCTACAAGATGGAACAACCTTCCTGACAATATGAGACTCGAAATCAGACTCTCCTCATTCAAATCGCTTCTCGAGTCACACAACCTTTAGCATGATTGCCTATTGATAATCTCTGTAAACTAGATGCTATTTTTATATACTAGTACGAAGCAATCAATGACCCACATGTACAGTTCCATATTACACTTCATGCTCTCTGATTTTGTTCTTTACCTTAATTGACTTTTATTATGATATGCGTACATAATTAAGATTGGTAACTAACTTTGTATGTATATCTCGCATTTTATGAGTCTATTTATTGCTTTTGATGTTCTCTAAACATTCCCCTCCCCCTCTGTCTCACTCTCTTTCTCCCTCCCCTTATTACTAAATCTTTTTTTTTCACCTTTCTCCTCTTTTAGTCTGTTCATATCCTGATCTCATTATCATCTTCACCCCCTTTTTCCCTTTTCTCTTAACGTCTCCCACCGTCTCTCTCTTTTCATATGATTAAACGTTGTGTATTAACTTGTAATATTTTTAAGATAATGTTATGATTGTGTTCATGGAGTGTATTTATATTTGTATTTGTATAATGCAGAGCACTGTGGAAGACCAGTAACTTTCTTTTATGTTTTTCTATTTCATTTTTATTGTATATAAATTCTGTATTTCATGTAACTTTCTGTATTAAACTGAACAGGCTACTCTGGGTAAAAATTTGAAATAAATAAATAAATAATTGGTACATAAACTTTGATTTATTGTTAAAGGTCGGGAGCGGGCACAATATGAGGCGATCGATATTAATACCAAATCGGCGAGCGAGCGTAGCGAGCGACCAAAAAAATTTCTTCCTTAGGCCTAATTACGTTTGGCACATAAACTGAGCGTTGTTATTGCAGGTCGGGGAGCGCACATTTGTGTTTAATACAGCAATGCTAATTTCATTTTTTGCGAGCGAGCGTAGTGAGCGAGCGAAAAAATACACTTCTGTAGACTGTTTTAATGCTAATTGGTAAATAAACTGGGTTTTATTCTTGCAGGTGCAGGGCCGGATGCAGAATTTTTCAAAAGGGGGGGGGGGGGGCGGTCGGCCTTTTCAGGTGTCTGTTTTGCCCGAAAAAAAGGGTCCTCTGCATTTTCACATGTATTTTACCCTGAAATTTTGCTTTAAAAGTGGGGCTGCGGCCGATTCGATCCCCCTGGATCCGCACTTGAGGTACTAGGTCGGGCTGGGCACAACCGTATTTAAGGAGATGTTGATTTATTTTCCCTGGGGGGAGGGCAACCGCCTAGGAGGCAATGCCCTTTCGCCCCCCCCCCACCCCCGGCCTACTTGCTTCCCCTTATCTTTTTTCTTCCTCTCCCCCCCCCCCTTCTCTCCTCTTTCCGTTTCCCTTTCTTCCCTCCTTTTTTCTTGGGGGGGGGGGGGGGGGGGGGGATAGGCAAGACCCTTTCTACCCCCCGGCCTCCTTCTTCCCCTTTCCTCGTTTCTTCCTCTTTACTTTTTTCTTTTCTCTTTCTCTCCTCTTTCCCCTTCCCTTCTCAGGGCCCACCCTGGATCCGCACCTGGGATCAGCCGCCAATGCTTACAATATAAATTCGTCATCCATCTATTCTCCGTTTTCCTGCAGAAAATTATCTGTTTTGGCAAGATGAAGATGACCTTAAAAAGTGATTTTTTTTTTTTTTTTTCTGTTTCGAATCACAGAGTACTCCTCACAGAAATAGAAGACAATTCTATTTCTGTGGTACTCCTTCATTAATTTCGGTCTGGCGTATAGACTAGTCGCTACGTTTCTCCAACACGTGTAGAATACTAGGTATACGTAGGCGCTATTGGAGCGGTAGGCGCTATCTATATTTTTGGCCGCTAGCGCTGCATAATAAACCGCGTGGTGCTATTGACGGAGGTTTCCACGGGCTGCGCAAAGAGAATCGTAAATAATGCTGGTCCTCTTTGAATCGCCGGCAGGTTATGCCATTTTTAAGGTAATGTAAATTGTTATTTGGCATATGAACTAAATTCTGTGATGTGTAGTGTTGTGTTGATTGTCAGAAATGCTGTTATAAAAACTTATATTCCATGTGAAGATGACACCAAATCATGATCTAGTCCCATAGCTTTATATTTGTGTTGGGTTTTAATAATGATAGTACATGTATGATCATGAATGATGAGAACCCGATGAGAATATCTTGAGACATCAGAGACTGTGTATGAGTATGACGTATGACTAGCCTGGAGGCTCCTGGAGAGTAAAAAAGAAAGAAGATAAAAACTAATGCTACTTACTCTCCAAGGAGCCTGGCCTTTTTTCCTATCTCGCTAACGTCGTAGCCATTTTTCCACTTAAATTAAAAAAACCCTGCCCCTGGAGTCGCTTTCCCATGGGCCACGGGCCAATGATACTACCAGCCTTGTAACTATATATTGGCTGTGGCCATTGCAAACCTGACTTACACTTGGGACCAAAAATCTGATGTCCCTAAAAGTAATATCTACACTAAAGTCCATCTTAGCAAAGCTGGAAAAACTCACCGATGTTTACCATGTTTACGTTGTCATGCCATCCTTCGTAATGCAGATCGAAAATGGCGACTATTTTGTACATGCACATCGATGTGCATATAGGTGCCAGCGATCTTGCAGATGTTTTCACGCAATTTTCAGTAAATCTCCCCATAAATTTCATTTTGTCCTAGTGTTCAGTAAATCTGATACTGAAAATATGTTCCAAGTTCATTTTATGATTGATCAGTAACATTTATCGAGTAATATGACAGAGAAGTTGGAAAAAAAAATGGCTATGTGGATGAATTATTGTGATCAGTAGCCTATTAATATGATTTGAGAGTTACTCATCATTTTTACTGTTCTCTTGTGATATGATAGCTGTTGGATGAGAAGAAACTGCTGCAGGTTGACAATCTGTACAAGTCATTCAGCTCTCCAGAAAAAGCAAGCAAGGTGTAAGTATAGCACCCTGAGGGCTCCAAATGGCACATTCTTAGAAATCATCATGAGTGAGAATCAGGCAAATGAGGAACTTGTGTTATTATTTCTTTCTTTCTTTTTCCCCCTCATATTTTACAAAGCATGTGTTGCAACAATAATGAATATGGTTCAAATTTTATGAGTCTTCTCTCTTTTAAAATTGGTGTTATTTGTTTCTTCCATTGTCTTCAGTATCTTTTCATTGCTAATCTTCATTTTAAGATAACTTACATGTGTTTAATGATCACTATGACTGTACATATATTCAAGCTATAATTACCTTAAAACCATTGACAGAGGATTGAGAAATCCTCTGAAAGTTAAATGTTGATAGTATTTAAAAATCATCTGTTTTTCTTCGTAACGAAGTAATTATTCCCTCCCAAAATACACATGTTAAATTGTTTGTATAACTTATTTTTCTCTAGACTAAAGCTGAAGCAGTTTGAAAAATTTCAGGACACAACAGAGGCCTTAGCAGGTAAGTTGTTCAAGTTTCATCACATTCTTATCACCTCATGATGTCCCTTTATAAAAATTCTTTAAATTTGTACTGTTGAATAAGTAGAGTATTGACTGCTACACCGTATGTTCCAGAATTGGCTATGCCTACTCATGAATTAGAGAAAAGTTAGCTATGCTGCCAAATAAGTGATGGTAGTATTGATGACTGCTTGAATCGGGTACAAGCTTGCACATACTGAATGGAAGAATGTTTCTGTCAATGATGCATACAGAGTAATGTATGAAAAAGAGTGATTAACATCATAACTCATTCGTCACTACCTCTGAGACAGAAATGAAAGGATTTCAAGTTCTGTATTTGTCCTGATAGATTTATCTTTCAACAAAAAATAAAAAATAAAAAAAATCAGTATTTCTTTGTAATTTTCAGATAGTGTGTCATGCTTCTCTTTGGTTTTTGTAATGTTAATTTTATTTAAATTACCAATGAAATTTGTGAACATACCATTTCTTCAAAAATGACACATTGATTTTTCCCATGTATTTCTTGTAACCTTTGAGGCTTTTTTCTGTCACTGGCAGACAATGCAATAGCTAAGATAGTAAACACATCAAAATTGAAGAAACAAAACCACCTTATAGCTTTTGAAATTGAATATTTTGCCATAAGTACTAGTAGTATCCTGAACCTTAATGCATAACCATGAGAACATGCTATGATGAATTGACTCTCATTCATGTAAATTTACTATTCACATACAGCTGCTACTGCACTTGTTGAGGGCAAGTTGGGCAAGGGATTGAAGAAGATCTTGAAGAAGGTAGTTGCCAAAGATGCCCAGGCTGAGCTCGCTGTGGCTGATGCCAAGCTAGGGAATATCATCAAGGTACAGACGATAGCACATTGACTAACCTTCATGTTGAACTCAATTCCAGTTATACACCGTAGTTGGATGCAGGGGGTTGTGTGTTGTAGTGAAGTTCCGTACAGGGGATGATTATTTAGAAGAAATTTACATGCCAAAGAGAAGAAGTAGGCAATCCATAATGGATAATCGTAGGAAGATCAATCACTTTGTAAAATTTGTTTTATTTAAGTTGACAACATCATGATGCAACATTAGAAGTTCCCTGAGATCTTTCTCACTCCCATTACAAGACTATTTACTGCATTGGAAGGCCTTCTGACTTAGACTCTCTATCAACATTCAAATACTTCACCTCACTTTATTTGTGGATATTTCTGTTTATATAGTTCAGTCAGTGATTTACACAGAAAGTCTGTGATGTCAAATGTTTCCATGACTCCACAATGAAAATGTACACTTTATTTCTTTCTCTTGATTTGTAGGATAAACTGAATATGAATTGTGTTCACAACTCCTCAATCCAAGAACTCATGAGAGGGATCAGATCCCAGTTTGACAGCTTGGTTCCTGGTCTACCTGGCAGAGAAATGACTGCTATGACATTAGGTCTAGCTCACAGGTAAGATAATTAGTGGGACTAAGAGAATGACAAGGTGATGATTTAGACATAGGAAGAGAGATTGGTCAGACCAAGATAGGTCCATTTAGAGGGATCAGGTCCTATGCAGTTTGGCAGCTTGGTTCCTGGCCTATAAAGAGAAATGACTGCCATGGAATTGGGTTAAGCACACATGTTGGTTAAGTAATGGGACTGTGAGAAAAGGTAAGAGGATGCCAGTTAATTAAGTTCCACACAAACAGAGTGAAAGATAGAAAGGCATAAAAGTCTGTAAATTTGAACAGATGGAGAGGTGGGGGATTTAAGGGTGACAGGTGTCGTATGTGAGATAACATCTTTAGGCCTACCGGTATGCTATGTTCAAGTGAATAAGTGGGAAGCAGATATAGCAGAAGGGTTTTACTTGGAAAAGGTAGACTTCTACCTGTCAAATGTCACCTCTCTGTAAAGCTGAAGAAGATTTACATTGCAATCTTTGATATAGACATGATTCACCTACATAGCTTGATAATCATCCTTGTCTGTTTTCTTCCAGTTTATCAAGATACAAGTTGAAATTCAGCCCTGACAAAGTGGACACTATGATAGTTCAGGCAATATGTAAGTAGAAAAAAAAAAGTGGATGTCAAACATTTTCAGTTGACTAAGCATTAAAATCCAAAAAAGATATTTTGAAAAGTTCAGAATCTTTATGTGTGTGTTAGAAGCTTTGTTGTTGCTGATTTTTGTTTGTTTGTTTGTTGTAGGTTAATTATTTACCTGGATATTTTAGCAGTTGAAAGTAAAATACCAGTGTGGTGACTGTAGTCAATTTGAAGAAGAGAGGTGATAAATCCAAAGCATGATAATTGGTTACAATAAAATAGGTAATTTAAACCTTAATTTTCATTTGCTTTTTAGCATTGTTGGATGACTTGGACAAAGAGCTGAATAACTATGTGATGAGGTGTAGAGAGTGGTACGGATGGCATTTTCCAGAGCTAGGCAAAATCATCACAGACAACCTGGCATTTGCAAAGGCAGTACTACATATGGGTAAGTGAACCAGCATCATTATGCAATAGAAAGTGATCAAGAACATCCTAGCTATGGATTCAATAATGTGCTCTTCATTTGTCTGCAGCCATTTTGCTCATTATCCTTCTTATTGAAAGATCAAAATGGTTGGTGCTATTTTAGTGGTGAAACTTCTTTTTTCATGTATATTTGTAAAACTTGATACTAGTAATAGTGAAAACCTGTACATTATTTAGTGCAGTTTATGAATGAAAAGACTGCATTTTTCCCTTTAACTTTGTTCTTATTGTAAATACATGTACATTTCGAATGTATCAACTAGTGAGGCACTTATAATAACTTTCCCTTGGGTTAACACACAGATATAATTGTAGTTGGACCAGAAGGTATATTGAAAACACTTGCCATTCTCTCTCTTTCTGTAGGTGTGAGAACAAATGCAGCTACAACAGACTTTTCAGAAATCCTGCCAGAGGAGCTTGAAGAGCAACTGAAACTGGCTGCAGAAATCTCCATGGGAACAGAGGTATCAGAAGAAGACATCCTCAACATCAAGTACTTATGCGAGCAGGTGAGGAGAGGATGTTGTGTATAGTCAGTGTTGGGTTTGGGTATGAAGATGCTGACATTTATGTTTTAAATGTAGTTATTCAAGATGTTTATTTTTTATTTTTTTATTAGATTGAAAATGTTGAGGCATTTGATTCAAGAAATGATTTTAAATAAAAACAAAAACAGTGTCTTACTGCTCCTTTGATAATTAAAAACAATATCCTGGATTTATTGTATTTCTTAATACACCAATGGTGTTTCAGCATTTTACTGAATTACCGTATTATAACCTACATCATATGATATAAAACAGAATGTTATAAGCTGTACCAACCAGTAGTAAGATATTTTTTGTAGAGTATTTTTTGAGGAGTGGTTATGTAAGATCTGAAAATCACCTATTCAAAAAGAATGAAGTATGAGAAATGCTGATTATCACAAATTCTCCTTTGTCACTACCTGATACTTAGAAATCAAGTGAAGAGAATGAACCATTCTTCTTTTGTCAATTAATAGTTGAATTGGAATTACCCATGGACATACAGCCTGTCAAGGTGTCCTCAAGTTTCCTTGCATTTTAACTGCATGGTGTGTCCTTTCTAATAGGAAAGCTTAAAGTACCTCACACTACCCACTACCAGCTGTATCTATGCCATTGTTACAAAATGCATATTTTGGCAATTCTTACTTTCTTCATTCTCCTGATCATAATCTTCGCAGGTGATTGAGATTACCGATTACAGGGCACAGTTGTACGACTACCTCAAGAACAGAATGGCTGCTATCGCACCAAACCTTACCACCATGGTTGGAGAGCTTGTTGGTGCTAGATTGATATCACATGCAGGTGAGTTGGTTCAGTGGTTAAGGGATAGGGGCATAGTATTGGAAGGTCATTGGTCCAAGTCTGTATTTGGATACCTCAAGAACATTATGACTGCCATTGCACAAAACTGTATGACTATGGTAAGACTAAGGTAAATTAAGTTAAATTGGTCCAGCAGTTTTAGTTTGGGACTTCTTGGTGAAAAGTCCCTATTTCCAGTCCATACTAAGATGTTTTTCCTACTCTATCCAATCCAGGTTCACTGATGAATCTTGCCAAGCATCCAGCATCAACCGTTCAGATCCTTGGTGCAGAGAAAGCCCTGTTTAGAGCTCTTAAGACAAAAAAAGACACACCAAAGTACGGTCTCATCTACCATGCCTCCCTGGTTGGACAGAGTAATCCCAAGAACAAGGGAAAGGTAGGAAATTGTCTTTATTGTCTATTTACATAATCAACCTGATTCAAATGCAATGATATTTGCATTATTATTTTTACCCTAGGAAATGGTATTGTCAGTATTCCTTTTAAGGATCAATTTGCTTATATCAGCATAACATTCATTTTGATTTTTGTATAAATCATCCTATGTATGAAATTTCGTCTTACCGGCACGTCTTTATCTCCTGTAGATGTCTAGAATGTTGGCAGCCAAGACGTCATTAGCAATCCGATACGATGCTTTAGGAGATGATGCTAGCTGTGAACTAGGGCTTGAGAGCAGAGCGAAGATTGAAGCCAGACTACGAAGCCTTGAACAAGGAGAAGTAAGTTCTCGTCTCGATCTGTTCTGTTCCAGATAGTAGACCTCACAATGACATATGTGACTGTAGTTCAAGTACTTGTTTTGTCATCTCTGCCAATGATGTAAACAGTGTAAGATCATGATTGATCCATGATTATTCTACACATCTTCGTCACTACCTCTGAGACAGAGATGCTAAGAGAACCCATAGCTGACACCAGGAGTTTGTTTCTTAAACTTGTTATGAAATGAAATAGTTGAGAAAAACCAACAAAGTGTATTAAATCACTGCAGTGAAATTTCATTGTAACTGTAAGCAAATCATAAAAGCTGTTTTGTAAAGAAAAAATGAAAAAGATTTATCATATTGAGTTGGTTATTATGCCAAAGATTAGACTGTTTAATAAGAATAAATTTTTGAATGTATGAACTCTTTCGTGAAGTTTGCATGATTGAATTTGACTTGTTGAACGTAATTTCATCCAGGAAAGACGTTTGTCTGGCACGGGAAAGGCCAAGGCCAAGTTTGAGAAATACCAGCACAAGAGTGAAATCATGACCTATGATCCTGGTATGGACTCCACCCTCCCATCAGTCCCCAAGAAGAGAAAGATAGAAGAGGTGAATGGAGAAGATGATGCAGAGGAAGAGGTAGCAGCGCCGCCAGAGAAGAAGAAGAAAAAGAAGAAGAGAGTGTCAGAGCCAGAAGAAGTAGGAGTAAAGGAAGAGCCAGAGGAGGAGACCGGTAAGGCGACAATGGAACTTAGGTGTATCTGTCTGTCTCTTTCTGCCCCTATCTCTAGCTATTAGCCCATCTACCTATAAATGTATCTTTCTATCATATGATCTTTTTGTTCTTTTTTTATCTTCCATGTAACTTCCTTTCTATTCCTCTGCCTCTTGGTGTATCTACATATTTGTCCATTATTCTATCTATCTCGTTAGGGTACTGTACTCTTGCCCATCAAATACAGGTCTCTTCATCAGTTCATTATTTTGCTTCATGTATTTGTCATCTTGCTGAAATAACATGTGATGACTTAAAGCATATTTTGAATTGGTCTTTAAAATACATATTGAAGTCAAAAACCTCATGACAAGATGAAATGAGTTGCATTGTGCAAGTCATCAAATGTGAACATAGTTGATATTCTACATGATTGCATGGTCGATTGTGACACCTGTCTGCACAATTTTCTCTTTCTGTTTAGTACCTGAACCATCATCAGAAAAGAAGAAGAAGAAGAAGAAGAAACACCAAGAAATCGAGGAGGAACCCAAAGAAGAAGCTGTAGAACCAGAAATGGTAAGTAGGAAATAAAAGGAAGGTATTTGACATCAGGGGGGATGTGGGGATGCATCCCCCCCCAACATTTTGAGGTTGACTCATATATGTGTGTACAAAAATAAGTACGAATGGGTTTATCATCCCCCCCCCCCCCCCCTGTTTGAGGACCAGTCTACGCTAATGTATGACATTGTAATTGACAATACACAGGTGATATTTTGACAGTTGTCAATTTCTAACGCTAACCAAATTCCTACCCTCAACCTTGGACTCAACACTTTATCTTATCTTGATCCTAACCGTAGACTAGACAATAACTGAATCACTCAACTTTTTACTTTCAGTGACGTAGAGCAAAGAGTATATGCCACTAGAATATGTCTTGGATTGCCAATATTGTAGAAGTAATACTTGTTCAGCACACTCCACTACATGCATTTTCAGTATGCTAACTTACTGAGCTACAATCCTCGAGACTGATGGCCCTCTGGTTCAATTTAAGTGTTGATGATGTGGAAAGTAATCCCTTAAAAAGATACAGACATGGTAGAACAGTACTGAGTAAGTCTTTTCCCTGTGTGTGGCTAGCTTTAGAAGGGTATGCACATTCACTCACACTTCCATTATTATGCTGGTCTTGCACTATGGGGTAATGCTAATATTCTGTCACAGTAAGTTGCTTATATTTCCAATTACAACATGAAAAAGTCACCTTTCTATTTTTCTCTCCATTTCCTCTAACAGCCAAGCTCAGAAAAGAAGAAGAAGAAGAAGAAGAAGAAAAGTGTAGCAGAAGATGACTGAGAACAGAAATGTGGGATCGATAGTAGTCTTGAGAATTGTACAGGAGACAGAAAAATCATATTCTCTTTATTATTTTTCAATCTGTAATTAGCAGCATATGAAGACAACTTGTGAAACGACATTCATGTTATATGAAAGCTTTTTAAATGGACTGGACTTATTCATTTTTTTTTTGTTGGATTGATTGTGTGGAGTTAGCTTCCTCTCAATGTCGTTATTGATTTTCTTTGTATGACATTTTGATTTGGTATTAATATATGAAATATGAAATTTTCACATGAGAATTTGCTTTTGTTCCAACACTGAGCAGAAACAGCAAACAGGTTTCAGTGTTTCTGTCGTCATGCACAGTTTGAAGTTATTACCCTTTTCAGGCTTGTCGACATATTTTCATGTCTGCCTCTAGTTTACATTCTAAACGAGCTTTGTAGCATGGATCAACCTCTGGATCAGCCCTGTAAGTGCCATTGATTCATATTATTATTCATTTGATACGGTATATCTTTTTATTTCAGATCTTTCTTTGCACCTTGTCAACAAAAAGTTCCATCTGGTGTAACTGAGTGGTTAAGCAATAACTGTTAAAGTTGGAAATGTCCAGTTCCATCATTTTGCCAAAGAGAGAGAGAGATTTGTGTATAAAGGTCTTTATCATTCAGTAAGTCCCCATGGAGTTTGAAATGTGTTGTTCCAAGTTCAAAGCTTAAATTGTATTTTCCACAAGTTTTGATAGCAGTTTTCATAAATGACATGTTATAGTCAAGGCTACAGTCTCAATTTTTGATATTTCAAGTCCTATCTCCTTATTTGAAATTATATTTTTAATGTTCTAATGTAGCACACTTTGAGGTTGTAGGATGGAATTCATTTAACAGATAGAGTTCATATCACAGATTCATATGATAGATGGAATTCATATAACATTATTTTCAAAGAGTTTGCCTTTTTTAGAATCTACAAAAGAAAAGTCTAAATTATTCCTAAACCTCTTAAAAGTTTATAGTAAGGAAATAACAAAGATAGCAGTATTACAGTTAAGTGGATTGCTGCATAGAAGTTATGGTAGAACTAATCTTATTTTGCAAGTCAAACCGATATTTCATCCACATCAGTGAATCATGTCATTGTTCTGAAGGTATTTTATAGAAATAGAACATGATTGTCCAATTTTGAAAGTTTTTAATTGATTTCATGGAACCATGACTTTCAGTAACACTGTTTCAGAAGACCTCCTCCCAGAAGGATTTTGTATACTTTTTTTGTTCCTTATGCATAATAAAGAGCTTCTCTCATCGGGTGTGGCTCGTTATTCCAAAGCTTCATTATTCCAAGGATTCTGTTATTCTGAACACACAAATTTTGTATACCTGGAGGTTCGTTTATCCAAAAATGAGAGAGAGTTCATTTATCCTAACAATTTCTGCATTAATCCGAAGGTTCGTTATTCCAAAGTTCGTTAAGCCAAAGGTTCATAATTCCGATGGTCTGTTATTCTGAATGTTTGTTATTGCGAAGGTTTGTTTTACCGTAAATAAAATAAAGTTCGACATACCAAAGGTTCATCATTCCGAAAATGAAAAAGGGTTCATTAATCCGAACTTGAAATAAGGTTTGTTAGTCTGAAAATAAAATCGGGTTTATTAATCCGAAAAAGAAATAAGGTTCGTTAATGAACCTTATTTCATTTTCGGATTAATGAACCTTATTTTTATTTTCGGACTAATGAACCCCATTTCATTTTTGGATTAACGAACCTATTTCTTTTTTGGAGAATCAAACCTTCGCAATAGTGGACCATATGAATACCGAACCTTCGGAATAACGGACAGTAGAAATAACGAGCTTTCGAAATAACGACCCTTCAGAGTATTCAAACCTTCGGAATAACAAGCTATAACCCTCTCATCAATACTAGTATTATGATGCAACTATCGAAAGTTATTGTAATTCATCTTCGTGGTGTTGATCAGTGTATACAAGTATGTTGTCTTACTTTTTATTCATTTTTAATAGTAACATTTAGTATGTAAGGTTCATTCCCCCCATGCTGTCTCAAAAATGAGATACATATTTGATTGCTTCATTGTATATTTACAATATGGACTATGTTTTTATTAAAATCATATCTTTGTACAAAGTACCCATGCAGCGTTTACCCTTTTTCTGTTGTACTTTTCTAGATCAGTTAATGTAGCTGTACAAAGTTGAGCTAGTATCATCTTTTGTAAAGAATTGCACAAGAACTTTTAAGAATAATGGACCTAAGAATTACTCCATAAAGAATGTCAGTTAAGAGCCAGAAGGTCATTTACCCATTCATGACAAAGGTCCACATTTTGTGGTTTGGCCTAATATCTTTTGATGCAAAGCCCTAAAAATCATACCAAATACATGAGCAAAAAATTCTACACAAACTGTGCCCATTTTGGTTGCGTCAATATTCATTGTTTGATGTTGAAAATTTTTTAAAAGAAAATAAGCATTAAATTCCTTAAATTGGCAATGTGATAGAAGGTTTAGAATCACCACTTTCCCCTGCAAATTGGCAACTTTTTGACTTCTCATCATAATTTCTGTCAATTTATATTCATTTTAGATACATGATGTTTTATAAGAAAAATGTAGCAATAAAATAAAAATGTTGGTGTTGCCAATTTGAAGAATAAAAGCTGATCAAATTAGGCTTTAAATAATTCCTGTCACGAATGGGTTAACTTGCATCATCACCTCTGAAACTGATACATGTACCCTTTGAATTTTTTTGTTGCTATTTTAGATACCCTAAACGCATAAGGTGTTATGAACCTGATGCCGAAAAAAGTACCGTTTACACGTTTTCACGTACATGGATGATGTACAGGCCTCAATGAGACATATCCCCCCCCCCTCGTTTACTGCAGTTTTAAAGGTAACTAGCAAAATTTAGTGCCGTGAAAAGATGCGTTCAGACTGCAAAATATATAGTAATTTTAGTCCTCATATTCTTGATGTGTCTTTTCGTGCTAGGCTACCTTTTACAAATTGAGGTCCTGGCTTCAAAAGTCATGAATTACATTGTCTAAATTGAATTTCGAAGAATGTAAAAAGTTGGAAGCCTAAATGTGCCTTATAATAATGATAATAACCACTGGATTTATATAGCGCCTTTTCCAGAGGATACAAGGCACTATCACTTAAAGTCTAAGAGCAAATCAAGATTTATACAAATATGTTTTCAAATATGTTATATGAATATGTAGCTGTTCTATAACATGAATGAAATGTATTGGGGGGAAAAAAGGACACCACTAAAGTCCCCAAGATACTCCAAAACAATTTCACTTTTCTCCATGTTGACTGATTAGTTTTCATTTAATCAGTCTTGTCTCAGAATGCAAGAAAAATATGTACATTTTTATTCACCAAGCTCAAGGGAAGGTTTTTGATGATACAGTGGAAACTCAGTATAACGAGGTCCTCGGGACCATCAAAATTACCTTGTTATAGCAGGAATCTCATTATATCAGGTTTAAAAAACAATAGAATATAAAGAGCTGGGACCAGAATATTACCTTGTTTTATCAGGAATATTGTTATATCAGATCTCTGTATACCGAGTTTCCACTGTATATAAGAATTCTATGCCTGTTGCATGAAAACATCAAAGTGCATATTCTGTAACTTATAAGGCAGCTTTCCATAACCCTTTGCATCGATATTCTTTGACATAAGTGGCACTGTAATAGGCAGAAAGATAGCGAGATGGTGGAAAGAAGAAGGGGAGAAGGGGGGCTGATGATGAGAAATGAACTTAAAGTGTCAGGATGGAACAACCATTAATTTAGCGTCTGAGCGCGAAGACTAGCTGTGAACCAGGGCTAGTGACTAGTGGTGAGTGGTACGGTGGGATCGGATCGGAGTGCAGTGGGCTCCAAGATAACGACAGTACGGATGGTGAGGCCGGTGGAGAGGTGGTGTTTCTATTCTGTTCTCTAACATTAGGCAGCATTGGTGAGCTAAGGTGAGTACTGTTAAATCTGAATGAAATTGATTAAACGTCAACTAAGTTGAGAGAGATCGAGATGCTTGCATATTACACAAAAGATAGTCTGAAAAAAAATTAGGTACCGGCACCGGCACGGTCGAATCAGGTGGCAAGTGAAGTTTGTTGACAACTGTAAATTTTCGCTGAGTCATTGTGATATCCGTCTATATGTACCCAGTTGTTGTTGGGTGTAGACAGGTTGTGTAGATCTATATCCGGACAGTCGATTTTAAACAGCCAATTGAAAAAGTTCACAAGCAAATCTCTAAATGTTTTAGCACAGACTGTTAGACAATTTTATGGGCAATATCGTGTTTCAGGCCCCACCTCTAATATAGTTTGAATGTGGGGCTGATTCCCCCACGAAGTATTAGGCCTACATTTTATTATTCGTTCAATAGTTGATCGATCATGAAACTCATTTTTACATTTTCACATTTTCACATTTTTAACATTACTGGATTGACAACTCCCTAATATATACTCGTGTTTACGGCCCCACCAAACGGGATTATGAATTGATTATCACGGGAGTGGGGCTGATGGGCATCAGCCCCGCTGCTGTGTTAATCACGTTTGGATCCCGTTTGGTGGGGCCGTAAACACGAGTATATATACTGTGCTCATCAGCCCCGACGCTGTATTAATAATATTTGAATCGCATTTGGTGGGGCCGTTAACACGAGTATATATAAGAGAGTTTTAAAAGAAGATGATTAAACGTGATGATCGATTAGCACTTTTTTTTTTTTAATGTGAAAGTCCGTCGTCTTCTATTTCTGTATTTCTGTCCTAGTTAGCTGTTGTGGTCTAAGTTAGGTCAGAAGAGATAATCGATCATGATGTATGTGGGCATCAGCCCCACTCACCATGCATTAATTGAGTGGGGCCTGAAACACGATTATGCCATTTTATGCTATAATTTATAGAGAACAAAATGATGATTAACTGTTAGCACAAATGCCTATTTTATAAATGCCCCCACCCCCTCCCCCTCCTCATGTCCTGCTTAGTTATTGATATCAGTTTCATACAGGTGCAGTCGGATGAATTGATATTCAAAATACTAGTTTCTGAAAATCTGTCAGAATGTGTTTTAATGCCCATTTTAAAGGCCCTATGACACCAAATCTTGATAAGCAAGAAAGTACATGTTACATGGCAAAAGTGCCTGTATATATTTAGTGTGATTATATACATGTACCAAATATCAAATCACATTTATGTGTGAAGAGATAAGGAGTATAGGCCTACATGTCTCAACATGCTGGTCCCAAGAAATTCTGGAAAGCATTTACAGTGTAGGAACCTGTTGAAGTAAAATGTGTCATATTAATACATGCTCATTTACAGAGGTTGTGGGCAAGCTGTTATTATCCAATATCCACACTCCCTAACATAGATGTCACTTTTGACAAAACAGTCTCTAAATAATCGAGTTAAAAATTAAGAATTTTGTATTTTGGGGGTCATTATCTTTAAAATGGGCACCTTAGCAAGTTCAAAACCTTAGAAAGTTAAATGGAGGCAGATTTGTTAAACGTGTCTCCCCTTGTAAAAAAAAGTACCATGCTACCCAAGGTACAATTATGGTAATTTGAACATTACACATACCATCAAATTAATGTGTTTGTACCATGGTGCTTTTTTTCTACAAGGGACAGTTTGCAAAATAGTAACTTTCTAAAAAAAGAATCTTTATTTTGAATTTGCCTATTTTGGCCCTCTTTCTCAAAATGGGCACCTTTTTGCCACATAATTTGTGAATTACAAATAGGATGATAATAGCTTGACCATAGAGACACTGCGGTTTAGTGGAAGAGCAGTTGTCTCAAAATTAGGAGGTACTACCTGGATTTAAAATTGACTTGCTGAGCTAGTTCCCTTTGGTAAGGCATAGTCCCCCGGATGGGACCTGAAGCACCAGGGCTGCGTTTCACGAAAGCGTCATAAGTCTAAGTTCATGGACATCCCATTGAAACGCGTGTTAATTCTACAACACGCATTTCAGTGGTATGTCCAAGAAGTTAGACTTAAGACGGTTTCGTGAAACGCAGCCCAGGTTGTCATTTGTTTGTGGTTTTCTTTTTTATTTTAAATGCATTTACTTTTTTGAAAAGCTACCTATATTGAACCTATCAGCAACTTGGCACCATTCATGATATCCACAGCCATATGACAAGATTAACAGAAAAGCTTCTAACATGTCCAAGGCATGGTGCCATTCCCCCTCCAAGTTTTGCCTTTCTTACATACAGCAGTATCTGATGTTGACCCTTGACCATTTTCAACCCCCCCCCCCCCAAAAAAAATGTGTTTTAAAGAGGTGTTGTGGATCAGTGGATAAGTCTCCAGACTTTGAACCACAGGATCCGGGGTTCAAATCCCACCGCAGCACTTGCGTCCTTTGGCAAGACGTTTATCTACATTTGTCACTCTCCACCCAGGTGTAGTAAATGGGTACCCGGTAGGAAGCAATTCCTTGAATGCTCGAGCACCTGATCAGGGTAGCCGTGCTAAAGCCGGGGTAATGATATGCAGCGCTTAGAAACATTTGTATTAAGCGCTATATAAATGTTGCATATTATTATTATTATGATTTTAGGATAGTATTTTTGATTTATGTTCTACTGTTTGCTCACCCAGGTTAATATTAAAGCAACAGTCATGGTCCTATATTCCTACATTCATTAATCTTTCATCTTTAGGTCATGGGGTCATCACAGAGTGCTGGTGCCCTGACGGAAAAGAAGGTGGTAGTTGTCGGTTGCAGCTTTGGAGGAAAGTCGGTGGCATACCCACTTAGGGGACAATGCAAGCTTGTTGTCATTGACCCTCGTGAAGCCATGCATATCACTCTAGCAGCACCAAGAGCCTGTGTAGAACCAGGTATTTAACCAACCCTTCCATGAATTGTTCAAACTGTCCAAATTTCTAGTTATGTCAATACATCTTATTAAAAGTGGCAGTGGGCAATATGTATTCAAAAAGGGAAACAGACTTGTTTAATTGTTTAATAATGGCTGCAACCTATAATGCTGTCTTTTTCAATCCAAAGCTAATCAAAGAAAGCACACAGTATAAATTTGTATCAAATCTGTCTTAGACAGATTTGATTTTGATCTTGATCTTGATTGGTTGATGTACAAACGCCTGGTGTGGCTATCCCGTACATTAAGGCAGCAGTGCATGATGTTGGATGCATATCTTATTTGTTAGTCAAACTTTATATTTTCTATGAGTTCTCTAAATTTTTGGATATGTTGAGGCCTCTCTTATATTATCTGGGAGTTGGTTCGGTTCCATGTGGGAATTGTCCTTAGATACAGAGACTGCTGGTAACACCTCTTAGTAGCCCTTATGTGGTTATAGACGAATTTCTTTGATGAATGCCTTGGGAAAGAAAAGAAAAAAATCAAAAGAAAATCTCTTATCACAAAGCTTAGATCTTGACAAAACACTTTGTAGTAGTAGCAGAATCTCTTAAATTTATACTTTCCTTCTCCTCTTCATGGTGACAGGTTTTGCTAAGAGAGCCCTTATACCACTCAAGCAAGTCTTTGGAGATAGCTTTGAACAGGGCACTGTGGAGAAGATATCTACTGCAGCAGGGCAAGTTGTCCTCTCCAACGGCAAGGAGATTTCATATGACTATCTGGTGATAGCCACAGGCACCACAGGACCTTTTCCGGGCAAGCTTCAGAATGATTGTACCCTGAATCAGGCGTTGGATCTGTACAGCGATGCTTGTGAAAAGGTGGGCCTGCTGCAGTCTGTGCTTGAGCAGATTTAGGTCATTTGTACCAAACTGTAATATTCATTGAGAGAAATGCTCATAAAGTGATGTAATTGTTATGCATTTCTGCATCAGCAGTCTATTCTGTGATTTATACATGTATGTGGAAGCAGTCGTGTAAAAATTGAAAAGAAAACTGAAATGCATAAGATCACAGCAAGCACTTCTTCTGGAGCAACTCCAAGAAGAGTTCATGTAAACATTTATTTTGAAGTTTTTCTTCTTCTTTTTTTTCAGAAGATGGAAGTACTCGATCAAAATGGGAAAAACAAAAACTATTCATTAAGCACTGCAATCACCTCAGGTGCAAGTTTGGTGAAATGCATAGTGTGGGACATCTTCATGCTTGAATTATCTCAATGTTTGTGGTCATTTTGGACATGCCCTAACTTTGAACTGTTCTATTCCGTTGATGTCTCAGGTGAAGGCTGGCAAGTCAATAGTGATCATAGGAGGTGGAGCAGTAGGTGTTGAAATAGCAGGAGAGATAGCCACAGACTACCCAGACAAGGAAGTCACCATCATCCATGCTAGGGATAGCCTAGTAGAACCTGCCACAAGCGACAAGTTCAGGGCATCTGTTCAGAAGCAGCTAGAGGAACTCAATGTGAAACTGGTGTTTGGTATGTATGTAGATCAGTATGTTGCATTCCACTGTGTTGGTGGTTGTCCACATGTGCTGAGGACACCGTATTGCAACCTACTATTAGTGACAAGTTCATCAAGGCTTCACTTCAGGAGCAGTAATTGCTCCTATTTATTAACCTATTGGCTACTGGAACCAGCAGGCCCCTGTGCTGATCCTATGGGAATAAAAGAATTCCATATTCAATGGGTTAAAAGAATTCAGCCCCTCACTAGTGTGTAGTGTATAATGATATCAAGCCACAGGTTACATTATATTGTATGTATGATTACCCATGCCAAAACATTCTGATGGAACCTGCTTGTGACAATTTCATCGTTAAACAATATCCTCTCTCATACCCCCCCCCCCCCCCCCATCTCCTCATTGCTGTTATTCTTCCTCTTCATGTATACATGTATAACCACTTCTTCATCATCATCTCTTCACCCTTCCCCTCCCCACTCTCTCTCTCTCTTTCTCTCTTTCTCTCTTTCTCTGTCTCTCTGTCTTCTTACTCTCTCCCATTTTTATGTTCATTCTCTCCCTTTTTCTCCATCTCTATCTCTTAATTTTTTCTTATATCCTCATTCACTGCTCTTTGTTCCCCTTCTCACTCTCCTATTCTCCCTACCCCCCCTCTCTCTCTCTTTCTCTCATTACTCCATCCAGGTGAGAAGGTGACCAATCTAGATGACATTCCTCGAGACTTATCAGGAGCAACTGTCCTCACAGACAAAGGCAAGTCCATCCAGGCTGATGTGGTGTTTGTGAGCATAGGTGTGACAGTCAACAATCAGGCATATGCAGAAGAATTTGGTGAGTATGCATAAGTCATTATTCAGTAACTTGGCACCTTTTTCAGAGGAAGTTTTTATCAGTGAAAATTTGCAGCACATCTAAAAGAAACTAAGTCGTAGTAAATCTTGTACAGTGATTTCAGTAATTTATATCAGTTACTGTTACTGAATTTTTATGAATATGAACTTTTTGATGATTACTGACTTTTTTGTTAATCTACATGTAACCATGTGGAAAGTTTATGCTTTGTTTTGGATGTTTGCCTGAAAGTTTTGAAGGGGAGGGGTAGGCCGCTTGCCCCCTTGTTTAAGGAAGTTCAAAGGTCTCCAAGAAAATCATGTTATGATAAACTGGAAATATGGAAAATATTTCTAGGTTACTGAAACAGTTGCAACATTGATGCTCAGAAAGTTTCTTGCTTGAAAGTTTTTTGTGGGCAGGAATTGCCTTCCTTCCCCCTTGATTATGCAAGTTTCAGAAATATCCAGCATAATTCCGGTAATGAATTTAAGGTTCAACATTTACTATTCAGCCTCCAAGATGGATGCACACGGAGCCCTGAAAGTCAACCAATATCTCCAGGTCGAAGGTCATGAAAACATCTTTGCTATAGGTGACTGTTGCAACATGGATGCACAGAAGATGGCATACAGAGCAGGAAAGCAGGGAGAAGCAGTCTATTACAATATCAAACAGCATGCAAATGGGCACCCGTTGAAACCCTATAAATCTCGTAAGTATGTTCTCTGTAACCCCATCCATGCACTGAGCTGCAAACCCTGCCATAGAATAGGAGTAGAAAACAATGTCTCTGGACTAAGAATTGCCTCATTTTTTTTTCCAGAAACAGGCACATGTACTTTCATTATGATGTTGGCATCTCTGCTATTAACCTAAAACCCTGTTGTTGACATTAGCCCCATCCCAACATTTTTGACATAAGGAAATCTGGAGTAATTTGCGGAATATGTTTAGTTTTGACTGCTAGTACCTCACAAAGCTACACTGGTGTGCAATCATAATTTTACTATAATGACAATGATAATTGATGATAATTTTATATGTGATTTTGTACTGATTTGGTGCAGATTCCTTCTCATTGTAAATGTTGTGTATATTATACTTCCGTTGGTGTGTAATATGCTCTTCTCTTTTCCCTGACAGCGTCGGTGATGTTTGCTTTGTCAATCGGACGTCACAGGGGCCAGCTTCAAATGGGCAACAGAGTGGTAGGATCGTGGCTTGTCAAGCGAGCAAAGAGTCACGATCTGATGACGGGAAGAATGTGGGGTGAATGGGGTATGAAACCTCCCAAAAACTAAGGTGAAATCAAATAAAATGAAATGAAATTAAGGTGGGAGAGAGAGAAGTCAAGAGGGAAAACTAGTCAAGTGAAGGTACTATCTGTTGTATGCCACGGTTGTAAAAATAGTTAATTAATATTTTCAATGTTAAAGTGGTCTTGTCAATTAACCTGTTGGCTGCTGGAACTGGATGGCACCTGTATTAAGTCGGTAGGGAAAGAGATAATTCACTAATCTACAGGTTAAAAGTGATTGTGGTAACTGAAATATTACATTGTTACGAAAAATTTGGTGATGGCTATTGCTAATTGAATAGTACTTCTGATAATTGTTGATATACTGAAATATCTCTAATGTGTAAGCACTTTTGTAAAGAGTTAAGTTTTCAGTGTATTATCACAGCATTCTTGATATTTTGAACTATTTCTAAATATGGAAAGCTTTCCAACTTCTCATCACATCACAGTGACATGTTCAATTTGCCAATTTGAAATTTCCATGTCATTAAACTGATTATGCTATAGTTTATTGTCCTCAATAATGATCTTTCAATTTTGTACCAATATTTACTGATCTTTGCCTCTGAATTCTGTTCTTTTATTCAAAGCAATGTCATGTGATCATTTTTTAATATTGTATATATCCATATATTTTCAAAATTTATTTTGTATTGAATTGTATTGAATTGTATTGAACTTACCAGTACACATTCTTTTACATGAGGCCGTATCTCACGGGTGGAGACGCAGCCGAGATGTCGTGGATAAACTGATAGAGATGTGGCAGAGACATCTCTGAGACTTGCTGGAGACTGGAAAAAGTCTCCAAAAAATCAAACATGTTTAAATTTCATGCGACTCCCCGGAGACCTGGTTAGTCTCGCGGAGACGTCTCCGCAACCAGTGGAGACTCGTGTCACCACCTGGCCACGAACTAGTTTCCAGTCTGGTGAGATACCCCCTTTATAAAGCAAAAACTGCCATAAGTCTGCCATAGATGTTTCTTTATGTGTATACATCATCAAATCATTCTCTCTAACAAATGAATAAAAAAATCTACAGTTGTACTTTCATTGACATCTAAGAGGAAGCTATTCATGCAATTAGAATATCGATTTCAAAATCTTCTGCAATATTCTTTTAATTTATATGAAACTTGAAATGAAAGGAAAAAATATTTCTAACATAAAGCAAAGAAAATTGTGTTTCGAATCTCTCTTATGCAACTACTTTCAATTCTTGCACTGAAAATCATGGATTAATTTGAATGTTGGATTTGCCAGTGTTGATGGATTGATCAACACTAGCAAATTTATCATTAGAATTATACTAAGAAATTGTGTAACACACACTTGATATTTCCATTTGATTGAAATGGAATTCATGGTTGTTAACTTTTGCATTTGTGGTATTTGTGTAGTACATACTGGTATGTATATTTTTTTACCACCTTATCTGGATAATTTAAGGATCAAAAGTATTGTATAGTTTATCAAGATGTGTTAAATGGAAAAGAGTTTGAAACAAGGTTTTCAGTGGCGATAGCACTAATGTATGTGTGAAATATAGGGGATTTTTTCCTATGCAATGTATAAAGTCTTGCCCTAGGATAAAGGCTTGATACAAGAATGAAATAGTAAAAAAAATAATAGGCAAAGTAATATTATTTTACACTTTTTAGTAATGGTGCAGTAGTTTTGTTAAAAATGCATTTTTACTTGCCTTTTATTTTTTGGCCTTTTTTTTTTGTTTTGTTTCTTGTAGAGTCAGGTTAGCATTATTGTTTCTGTTTGACTATTATAGATAATGAAGAATTTTGTAATAGTTTGACTTCAACTTGCCTTTATTATTTGGCTATTTTTTTCTTGCCCCGCCAGGTAAGCATTATTATTTCTGTTTGACTGTAAAGAATAATGGAGAAATACTTAATATTTTGACTTTCGGAAGTGCTTTAGATTTTTGTCAATTTTATATAGTGCTTTTCATTCACGAGAAAGTGTGCAGTTTGAATTTATTCTATTTTTTTTCATGTGCATTTATTTTGTAACTGTTTTGAGAGTATGTATTTTCTATATTTAGAAAAAAATCATTCATTTAAGAAGACAAATTTTGTATATTATGTAACTGTAAAGGAATGCAGCTGGTTATGGTTTAGAATTCTAGACCTCACACATGAATTGAGAGATTCAAATAGTTCTGATTTTGTCAGTCTGCCAAATGAATTCAGTGATACCTTAACTATGGAAGGTCTATGTGGCCAAGTGGTAAGGCATTGGTAGTCTGCTGGCACAGACCCTAATTGACACTTTCCTAAATTACATTTTGGTCTTGAGAGAAGCCTAGGCCACGTGCCTAGTTGCTGTAGTACACAATCCCCATTGACCTGCTTTAGTCTTCTACTCAGACCTCTATGACATGTTTCGACAGACAAGGGTTTGTGCCTGCAAACTAAGGCATTAATTGGCAACCTAAGCCAGAGACCTAGGTTCCATTTGAATCAGAGGTGTTTCTTTCATTTTACAGTTTTTCTATAAGATATAGAGCCTTAGAGCCTTAACAAAGGGCCATGAGATAAGCTACACATCCACTATTATTTCATTTTCTTTCACATTGTGTATACATGTGTATGTGTATAATTGGATGAAAACACTGTATCGCAAACTACCCAATAATAAAATTTTTGTCACTAATTTTTTTTTTTAATCTCAGTGAAGTTGTGTGTAGAATCTGCATGGAGCTGAGTTGGAATAAGTGAAGATATGAAAGGTTTTATATAATACATGTACATTCATGCAGGGAAATCGTATATAGAGAGAAAGTGAAAAAGAGAGATACATTCCACCTCTACTGGTTTTTGTTTTGTTTTGATATTTTGCATTATTTGATGAAGATGCATAGCTGCGAACCCCACCCTAATGATGATAATGATGATGATCATGAATTGAGAGAATGAAAATGAAGGAGTTTTTGATTATCTATGAATAAAAGGATGAAAATTGGGAAATTATGAAGAGAAAATGAAAGAGAGATAGTTCCACTTCTATTATTTATTATTTTTTTGAAACATAATTTGTGCTGAAATTTGACCGAAAAAAATGTTGTTGCCTCACTATCGAAAGGAGAAGAGTACAATAGAAAAAAAAGATAGATACAAGGGATACAAAGAAAGGTGAATTGGCACTTGCATGAAAAATTATGAGACTGAATAATGATTGGTTTTCAATAATCTTGTGCCACCCGGATGGCGCTGAACTCAGTGGATTCTGTGCACATACAGATAACTGACAAAGTAAACATTTATTTTGAGTACGCCCTCTATAGTTGTCTTCATTATCTTGTTTTAGATGCGGTATCACAGAAATAGAAGACGAAGTTCAGTAACACAGTGGCAAGGAAAACTTTCAAAAAAATCAGCTCGAAGGCATTTTCAATACCGTATAATATTCTCTTTAGAAAATATGGTCGGATTACGTAGCATATCATATCAGTGTTTTATTTGCAAATTTTAAAAAGCTTTGAACAAACTTGATTTCTCCACAGTCTTTGCGATCGTGTGTTGGGTTCTGCTCTGGAAAGTAAATTTTATTTTCACCTATAATATGCAGTGACTAAATGAATATTCAAAAAAGGGGAAGGAGTTAGCACAGCTTCTTAATATCAGATTCAATAATGTTGGAAAGAAAATGATATTGTCCCTTTGTTCTCTACGAGGCAATTTTGCTTCCGCCCAAAATATTTTGCGGTTTAGAAATAGCTTTTTAGAAAGGATTTTTTAAAAATGATGCCATGCACTCAATATTTTTTTTTCTCACGGAAACTCTTTAGGAGGCACCTGTCATCATTCATGAATGATAAGAATTCAAGTTCTAGATTTTTTTCATGCAAGATAAATACTTGTTGTTTTCCATTTTTGCAGATGTAACTTTTCACCCGCCCCCCTCCCCCCGTCTAACTAGTTTGTCTCTATGTTTTCAAAGGTTACAAACTACCTCTGAATTTGAAGAAGATGTATACGAATCCATTTTTCCAGAGCACGTGTACAGGAAAAACAACAACCTGAACACTTTTCAGTAATTAATGTTGCATAAAGACTTGCTATATTATAGTAACTTTGCCATCAATGGTAGCTACCATGGTATAACGTTGCTCAATCGCTAATCAAAATCCAGTATTCCATGAAAGTTACCACTGATGGCAAAGTTACTATAAAAGCAAGTTTTATGCAACGGCACCCTGAGAAGATAAAACATGAGAGGAGAAAAGGATAATTCTCATCAGTCTGAGTCGCACTGGCGTAATTGCGCTTGTGTGCCCCTCGCCACCATCCCAGTTCTGCTTGGATCGCGGATCCTGGATTTTTACTTTTGCATTGTAAATGATAAGAATTACTCTTAAAATTATGATGAATGTGACCTCGCAACCACTTAAGTTATAGAACCATGAATGATAGACTTACAAGAAACAACAAAAACAAAAACAAAAACGAATGTAGATTTGAATTTATAATTCATGATGGTATACAACTTTTAACTAGTGAATAGGGGGCAAACATGCCAACATCCAATAGAAAGAAAGCGTGTTTTTTTTTTTTTTTTTCATAATTGGGGGAGGAGATACGACTGCTAACAGACAGAAAATCCATCATTCATACTGCGATGCGATTCTTAACAATTACTCGATACCTCAGTGAAAAAACCTAATTACTCAAAATAATAAACTGTAATGATAGGAAATATCGAAGCAAGGTGGGAAGATGAGAGCATTAAAAGCCATTTTGCATTCTGAATATAAAATCTCGATTTCAAATATCTTTAGATAGATGATCTATGGATGAGGAAGACTGAGCGTGCATAGGAAACTGTCAAGCAAGTGAAAAGAAAAGAAAAGAAGAAGAGATTTAGTCTCGCGGCTCGCCACATCAGAAAATATTTTATTTCATATAGCGGTGATGCTAACGATACGAAAATATGATAATTCACTATTTGAAATTAAAGAATGATTTGTAAATTAAAAAAGAGATAGAAAAAAGGAAAATCCGAAAGCCTTTATGAAATTACCAATAATCAGCCAATTGCCCTCTTCATGCTCTGACGGTAAAGTGTTTTGTACACCTCTCTTGTGAATTTCGATGATAGAATATGATGGTCAATATTCTTTATGGTGTTTTTTTTTTCTGACTCACTTTAGTGCTCTCATCCTGCTAAATGAAACTGAGACATTATGGGCAATTAAGACCTCGGCTCCTTTTTGATAATGTAACTGTGAGTTTAATATATGCCTCTAGCTGAGAGTAGAACTTTGTCAAACTTTGGCAAATATTGCCACCCGGTTTCGCCAGTGAATACCGGGGGGGGGGGGCATCAACATATATCATAAACAGCATGCATGACGATATATTAAAAAAAACAAACTATATACGCTTAACAAGTTTTATCCAATTAATCACACCTCTTCAAGTTGTTCCTAGTCCCCCCAAATACCCTGAACAATTGTGTATAGACTCTATACCACTCGAACATAATGTATTAAAAATCCTTATTTCTTTATTTTGGGGCCCTTGGGGCCTATATTTTGACAGCCTACATTCGTTACGCATAAAACTTGCTCAAAAAAAAAAATGTCATTTTCATGCGTTTTTTTTTTTGGGGGGGGGGGGGGGGTGGTCACAAGTGGGTACAGAAATATGTTGGACTGGTCCCCTGGGGTTGAATATTATTTTCATCAAAATGAGGTTATGGTTAGCGCCTACATGGCCTAGGATAGAATCAAATTTCTTTCTTTTTAAATTTTTTTTTAAATAAACTTCTAACAAGTAATCCTTTAACCCATCTAATCTACAATGATTAATGATATTGTCATCCTCTTTAAGAATTATCTTTATTGAATGATCATATTTATGGTGTCTATATTATCATTACAATAACTGTGGCGATGATGACGATGATGATGATGATTGGCATTATTTTCATTAGTATCATCGTTGTTGCTTTTATTTTTATTGCTATCATCATCATCATCATCATCATCATCATCATCATCATCATCATCATTATAATTCTAATTCTAATTATGATTATATTGATAATAATTATTAGGCCTATCATTATAGGGCCTATCATCATCATCATCATCATCATCATCATCATCATCATCATCATCATCATCATCATTCATCATCATCATTCATCGTCATCATCATCATCATCATCATCATCATCATCATCATCATCATTTCCATTCCTATCATAATTATTGTCTTCCTTATCATCGTCATTGTTATCATTACCATCATCAGGTTGTTATCATCATCAGTCAGTGGCGTATAACTACGGGGGGGGGGGGGGGGCACGTGCCCCACCTCCCATTCGGCTGGCAAAACTAAACAACAACAACAAAACCCAACAACAACAAACAACAACAACTTACGAAACACAGTACACATATGGTCACACACACTTTTCCACTCGGTGCCGCCCCCCCCCCCCCCCCATGCGTTGACCCACGGCCTAAGCTGCCCTGCATGTCATCATCTTCATCATCATCTAATTAACGAATGCCCTCAATCGAGCATAAGTGAGGGCATCCGTTGTTGCAATGGTTAAATTGAAGCCAGTGTGATGATCTTGGGCGAGTTTAGGTGCTCCCTTTCATAATTTTTAAAAATTGGAATAAAATATGCCCACATCTCCATCAATACCGCGCGCAAGTCCGAAATTGCTCGTATCCTTTTCACTTCCGGGTGTTACCCCCACAAGTAGGGCAAAGTTCAAAGACCGATAATAATCCACTAGCACTGTGGTGAGCCATCAGCATGTAAAAGCGAATCAAACAGTCTTCAAAATGGCATTTAAACGTGTTATAATAAGCTTAGCTGTTGTATTATCATTACATTTTGTATCAGGTCAGTATATTGCTGCTGCTTGTGGATGTATGTTTGTTATTATTAGCCTTATTTTCAAAGAATTTTAGTAGTTTACTCGCGTTGCTGTGTGAGTGTGCCAAAATGGCGTCTTGTTTTGAGTCGGAATGGTCATAGGCATTAACATGCATGCAGAGCCAACCCGATTGAATGTGTCGCCCTGGCCCTGGTATAGTCCTGCTGCTGCTAAGTTACTTAGCTAGTCTTCTGCTGTCTTGCACTGTGGAAGTGTGAAGTGAATAATTGTTATTATCTTGATAACTTAAAGTTAACAACAATTAACTAACAGTGTTACTGTTAGAGTCGAGGTCCAAACAAGTAACAGGAACATTAACAGTTAGATTTAGAGTCTAGAAATGAACAGATAAAAAACAACATGACGAAGATTAACAACCAGTGTTAACTTGAACTTGAGTTAGAGTCCAACAGGTACTGTTAGTTCTTCATGATCATGTTCATGTAGGATAGGGGTCATATCCGGATAATTTAGAAAAATAAAACCTTTTCTTTTGTCTTTGGATTGAACAAAAAATATTCATAAAATAGCACTGATCATTGTTAATATTTGTGCTTTAGAATATTATGAAACACAGAGGGTCAAATTCTCAAACGATCTGTGAAATGTTGCTTGTGAACTTCTTTAAATTTTTGTTTTGTCTGGAGTCTGGACACACAAACTGTCTGGATAGGTTGTCTGTAGGGTCTACCCAGATGTTGTGTCTGTAGTCTCCAGATAGCTTGGAAAGGTTCTGTGGAAGAGTAAAAAAAAAAATGCTAACGCTTACTTTCCACAGAGCCTGGCATTTTTTTCTATCTCGCTAACGTAGTAGCATGTTTTGGTACCTAAGTAAGACGCCACTTAAAACTAGTGCTGTCATCAAAAAAAAAAAGAATCTCTGTCAACATGTTGTGTTAAATTCTAGCCACCAGCGACACATTGTCAACAGTCATGGTCGGAATTATTTTGAGAAATTCAAGTGTATACTCGATTCGATCAATCAATTTGTAGATATACATGTATAGGGACAGTGATTTTCCGCGATCGCGGAAAACGGACGGAATTCGCGGAATTGGCCTTTTGAAACGGAAAGTGGCTTTTCAAACGGAAAATCGCGGAAAACGTAATTTTCCTTGAAATGCACACTGCATCAAAATTCTAGTTGCGAAATTCACATTACTAACCTTAATTTTGACGAAATTTCCACGGCAGCGAAACTTAATTTGTCAGGAAACAAGACGCAGCAGCCAGCTGGCCACGCAATGCATCATGGTCATATTTATGATGGGTCCGATACGGACGTATCCACATGCAATACATGTATTGTGCACATATCTGTAAACATTCGGATGGCCTATGGAGTCGAGTGCGTTGTCATGATTGCTGCTAAGTGAGACCGTGCTTCGTAGCCATTCGGATTTCTTATTTCGTTGAGGTTTTTGGAGTAATTTTATATTGCAGTTCTGTGCTTTGTTGACTTTTCTACAGATTTCTTCCCCTTGTTCATGTCTCCTGTACTTTTTTTTAATTTTGTGACCGTTTTCTGTTCACTCGTGTGACGTGTATGTTCCTGCAGTGCTGTGTTGTTTTAGTATGTGCGGTAAGTGCATTTGACTTACTTGATTTCTATACCTCGCTCGGCCTCGGGTGATGGTTCATGGAGGAGGCTCCATTACATAACGTGTGTGACTGCCGCTGTAGTGGAGCCCACATGCACGAACCATCACCTGAGCTGAGTTGATTTTTGATCATTCACTACAAATGAAAATAGACTTATTTTGGATTAAAAAAATCATCTAAAATGATCTACAATGCGGCATGCCCACAGTGTAAGATAGTACGTGGGATCATAGTCAGAGCTGTCTTATTATAGTTGTACTAACTAGAAAACAAAAATAATGAAGGGGGTTGGGCGGGTGGACATGTTATTAAATACGACACTTACGAGTTCAAGATCATTGTGTTTTACAGTGCTTTATTTCATGGATAAATGTGCCCTCTACGATATTTATTAAACAGTGCTTATACTCAAGTTCAAAATGGCGACTACGGGAAGATCGTTGATTGCACAAAACGATGTAAAAAAGTCCCCAAATTAGCGATGAAATCTAATTCGGTCCTAAAATAAAGCTAATTTATCGGAAGGTAAGGATGTATATTTGTTAAAGGTGTTTTTAAAAATAGCTTTTAAGCTCGTATCTCTTCGATTAAAGTGGATTCTAGAACAGTGATGGTACAGTAGCAGATACGAAGTTTGCCCAGTGCGGTATTGCAATGGTATACCGGTAATTTGCATTGACTTCTATGTAAACGGAATTGGCAATTTTTCTTGTACACAAAGTCTATGGGGAAACGGAAATTCCGTTTTCTGACCTGCTGAAACGGAATTTAAGATTTTATGAAACGGAAAACGCATTTTTTTGAAACGGAAAATCACTGTCCCTACATGTACTACGTACTGCCAGTACTACTGGTTCTTGAAGCTGCAGCGAGTGCAGTCGCTGTGGTGTGTCATATTTCATTGAACCACACAGTGAGCTGCCAATCTGCAGCAAAGCAAATTTGTACTCCAGAGCTGGTAAAAACTCTCTGGTGTTGGTGTTTCCTTTTCTTATGCAGATCGAATATGGTGACTATCTGGCGCATGCGCATCGGTTCACACGTAGATGTGATCGATCTTGCAGACGTTTTTATGAAATTTTCAGTGAATCAACACGGAAAATTTCGTAAAAACGTCTTCAACAATTTCAACATTAAACATGTACTCCCGTATTTTAAGTTGATTTCCGTACGAAATATGGAAAATGGGTACTACTTGGCAGCTAAAACACTCTTGTTTTTAAAATCAAGTTTACAATTTTTTTCTCCTGAGGACGGTAAGAACATGCTTACCGAAACGTTGAGAGTGAGTAGGTCCTTTTCAGGACCATACTCATCTTCAAGAAAGAATACTTGGTGTACTGTGAAGCCTTCCACATCCATTCGAACCAAGAACATATTTGTGGGTTCTTAAATTTGTGCTGCTCAATTACACACTTGCAAAAGTGCAAGATTTGATAAGATATTTCAATGCATGACATTAGTTTTTTCTGCCCTAGCTACATGTACATGTACATGTATAGTTCTGAAATGGTTAGATTTGAATACAAATTACTAGTTACTGTTTTCCTGTAGCAGTGTTTATGGCAATATCGTACAATACAGCTACATGCAGTATTGTCACGAATGCGGCTCCATTAACCCATTCATGACAGGAATTATTTAAAGCCTAATTTGATCAGCTTTTATTCCTCAAATTGGCAACACCAACATTTTTATTTTATTGCTACATTTTTCTTATGAAACGTCATGTATCTGAAATGAATATAAATTGACAGAAATTATGATGAAAAGTCAAAAAGTTGCCAATTTGCAGGGGAAAACGGTGATTTTGAACTTTCTATCACATTGCCAATTTAAGGATTTTAATGCTTATTTTCCTTTAAAAAATTTTCAGCATCAAACAATGAATATTGACGCAACCAAAATGGGCACAGTTAGTGTAGAATTTTTTGCTCTTTCTGCTCATGTATTCGGTATTATTTTTAGGGCTTTGCATCAAAAGATATTAGGCCAAACCACAAAATGTGGACCTCTGTCACGGATGGGTTAAATATTTCCCGCACACATGCCATCCATTCAAATGCATACGGCAGGACATCTCTACACACAAACTGTACAATGAATTGGATTCAGTCATGTAACTAACCAGCTGAAGCTCGCAATTCAGCATTCATTTAAAAACAGGCATAATAAATCATGCTAATATTTTCGTGAGTTCTAGAATTCGCATTTGCCAAAAATAGTGCGAAATCTGCAAAAATTAATGTACCACGAATATTTCTGCATGTAGAGTGTCCTGCCAGAATGGCATGTTTCATTACAAAAGAATAAGACAACTATGTGTTTTTGCACACATAGGTGCTGGGACAGAATGTGAAGGCATTCTAGCCATACATGCTGTTCATGCTTTTACTGCAGTGCATTTTCTCCAATTGTATCTTTTGCTTGTGCTGTGAAAATTTTTGCTAGATATTAGTAGCTGATATTTTAACCATTTAAAGACAATTTAACCAAGTCTCTAACTAACAAATTTGTGTTCTTTTGAAATCAGTGTTGCATATTTTCAAATTTCCATAGATTGTACATAAGTTGTGGACATGAAGGAATATAGTCATAACTCGTATTTCATTTTGAAATCATGTTTGGACAAGAGTTTCATATTTTACTGGCCTTGTTGTGAAGGCAAACATTTATTTTGTTTAGAAGTCTACTAGTCACAACTCAACTTTGAAATCAGCAGAACACTGACCTCTATTCCCCAAATTCAGATCAGAGCTCTATGCTTTGTGCAGTTGAGCTGGTCCAGTAGCAATCTGCCAAGGTTTTGCAAGTGTGCAAGTTTGTAATAAAGTGTGTAAGGTTGTCAGTGAAGAAGGGGAGGTTATGAATAACCTCGCATCAAAATGCATGTACCTGTAGTTCTGTACAAGCATATTTGCTGACAATTGGTGTTCCCCGAACTCATGTGGCTGTCAAAGGAGCAAGCTCATGTGTCTTAAAGTCTGAAAGTTTCTCTTGGTCTAGGTAAATGAGGTCCATTTGAAGAAAAGTATAGAAATAGGATATTTTATCATTTTACAGTGCAAACAAATAAGTATTTCCAAGAATTTTGCTAATTACCGTGGTGATTTTACATGTGCAACTTAGGGTCCATTGGCGGCCAGATGGACATGCTCTGTGCGTATGATGGACTGGTGCATGCAAATAATGAATGAATAAGCTTGTTTGTACTTGTGAATTTCCCTTTTTTATTATTTTTTTTTTTTACAATTTTCAAGTGTAAAAAATGGCTCAAAGAACGATACATGTAGGTTTGTAGGACTACATTGAAGTTGGTCCATGGTCAATCTGCCCTGTCACAGAAATAACTAAGCTAAAATGATAGGCAGTTTTTGAGCAAATTGGTGTCTACTGTGGATGGTGTTTAGTGTTTATTTCACTTGGATCTCTTTCATCCTGATCAAGGGGAATTTTCAGGCTTTTAAAAATAAGATATCACTCCATTACAGTAATATACAAATGTAGCTACACTGTAGTTGATAAATTTTCTCATACTTAGTGAATGCAAAATAGTATCCATTTTCACCATTTTACCTGCAAGTTCGTCGTTGTTACTGCACAAAACATAACCTCTAGACTTTCACATGAAAATTTGCATTTAGGAAGTCCCTAATTTGCACTGAACAGGAAATGAGACATTTTTATTCATTTCTTAGGAAAATGCTCCATTCTTCATTGAATATGAGAGACTTGGCAGTAAAATGGCAGCTCTTTTAAACTCTTTTCAGAAGAAAGTTCCTGGCTTCATTTCACCTGATGTTTGGTGATATGTGAAATGTGGATATGCAGGCCCATTCCTATACATGTAGAACATCCTCCCTTCATCTCTCAGATCTCAATCTAGTCCTGAACTTTTTAAGCAACAATCTGTTTCATGAAGCTTATAAAAGCTAATAATTTCTTATGTTTGTCATTATGATTTGTTAATTATTGTTGAAAGGTTAAATTGTATATTAATGATGTTGTAATTTTGTCATTTTTTAAATGGTTAAATTGTGGATTTCAATTGTGAAGTGCATTGAGAATCCTTTCTAAGTTGAATTGCACTATTTAAAATATCATTGTTGTTATTATCATTATTATTATTATTATTAAATGTGATTGTAATAAGTTCAGTTTGCATAGAACATTTGCTAGTAGTAGATCCTTGTGCAGCAGTGACCTATTTAAGATTTAAGCCAAGAAGAAAACAAGAGAAAAAGAAGAAATGAGGGAAAACAGGAAAGTGCTGATAAATAGCATATTGTGAATAAGATCATGCATTAATCTCTTTATGTTGGATCAAAGGTAGACTTCTGACCAGTGTCGTATTTAGAATAAAAGGAATCATTAAAAGGTGCAGTTCATCATAAAAGTAAAAGAAATTACTTTATTTTAAAAAACAAATTTTCCAATGATTTCTTTAAGTAAAAATGTGTTCGCAATGTAGGAGTTAACCTGTGATTAATTGCAGTCATCACAAATACACTCACTGAAAGATTAATAGAATGATTACTGTATGTACATGCATCAGAGAATAAAGACATTTTGACAGAGGAACAGACTTTCACTAAATGGAATCTGTGAAAATATAAAAGAAAGATAATTTTTCTATCCGAGTATAGGTACTGACAAAATATATTAGTATGAAATGTGAAGTTCTTAGATTTGATGTGAGTCCCATTGGTTCTGGTATTTATATAAAAACTTATCTATAACTTTGTGGGGATGAGTGAGTGAGGAGGATGTAGATGTGTAAAGAATTTTCATTTAATCTTCTTATTGTCTAGAAAATGGTAACCAATACATTTCATGTTCTTTCTTTTCCACAGGGAGTAATAAAGGCTTGATTTGTTCATGTAACCAAGAGGATTGCTTACTGACAAACAACTCGTGTGTCATAGAGACAGACCATGGCATATGTGTATTCAGGTTGACACGAGGCAAGTCTCAAGAAGAGATGCGTTTCTTGATGTGTGAGAACGATCCCCATGGACCTCAGGAGAGGCTCTTCTCATGTGAGAGTCCTCCCCCTTCCCCACAGTATGTGTCCGTGTGTTGCATCGATTCTAACTACTGCAATGGTGTGCAGTTTAAAGATTTGCATCTAAGTCCATTGGAACCGTTGGACCCACCGCCAGGTAAATATCAATTTATTTTAGAGGAAATTAACTGAATTTTGAGATTGCATGTAAGTTTCAACCATTTATATTCATAGACATAGTGGAGATATCTGAGAAGCCTGCATCTTTGAACATTTTCAGATATGTCACCATATACATCTATGAATGCTGTGAATCGTCATCAGTATCTCATCATTTGTATAAAAAATTCATGGCATTCTCCCAAAGAAAATTGTATATATTTATTCATGCAGTGTCTTGAAGAGGGTACATGTAACTGTAGTTCTGTGGCCCTGAAGCATACAGATGAAAACCGAGAGAACCCGAAAAATCTCTTCAAGTTCAAGAAACTTCTGAGCTCTCGGCAATTCCCACCAGCCCTTTCCATTTTTTCTTTTCCTTTTGGAAGAATGCATGGTTAAGCCTTTTTGACCTGCATATACAGTATTAATTGCCAACTTAGAGGAAAAAAAAAACCCAATCTTTTCATGACACTGTTGTCCTTGTGAATCCTATCTGAATATTTTCTTAACTTTTATATTTACAGGTATAGTTTAGCCAATGATTATTTGTACATTTATGTACAAATAACTGAGAAATACACATAAAACAAGCAAATAAACACCCCTTTAAGTCCAGGATTTTGAAATACTCTCAAATGAAATACAGTAAACTGTATTTCAACTACAAGAAAATGACATTTTCTTTATAAGATGGGTATACTTAGTAACAACTTGAGGCATGATAAGTTATGGTCCATTAATCACAACAGCGTTCATTTTCAGACTTTGATGTGATTGATAGACCATAACTCATCACGCCTCAGTGATAATGATGTTCTAATTTGCCCATGTAATAGCTAATGTATTCGTGTTGAATTTGATATCAAATTCTTTGTATTTCACTCGTTATTTTTGGTGTTAAAAGGGCCTGAACTTTAATTTATGATTCTAATTTAGTCCAACTATATATCCAGTGTATGCAAGAATATAGAAAATGAAAGAAAAATGAGTCTACAAAATGTACATACATGTATAGTTCTGAATGAAATATGATTGATTGCACATCATTAAAGAGAAGTATATTGCCTTGAAATTGGCATTGCTCGATGTTTTTCGAAGCATTACGAATTGTGGTCCATTGATTATAGCAAGGTCTGAAAATTAACCTTGTTGTCTTCAGTGGACTGTAAATGCCCCAACTATCATGTCTTGTTACTTACATGTATAACCATCTTACCAACATTATTCAATTTTTTTTTAGTTCATGTACAATTTATGGTATTTCATTTGATACTATTTAAAAAATCTTAACTTAAGTTAAAAGGGAGTTAATTTGCTTGTTTTATGTATGAATTTCTCAGCATGTCTAAATAACTATTGGCTACAATACACTGTAGGTCAACTTTAGCTGATTGACTATGGAATACATTCAAGATGTTATAAAATTTGTTATAACTACTTGCCAACTTGCAAGTAAATGGTAGAATATTTTAGTCAGCAATTATGTGAACCATACATGCTAGATAACTTCATTCATCATTTCTAATTTTTTGTTTTCTTGTGTGTGAAGTTTGGATGTGAAATGGAGGGCTGTAAGATGAGATTTTGTAATTTGGTATACTAGTCATGACATCAATATTCAGTACATACATGTACATGTATGCAAAATGTTTGAAATGAATTTTATGTCCTTCATCTTTCCAGTGTGCAACCTTCAGTTTGATAAAATTTTCTTCTTTTATTTTCTTGTTTGTTTGTTTGTTTGTTTTGGTTTTAATTTTTTGTTTTGCTTTGTCCAAGAATTATTCTGCAATAACAGATAATATTTATCTGGTATATACCGGTACATTTTGTACATGCACGCCATGACATAATTCTGCCAGTGACTTGAGTGAGTGCAATCAAGTATTCCTAAAATACTAGAGGCAATTTTCAATAAGAAAGAAAACACTATTTTGCATGGTTGGTTTGATGTCTCAATATCTCAAACGGTGGCAGGAAGTGAATAAGCATGATAATTGATCAATCATGAGGCATTAGTTATTTTAACGAGAAGCCTAACAGGGTTTTCTGGGCCCCCGTGTTGTTACTACATGTAGTACAGCTTGACAGGTGCGACAGTACTCTTTAAAGGGGACTAACCACTTCATTATATTTTTTCTGCTTCGGGTATTTGGAGGTCAATGGCAGTATTTTTCATTGAAAATATAAACTTTAGTTATTATTTAGGGAAGAGATATTATAGGGTCATATGGTCATATACCCTGATGAAAGAAAAAGCAAGTTGCAATTTTTTTTAGATACACTCATATAAAAAATTTGCCTACACTGGGATAATCTCTGAATCAACATGTGTGTATGCCTACATGTACATGTACATGTAGATTACATGTAGAACCATTCAATCATAGATGCTCTTCATTTTTTTTCTTATTTTATTATCTTATGGAGTTTGAGGGATGATTTGATTGACACCCCCAGGCCCCAGATGATATACAAAATTGTTATTATTGTTTACAAGTCCCTTTCAATAAACATTTTGTCAACTGTGTATTAGTAATGTTTTTGATGCATTTTACAGGTCTGTTTGTAAATTGTATTTTACAGATCTCTCTTTAAGTTGTTTTTGTTTTTGTTTTTTGTTTTTTTGAAGAAAAAAAATACTTGCATTGAAAAATCATCTTCATCACTTTTAGTAATTATCAGTTATTTGTGAGCTAGGAACTATTCACTGCTTCTTTTAGGCAATAAAACTACACATGTACATGTACATGTACATGTTGCCAGAGACATATTTTTGATGGATTTTGTACTAAAAATTTGGACAATTAATATTTACACACTGTAGCAATTTTTTTCAAATGCTTTCTCTAGAGAGCATACTTGGACTGCAAGACCTTGGAAGCTTTAAAAGTTTCTCTGAAAAAGAGCTTAGCTTTGTAAAGAGTGTTCACGTAAGGAGCATTGCTTGCATTCATGAACACAATACGCTTCCAGGCTAGCAGGGGTGTAGAAGTGAGCCTGCTGGCATTGTATGCTTCCCTCGTAAAATCATAGTACCAACAACAGTACACAATTCATTGTGAGCTGTACATTCATACAGCGCCAAATTACACACATCAATCGCAGCAAAAGGACGCATTGCATCCAAAGGGTTTGCATGTGTAATTGTGCGGTTGCAACCACATTGCACATTAGATATTCAGCTCCCTGCTACATTTATTCTGTTGTGAAGTGCATGGGAACATATTCTACTCCATGCTCTCTATACATGTAGTCCCACACCATGCATCATTACACCCCAAATGTGTTTCACCTAGTGCTACATGTGCAGAGCTCTGATTTCATTTTTTTTTTTGGTCCACATTAACATACAATGCCAAGGTTTCCATGGTTCTGCTACTATTTGTCGACAGAGATTGAATCATGACTAATGTCTCAGGTTCTAATTCATAATGAAGAAAAAACACAAATGTAACCCCTTCCTTTGCTTTCCACCTGGTCTTTGAGCAATGCACATGTGTCACAAACACTGTAAATGTTCATGTACATGTACATGTAGGTACAGTACTTGTTTGAAGATTGTTTAAATGTTGATGGGAAAAGGGAATGAATTGAAAAATTTGCTGAATATGGTCTCGTATACATGTAATTGTTCTTGAATAAGAAGATATATATTACCATTCTTGTTTTTATTGATAAAAGTAATGATCAAGATTTTAAGAAAATTCCAAATTTAGGTTGAATTGTTCGTTTCTGTGTTTGAAAATATAAGGCCTGTAGATTACGTGTATTTCTCTTTCAAGAATAAAAAACAAACAAAAACAAAAAAATATACATATTGTTATTTTATTGTTTAGAATAGTTTTGATAAGTTGCTAGGCCTACATGTACATGTATATTAAAAGCACTCCGTCAAGATCTTATCTTGTTAAGAACCTCAAATTAGACATTTTGGTCAATTTGAGAATGGTTCAAATTTGTTAGAAGTTACTGTATAGTGTACTTGAATATAGCGATGATAATACTAAACCTTTCTTAAATAGTGGTTATCACATAGAACATCTTTTATGTACATGCTGCATGGGGATAAGGAGTGAGGATACATGTTCATGTAGTGAAAGATTGGAGGGATGGATTGAAATTTTAGGGTCTGTTATTCTCTTTGCATTGAGCCCTGTGTAATTTTTAATGATTATTTTGGGGTCCGGATAGAGATCTGGGGGTCCAGGTGTCCTGGGCGTGTATTGGTGTGAGCCCAGCCTTGGCAGGAGAGAAAATGTGTAAAATGATGACCTGAATCTGTGCTGGTACATGAATGTGCTGATGAAAAGTACATTCATACATTGTACATGTACATGACGTTCATACACATGAGAATATATTTGTGTGTGCGCAGTGCGCACTTGCGCATGTGCACTGCATTACAGGCTGTGTTATGTTGAATGCCGAGCTGTAAACATTGGGTATGCCATCACTCAGTCATACAGAGGTTATCTGCAAAATAGTAGAGCGTACCTTTGCTCTGTGATTGTTTGTTCTTTATTAGACTGCTGTGAATGTCAATATTCCATTTTGAGGGACAGTGAGAGTTACCTTGAACATTAATAAAGCCTGGATATGCGAAAGAAAAGATGCTGTACATGAACTGCCATGTATATGTAAATGTTCTTGTAAATATTACTTGTGTGGTTGGTTCTTGTTTTACTTGTGTATCACTGGGGGAAGATAAATGAAATGTATAAAGATGAGAATATTTTTGTTGAAATGTACCAAATTGAGACTATAGTTTCATGCTTATTAATTTCATACAATTTAATGGCCTACATGTACAAAATGCATAATAAGCGGACAAGTTTGGGATCATTTTGTGTGGAAATCTTGAAGGAAGCATACATGTAGGATAGCCTAGGTGCATATAAATTGTGTTTTTTATCTACATGTCGGAGACTGCTTCTGTATACAATAATGACAGGTCAAATTGCTCTTGGGGCTGTGCAGTAGTGGGAGTGAAGTACTGCATTGTGTCTTGGATGTCAATAATAGAAGAGAAATGAAATTATAATTACTGGTCAGCTTAGAATGATAAGGCTGAAGGGATGGGTAATCTCAATTTTAAAGGCTGATTAAGATATCCAGCAGCAAACCCTGGCGGAAAACCCCCTCATTTTTTTCCGTGTTGACATACACTGTATGGCATGGTAAACTGCGCCACTTCTGATAATGAAATGTGCATTAACACATCAATAATAGTTTCTGCTCAAATAGACATTTTGCCAAAAGTTGCAGACAATCTTCTTGATCATGGTTTTCACTAAATTTATAAGAACTGATTGGTCCACACCTTTTTGCTGCCAGGTGGCAAAAATGATAATTTTCCTTGTCTTTTCTTTTTTAACTTATATACATGTACCATTCATTTTTGTCTCACCCACCAAAGGTGAAGGCAAGACTAAAGGATCCAAATGGCATCCATCCGTCCGTTGTTCGTCCATCACAAATGTTAAAGTTTACCTGCAAGACTCTCTTATGATGCATAACTTGGCAACTGTTGCTGCAATGGCAACCAAACTTGGGTGATAGATGCACTTGGGGTGCATTCATGTTATGATGCCTTTGGAGGTCACATGGTAAGGTCAAAGGTCATTTGAGGTCAAACATTAAAGTTTACCTGCAAGACTCTCTTATGACAGATAACTTTGCAACCGTCCCTTACTTTTCAACCAAACTTGGGTTATAGATGCAGTAATGGGACCTGCATGTAATGGTGCTGTCGGAGGTCACGTGATAAGGTCAAAGGTCATTTGAGGTCATATGTTAAAGTTTACCTGCATGACTCTCTTATGACGCATAACTTGGCAACTGTTGCTGCAATGGCAACCAAACTTTGGTGATAGATGCACTTGGGGTGCATTCATGTTATGATGCCTTTGGAGGTCACATGGTAAGGTCAAAGGTCATTTGAGGTCAAACATTAAAGTTTACCTGCAAGACTCTCTTATGACAGATAACTTTGCAACCGTCCCTTACTTTTCAACCGAACTTGGGTTATAGATGCAGTAATGGGACCTGCATGTAATGGTGCTGTCGGAGGTCACGTGATAAGGTCTAGGGTCATTTGAGGTCATATGTTAAAGTTTACCTGCAAGACTCTCTTATGACACATACATGTAACTCTGCACATGTTGCTGCAATAGCAACCAAACTTGAGAAATAGATGCACTTGGGGTACATTCATGTTATGGTGCTTTCGGAGGTCACATGGTGAAGTCAAAGGTCATTTCCTTGTTAAAAAACGTGAGGATTTGCCCCATCGTATGTAAAGAACATGGTTCTCGCCAGTACATAACACCCATGGTTCCAATACCATGCGTAAAGGATTTCAGACAAGGAAGAACCATGTGTGAAATTGCTTCACCATGCGTGGCAACAAGGGTAATAAAAATATTGGAGTATATACTCCTAACAATAATGACTAATGTCACAGATTGTTTTGCTTTTTGGCAATGTATTTTTACTTTTATGCCATTAGTAGACAACTCCTGCTTACCAAGAAGTATTTTTCATCCTTTTGCTGTAGCATATACTGCTGCCACACCTAACTTTAGGTGTTATTCCGTAAAATTTCCGAAAATTACGCGCTTTGCGCAGAGGGGGAACCATGTGTGGATTTTTTTCTAGTGAGAACCCTGTTAAAGAAGCCTTTATAAATAGATCTTAATGTATGTCAGGCTCTTCAGGCCAGTAGTGTTTCAGAAAGATTTAATAGCTGCGACCAAAGCAATCAGCTGTTTTCTTTTGGCTTCCAAATCACAGTTACTCTACCATAGTTGCCATATACAATATATGTTTTGTTTGACAACAACCTTGATATTGCATTTAAGTAAAAATCCTATTTTGAGATGCAAAAATACGTGGAAGATAATTTTTAAAAAAAATGTAAATTGCAGGGTTGTATGTTCCCTATCTTTTTGTATGTTCTTGAATTAAAACTTGGAGGAATGGGAATACATGTATATTCTGAAAGTGCTTTTTTCAGAAAGAGTTTTTGTATTTGTTTTAATGCAGCTCACAAGGGTTTGTTCAATTAGAATTGCTTACTGCTCCCACTATTTGTTGTTCCTCCTGCAGTGAAGTTCTTGGGTTTTAGAAAGCAAAAGAAGCCACTTTCCTCTTTCATCCTTCTGTGATAGGTGATTTAAAATGTTTTCATTTTTCCATCAAGATATTAACGATCCTTCAGAGAACTGTCATCTGTTTGAAAGGAAATTTGGATTCTTCCTTCCTTGACAGACCCTGTCTCGTTACAGTTTGTCTTGAAAATTAATGGCTCCCTCTTTGTCAGGTGTTTGTGCATCTCCGATGCATGTAGGAAAGGGCCTGTTTTCATTTGGTTCTTATGAACATGAGAGAATGTGAATGAGAAAACTTCAGAAGAGGTTTTGTAGACCAACAGGATCAGTGTGGAAATTATCACAGGAAATTGATGTCTGCAAAGGAGACAAGTCTTCCTCTCTCTCAAGCTAGCATGTAGATTAAAGGCAGTCTTAGCCATCATGTCCTGAATTTACAATACAGGTTTACTTTAAACCATGTGGTCTAAACTATGGTGTATGCCTCCAATGTGGACTAAAAACAGGCAAAGTAAAGCACATTACTGTTTGTCCATTGAACAAGAGGACATACATGTACGCTAAAGTACACTTATGGAGGTTTAGATGTAAACTTTTTTTTTGTGAATTCAGGCCTAGAGGTCATTTACATGTACCCTTGAATTGTTCTGACCATCAGGAGCCTCGACTGAACCATTATTTTTTTAACAATGAAAAATCTGTCACAGAAGAGAGAAAAAAAAAAAAACCTTGACAAAGAAAAAGTTGACATTGTATTACAATTTTGCTTCATGAGCATGAATCACTCTTACAGATGGAATATGTTACTATCAGCCTGTTTTCTTTTGATTCTGTTCACTTTCTTTTATTTGCATAATTTCTGTTCAATCTCTTGACAGTGGATTTGAAGAAAATGGTTATTAGAAGATGTAAAGTTGAAGATAGTACCTGATTGAGAGAAATTCCTTGAATATTTCAAGCATGAGAATATGAAAGCTTTTTTTTTTTCAGTGTGGGGTGAATTTCTATAGCCAAGATCATCTACATGTATTACAATGCTAGAAACATACACATGAATGAAAGTGAATATCACATACTGTACACCTCACAAAAATGTTTTGTTAAGTACGTGTATTTGTGATCTAACAAAATTTGCATGCCTCAAAATGATTGAATGATAACATAAAACAATGAACATTCCACAATGGATTTTTAAAAAATGGAAATACAGTCATTTAACTACTCACAAGAGGTCCATGTTATGAAAGATACTACTTACATGTAAAAGTACATGTAGGCCTATACATTTATTTCTACTGGTATACACACACGTGTAAATGTAACTTTAGCTCAGCATCTTGATGACTAATTAAATACATGTATGCAATAATGCAAACACCCATATTTTTGTAACATCTATTATTTCTTTCTTGATGGATTATGGACCATGGAAAATAGCCTATTAAGAAGAGAATGTAGGTCCACAATTTGTGAATTTTTGTAAGTTAGACCAGAGACATTTACCTGTTTAAAGGCATGGGCTAGCTTTGTGAGCAGCCAATTTAAAAAATTCTCAAACTAAGATGAAACATGTATGAGTACTTGTAGATGTATTTTTACTCAAAAACCCTGAAACCAACCGTAATTTGGAATGAAAAACTGTTGGTAAGACGCAAACCGCGATTTTATTATTTATGGTCTCGGAGATGGGAAAAAACAGGACTGTTTTGCTTGAGTTTAAAAAAATCTGTTATCTGCCTCCCTTTGTGTGATATGCCAATACACACAGTACGGTCCGGTGAGCCATGCGCGCACTCCTTACATGTACGTCTAGTCTCTGTGCAACTGACCCTTAAATATTTTTCAAACATTGGTTCACATTTCTAGTATTTAAAAATACTTCCTGTGGATATTATACTATGAATGTTTCAGACTGGTATTTTTACACTATAACCCTAATGCTTAACCCATTTTCAAGTAGCAAAATGAGTTTTTAAAAAATTATAACAATGTTAACCAATGCCTTTAAACTGTAAGCCTGCATACACGTATATTACATGAACATGTGGACCATTTTCATTGCATACGTAATTTTTTTTTTAAATGATGCGCTTTTTCGGGGGGGGGGGGGGAGGGGATGTTAAAATGAAAATCTTAAAGTTTTGATAGATTAACTTGTAAATTTAAGACCATGTAAAAAGAAAAGGATGAGTAAAATGCTAAAACAGATGTAAAACACATAGGTCATGTGTCATGAACTTGCCTCCCAAAAAGGGTGGTGCTGTTACATTTTGTGCTTTCAAACTGAAGTATTTCTTAATTTTTATCAGAACCATTGAGGCTACCATAGTAAGTTTGGTATTGTCTAAAAGCTGTATTAACAAGCAATTAGTCTGCCAAGTTTTACGGCTATAGGTAATATATAACTTAAATTACAGCCTTTTATATCTGGAAGGCCAGGGGTGGTGCCGGAAGCGGCGCTCCTGGAAGCGGCGCTGTATGTACAAAATGAATGGGAAAATTCAGATTTCAGTGCATTTTTTTGAAAAATGTTGATATTTTGTCAAAACTTGTCATCTGACTTCATATTGTACCAAATTAAAGCTAATATACTCCTCTTTACAGCTCTATGATTGAAAAGTGAATTTAGCTAAGCAATGGTAGTGTTTAAAACTGAAATACTTGGAATTTTAGGTAAAAAATGGTACTGCCTGTACAAATTCAATACGGAACTTATATTTTTTCAATAGTTTTGGAAAAATGTCCATATTTTGGTCAAAACTTGCAATATAGCTTCACTTCTGGTTCCAAATTAAAGCTATTATATTCAGCTTTACTATCTTATAATTGACAAATAAGCATGACTGTCATGAATACATTATAGAACACTTGATATACGGTGGTTCATTAAAGTGTTTGATAATTTATGCAAAAATCTTTATATTTTTTAGTTATTACATGATCATAGACCCAAGACAATTATACCTTGCTGAAAAGGTCTGAATGTCTTCTGTAAGGATATAACATTAGAACTGCCCTAGGAGTATCACAGAAAAGGTTGTGTTGAAAATAATGAGATAATAAAAATTATTACAATTTTCATTTTAATGTTTACAATTTTTTTCCATCTTACATCCTGTGCCATCTTTTATTGCATATTTAGATTCTCCTTGTAATTTCGTTTCAGAAAATATATACTTTTGCTATTACAGGGTTCATACTTGAGGAGATATCAGCTTTCAAAGTTAGAAGTACACTACTGAAGGTAGAATCACCATGTAAAGTAGGCAACCTTGTGACACATGGCCCATAACACAAAACGAAAAATGGAAATAAAAATGCCAAAGTTCGCAGCAAGTGATTGAGTTTTGCGCTATAGGCATTCATATTGAGAAGGATGTTAGCTATTCATCAAGCAGTACACCTTTCAACTACACTTGACCTTTAATCCTTGTACTTTAAAAAGCCTTTAAGGTCAGAAGATGTGATGAATTCCTGCTTGTCCTCAGCATTCGTGTCAATTTTCCAAAAGTCTGGTAGGAAATCTAATAACCGGAAAAGCAATGACTCAAATTTCCTGTAACTCGTATGTTTTGAGGAATAATTCGCAGCAGTGTTGTTTCAGATCAGCTGCGTTGTACGGATGAGCCCATTGTGCAGGACATGTCCTTTACACACGCATTTCCAGTAGGGCAGGTAACACTTTTCTGTGGATTTATGTGGATATTTTGGTGGGATATTCGGACTATACATTCATGCTCTGTGGAATCTCTTCTGGTCTTGCATCCATTCTTTGGAATACTGCATTTTGTTGTTGTTTTTGGAGGACAAATGTGAGAGTGGCTTGATATAAAGTTATGACATTATAGGCATCTGCAGTGTTATGAAAACTTATTCAATATACAAGTACATGTATGCATATATGTAGCGTACGTGTATGTTCGACAGCTCATGAGTTGTGTTCATAGATATCTTCAGCACTCTATTTTTTCCCCTGTGGATATATGTGGGAACCACTTATACAGTGTAAATATATCAAGACTGATGAAGGAGTGGTAGATTCTTTATCATTCTTAGTTTGGAGACTCGTAAATTTGCATTGAATTGAAGACTTGAATTGAATCAGAGAGTCTGTCTTGTGAGGCACTTTGTTTCAAGATGTTCACTACATCAACCACACAACCCCGTTCAAAGCGTAGAACCACCACCATAGGCTCCACCACGCTCTCTGTGGAAGACCTGCTTCGGTACCACAGAGAAAAGACTTACAATCAATCCCTCCTCTTTCCTCCTCCCACTTACCCGCCCGATCTAGACCAATGCCGGCAAGTTCCGCAGCGAGGACCATGTAATATGCAGGAGAAGCGGTTCTTCTACAATGTGACAAGTGCCAGCTGTCAGGAGTTCATCTATGGTGGGTGCGAAGGCAATGACAACCGCTTCATGGACGAGGAGTCCTGCATGGATGCCTGTAAAGGTAAGTCTTAGAGTGTATGTCTTATCATGATACATGTACCTATAGTCACATAAATCAGAGCAATACCAGATTGACGATAGACCAAACAAAACTTGCATTACCCCCCCCCCCCCCCCTCCCTTGAGAAGCAGTTTTTAGAATTTGAATACTGTGCAGATTTTCTGGTTTTACTGTTTTGTATGCACAAAGGTAAAATATTGGATTTTGATGTGTGATACTTTTGTGGGGTGTAGTAATATACAAGTACATGTAGATTGCAAGGAAAAAGAAAATGAAACAGTTCCATGTACATACATGTACATGGATACTTGCCCAAGGGGAGTATGTAAATATGTGGTTTTTCAGAGTGGTTTTTAATCCTTGCCATACATGTACATGTATCTTTATCCTATTTGATGAAATGATGGAGCATTGATATGAAAAAGAAGAAGGAGAAGAAGGAGAAGGAGGAGGAGAAGAAGGAAGAAGGAAGAAGAAGAAAAGAAGAAAGAAGGAAGAAGGAAGAAGAAGAAGAAAGAAGGAAGAAGAAGAAGAAAGAAGAAAGAAGGAAAGAAGGAAGAAGGAAGAAGGAAGAAGAAGAAAGAAGAAAGAAGGAAGAAGAAAGAAGAAAGAAGAAAGAAGAAGATGAGAAATACAAGTTCATGCGACTGGTATATTTAATCAGCTGAGTCTGAAATTTAGAAGTAGTAGGTCTAGGAGACTCTATGTCTGTTGGCCTCAAGGTGATTTGAAGCCCATATAAGAAAAGTATTTTTACCATCCTTCCCTCGTACCCTCTCACCATTTTGTTATAGAAGAAAGAAATGTGTGTTTCAAATGATAAGGTACAGTAGATATGGACAGTGTGGGATTAGGACAAGATTTAATGGTCCATGTTATTGAATCTAAAGTACCTTATAAAGTATTTCAGTGCCCCCCCCCCCCTCTGGCACAAAAAGTGATCCCTCAAACTCAAAGATTTCCTTTGAAGGAATCATCCTCTCTTGTAATTTCCCTCTTGTATATGCCCCACCTTCCATTCCACTATTACCCAGTTGTCTCCACTGTCTTACTTTGGTTGTTTCCTCTTCTAAACCTTAACAAATTTGAAAGTATATTGTGTCTCTCCCACATCCTTCCCTTATTTCCTCTTCGGAACACAAATATACGTGTACAGTTGCGTTAGTGTGTTGGGACAGTCGTTTCATGAAATCTAAAAGTTTTTGTTCTATTATTTTGTTTAAAGGAATTCATGAACTTTAAAAGGCCATGCCTTGTAAACATGGCCTTTCTTACAATTTAGAATTCTTCAGGTGATCTTCTATTTTCAATGTAAATGCATCTATTATCTATCGGTGACCACTTAATGTTGTTTTTATTATTCACATTATTATGCTTGTACATGTACTTATGGGTCTAATTTTTTTAAAGATTATATTTATATCAGATGATAAAAATTGGATTCTTGAGCTTATAATGACAGAACTTTTAACTTCAAATGTTGATCAAATGTTTTCTAGTGAACAACATATTTTTCTTTATGGGAATGGGGAGTACAATGTGTAGTGGTTGTCATAAGAAAGAAAATTTGAAGGAGGGAGGTTTATTGAAAGCCAGCATGTACATGTCCATTGAAACATTGACTAACAGTAGACATGTACATGTACGTTTACCTACCAGGATGCATCCCTAATCCTGTCTTCAGCAAGGATGAAACAGTAGACCCAAGTGTACACTTGTCTAGTTCTTTGTAACCTTCTTTATAACAAGGTCAAGGGTGGAAGAAGCTTTGCTAATGTTGTCTAGACAGAGCTCTTTTGTGAGTTCCTTCAATCTGCATCCTGCCTATTGTTGTTGCAATTGTTTTTGTATTATGTAGCAATTGTAGCATCATCCGTAGCCAAAACAGACCAAAGCAGTCGTACTGCATATTACCTAACTACTTATGGGTGGGGGTGGGGGGGCTTATACATGTACCTACAATGCAGCCACAGTTTGGAAAGTCAGTTGTGTAGATGTCTTATCATAATACTATGACCCACTTAGATCCATTGCAAAACTGCTGTCCCAGATGTTTCCAGGGGTCATGAGGAACAGATCATGAAAATATCTCTGAAAATGTTGTCTTGTCTACCACACTGATTACAGTGATTTTATATCGTCAATTCACATGTACTACTAAAGATGGAATTAGTTTACTGGATGAATATGTTGGTCTTGGATTCATCCAAGATTTAAGAGTTATTTACATTTTTTTGCAGTCGAGGATTGTAAATGAATATATTTCAATTGATTTTTATGCCTCTTACCATCGGTCCGAAGGTGGTGCCAGAGGCATTATGCTTTGGGGTAATGGGTTGTCTGTTTGTCCGTCCATCCTGCTTTTTTGTTAATGCAATATCTCAAGAATCATTTGAGGCATTAATTTCATACTTGGTCCTAGTATGTACATGTATCACCATAGGTAGATGATCCAAATAGATTTTGGGGTATTTAGGTCAAAGGTCATAGGCATCTGACGTATTTGCAAAAATAATGTTTCCATGATATCTTGGCATATATGGCGGAAATTTTAGTCAAAGATGAGTGAAATATATTTTTAGGTGGAAGAGGTAATAGTAACTAGTATGTAGAGCTCTGTAGTAGAGATGTGCATAAATTGAAAAAATGCGTGGGATGCAGAGGCCTAATTTTTTTCGATGGCACAGGGTCACATTGCTTTTGTTCTAAATGTTGCTTAAAGGAGAAGTCTAGGTGATTTCTGTAAGCATGGATCATAAAGAGAAAAAATTCAGCAGCTAGAAAATGTCTTACATGTACTTACCCGACATACATGTACCCTAGGATTACTGAGTAATCAACAATTAACTTGTATAAACAGTACTTCTAGTACGAGCCCATTTTCATCCACAATACAGTTCGCACCCAGGCCCAGTGACATGGCTAATGCACCGCAGGCAGGCCAGGCGATGCAAGCGATATGCGTGTACGACATTCCGGCTCGAAGTGGTCTTCGCATACTTTCTTTAACTTCGAAAATTTCTAAGTTATGAAATCGAATTTGTCCGTTCTAATATCATTAATCCATCAGGCACATCTCTCCCTGTCCGTCAGGGGATTTGGGATTGCAAAAAAACTTCTCTTTGGAACAGAACTGGTTTGATTTGCAAACCCAAAAGCTAGACATATCGGCATTTTGCATAGAGAATGTGCAGAGAATAAGTGTGCAGAGAATAAGTGCGCATGCGCAGTGCAACTGTATCGCCTACGGCCCTATGTCACACGACCAATGACCATATTTGGGTTTCGGTGGGAAAGTCAATTATTCGGAGTAAGAAAGCCAACACTTAATCGGTATTTAAAAATCACAGAACTCACTTTGATAAATGAAAGTAGCATTGTCTGTTAGCGTAAATTTTAAGCTTTATAGTGTAATTTTAATAAAAATCGTCTGGACTTCTCCTTTAATATATATATCCTGCCTTATATCATTTGTATTCTGTAACTGTGAGAGAGAAGGTTCTTGTGAATTGATACAGTACTCTTGGTCTCTCTGGTTCCCATCACATCAACCATGCTAATTTCTTTTGAATTATTTACAATGGGTGTCAGTGTGATATCTTTGCAGCTGTTAAATTGCAAGTTTTCTGCTTGAGTTCTTTCTCATCGGACATGTATATACTGTTCATAATTGTGCACCATAGAAGAATACTACCATGTAGGTTACTTTAACATGTTGAAAATAATTCATATGGGCTATTCCATGATTAAGTGGACATCGCCCTAAACTTTATTGAAAATAATTCATATGGGCTATTCCATGATTAAGTGGACATCGCCCTAAACTTTATTTTTGCTCTTTCTCAAATTCAGGTCAATTGTAGTGGTTAAAACTCATACAGAAATTGTAAATGCAAGGAGGTTTCATACTCACCCCCCCGAAAAAATTTGTTCCAAATGTCTCCTTATAGCAGAATCCGAACCATACAAAGACTTACATATATGGGACTATGCACAGTTTTTTAGACTTAGAAAACTATCGGTTCATTTGTAAATTTTCAGTTGGATAACCTGAAGGACATTGTGTCTCACCAAATTAAAAGAAAATATTACAAAATAAGTTGCTGAAAAGGTATAAAAATCTAAAATATGTAGTGCTGGACAAAGTGTAACATGACTAACCGTAATGTGACTAACCAAGATTTTGGGGTCTACTTAAAAAAACAGAGAGGAAAACTTTTAAATTTTTGTGGATAAACATTTATCATCATATCAGAAGTAAAGCTGATATGGCTCTAAGTTCGAGGTACAACACAGTAAGGAAATTTTTTTTTTCAAAAGCATTGCTAATTGTTTGGTGTCCTTTTTTTTGTAACGTAACTACCCATGGTCAAATGTTCTCATTACAGCTCCGGCATTGTCCAGTTGCTTTTTATTTTTTTATGTATTGTAGACCTTGGGTGGGAGAATATGTTTCAAGATTAGGACTAGAAATGAAATGGATATTTATTTAGCTGCATCAAAAGGTATAACATTTGCTCAAATGTAACGTTACTAATCATGGAATTGCCCATATACACTGTACATTATATGAATTCACAAGTTGCTTTGTTAAGTGCACTGGAGAAAGTTTCCAATTGTATGAAATGTATGACAATATTTCAGAGTTTATCAATTTTCTCGGTTAGTTGAAACAACAGTGAAAGCTTCTGTTTGCTGCCAGTGTCAAGTGACCTTTATTTTTAGAATGCTTCCCTCTTATGAAATAGCAGGTCTGTATTAACCAGTTGAGTACAGTTTGATTCGGGTATAACATGCATTATCGGGCATAGCATTCAATTGTTTAAATAATAGTGCCTGTAGTGTAGTTGTCATATTGTGCCTTTCTCAAAAGCAAAGTACAGATCCAAGTCACCCAATTAGAAATTAATGGAACTTCCACAAATTTTGAAAGTAGGTTCAGATTATTTTCAGTTTCAGTCTGTGAAATTATTTAATAATTGTACTAATTCACTGAAGAAAATGGTTGCAGACAATTTGCAAAAGTTTAGGTGACTAAGTTTGTACTTTAACTTTGCATTATTTGTGGGCACATTCATTCACTACATGTCCTGTGGTATATTTTTAATTTCAGTTTTTCTTGTGAACGTCTTTCTTGAACTACAGATTACCAGCCTGGTGGACCTCAGCCAGGCATCAGCATAGCTGGCGTGGCAGCGCTAGTGGCAGGACCTATTTGTCTGATCTGTATATCAGTGCACCCTCTACCTGTTGCTCAGACAGAGTCCATCATGCAGGGATGATGGACATGGTCCTATAGAAACTGGATCCAATGAGAAACTAATCCCATCTCAGCAGCTTCGTGATCTAGTGGATCCAACTACATCTGGATCAGGATCAGGTAAATAAAGGAATAACTCTAAGATGGGAGAGGGGAGAAAAGAATTTTTAGTATGCATAAGGAAATTTCAGTCAGCACCTTAGAGTTTTGCCAAGTGCATGATAATATCTTGAAAAGGTGACTGAAGAAGGATAAGGTGAAATAAGGAGTGTAGCGAAGATCATTTCGTTGACTTCTAGATGGACATGATCATATGCAGGAAATCAGATCCAAAGATAAGCTGATCCCATTTCAAAAGCTTTAAATGATCTGATAGATCGTAGTACATCTGGCTCAGAATTAGGTAAATCAAAAAGAAAAAGAAAGATGGAGAAGGAGAAAAAAGAAAAAAAAGAAGAATGAACAAAAAAGCTGCAAAGAAAGTATGAAGTTATGCCTCTCGTTATTTTTCTAGTGTACCTTATATATTGAAAACTAAAGAAAAATCGGGGGGGGGGGGGGGTGAAAAGAATGGGCACAATATAATTTTCTTTGAATGTTAAGACCATGAATTTTAAAGGTTTTTTTTTTTTTTTTTTATATAGGGCTACTTTAAATTACATTATGAAGTTCATGCTTATGTATTGAAAAAAGGGGAAAGGAGAGTTAAGTAGGTGAGTTTTCAGTAGTTTTTACTGGCCTACCTAAGACACACATTGCATCTTTAGCAATTTAGAATAACTTAAGGCAAACAGCCCCACCCCCTCTCTAGTTCCACCTTCTCTCTCTATATGAAAATCAAAAAAATTAAAACAATAATTTAAAAAAAGGGGGATTAATGGAAAAAGACTAGAGAAGATAGATTACAAGCAGACAGACACAACATGCATCCCTGAAGATATGCATTTTAAATCCATATAAGTAAGATGACTTGAGGGTTTTCCCCCACTTTAACCAAGAATATCAATGGTCTGTTATTTCTTTATTTCATCAGTACTTTCTAGAGTCTCGTTATAGCCATAATGCTTAAAAACCATATATGTAAATGATAGATCACTACTTGATATACTCAGATTTGTCTGGTCATTCCCCTCATGGAGTGCTTCCATGCATTGAATAAAATGAGCCTTGATTAATCAGTCTGTCTATCTCACTACAGTACATTACTAAAGATAGACTCTGAGCAGGTGGTTACCTGTAGCTTCATTTTTTAAACAATAGTCTACGTACATCTTGTCTGCAAGCTTATGATATATTATGACACTCAACAAAATGTCATTATAGTTAAAGCATAGATCTACCTGCATACTAGGTATTGAAAGGCAGTATTTAACTTTTCTAAATGTACATTGTGTGTTAAAATAAGTTAGAATTATGGGGAACAAGATTATGTAAAGTTATTGACACAGTCTGAGCAGACTTCTTTTTATGTGAATGCAACAAATGCTTTGTTAACCTGTTTCCTTCGGGAACTGAGTGGTCCCTGTATTAAGTCTATGGAATATTGAGAATTCGGTAGTCAACACATCAAAGACGCTGGTGAGATACAACAAAAACCAGATGGAAGCAGTGGAGATGAAATGATAGTTCATTTTTTTCTCTACTGTATTTTGTCTGACCTGTTGACAACCGATTGGTAGGGATATGAGATAGGATGCCTCAAACAGATACAGTGCTACTTGTATCACCCAATGAATGTTTCTTTGGTGGGAATGATAAAAATGCTGATATCCAGATTTATTAAGCAGTTTGAGATGGTTTTAATGGGTTTTTTTTAAGCTGATCTTGAATATAATGGAAATCAGTTTTAAGAAAAATTGGACTTATGTTATTCTAAATTGCTAAAGATGCAATGTATGATTTAGATAGAGAGTAAAAACTAATGAAAGCTTGCTGAAAACAATTTAGACTGAAGGGCTCCTTCTCACATTTGCCATATGGGAAACCAAGTGTTCACCCCTTTCTCTCTTCGTGGAACTAGTAATCTCATTCAGAACACTCATACTAGAGTGATTTATTTCTATTTCATTGTAGAAAGATTGACCTCTTCTGCTTTGCTTATAAATAGTTTACAAATGCAAGTAAAATGAAGTCACCTGACAGGCATAATAAGAAGGGTATACTGTATCGTGTATTAATAACTACAAAAGGACAAGATTTTAGGTGGTTTTCTTGTGGAACACATTTGCTGATTGTTTATTAATTCCCTTATATATATATATATATATATATATATATATATATATTTTTTTTTTTTCACCCGTCTCTTAACAGGCTTACCCTTGCTGGTTCAGCGTACCATTGCAAGACAGATCGTCATTCAGGACTGCATTGGGAAAGGGCGGTATGGTGAGGTGTACAAGGGCAAATGGAGAGGCGAGTCTGTTGCCGTCAAGATCTTCAGCTCTCGTGAAGAGCGGTCCTGGTTCCGTGAAGCAGAGATCTACCAGACCGTGATGCTGCGCCATGAGAACATCCTGGGATTCATAGCCGCAGACAATAAAGGTATACAATCGGTCCAGGATAATGGTTTCTGAAGGTTTACTTGAAGAGGACCAATCACCAAAGATATTTTAGTTGGATTGTTGTTGCCACTGAGGTGGAGCGAGACTACGGGATCCGTAGCGATGTCTGTCCATCCTTCCGTAACACTTATGAAACTTGAATAACTTTGGAACCATTTGCCCGTTTGTAACCAAACTTGATGGTAGATGCCTCACAGTGACCTTGATGTTATTTTGGGGTCAAAGGTCACATATGTAGGTCAGAGGACAATTTAGGTAAAGTGTTAGGCTGGAATTCACAAAGGTGGTTTAAATTTAGTCCATGGTTTAGGCAAATTTTTTGGTACAAGTGCGCTTGATTTAGCGCGTACACTAAGATAGGTCCAATGATAAACGCGCGCGTGTGGCAAAGGGCGCTAGATTTACGCTTGTTGCCATGGTTTAGACCACGGTTTATGTAAATTCATGCTTAGACTGATTTACATAAACCGTGGTCTAAACCATGGCAACAAGCATGAATTTACATAAACCGTGGTTTAAACCATGGTAACAAGCGTAAATTTGGCGCCCTTTGCCACACGCGCGCGTTTATCATTGGACCTTTCTTAGTGTACACGCTAAATCAAGCGCACTTACACCACAAAATTTGCCTAAACCATGGACTAATTTAAACCACCTTTGTGAATTCCGGCCTTAAAGTTTACCTGCAAGTTTCTACTCGGGTCAGTAACTTTGCAACCATTAGCCTGTTTGTAACCAAACTTGGATGGTAGATGCCCTATAGGTAAAAGGTACAAATACTCCAATCACACAACCAATTCTTGGTATTTCACTAAAAATCAGAATTAATTTACTAGAATGATTGCACGCAAATAGGGCAAGACACATTATGGCTATTGCTTTGTTTTGGTTCTGTGTGCTGGTGGGCTATATTCAAAATATCAGCCTGAATGTACTACCGTATTGCTAAATTTCAAGTTAAAGTAAGCTCTAATTGAAGGTAAACCTGCCTTTAGGTATATACTTGACACACTTTTCACTCATGTATTTGCATTGAACCCAAGTCAGATTTTGGTACTCTGCTCAGGGTTATATATTTTTTTGCTATTTTCCTCATACCCCTTAGATTTCTTATCCTAAATATGGCCCCTTTTTGCAGATAATGGAACATAAACCCACCTGACCCGAGTCATTGACTACCATGAGAATAGGTCTCTCTGTTACTATCTGAGTGCTCATGTCATTGATGTACCAGGCATGCTGAGAAGGCTGTGTCCATGAAATAGTTTACTACAGCTCTCATAACCTTTAAACATATGTGTGATATTCTAATTATTCATCTCATATTAACAGACAATGGAACATGGACTCAGCTGATCCTAGTAATTGCCATTAAAATGGATCTCTCTTTAATAATTATCTGAATGCTCACATGATTGAAGTACCAGACATGCTGAGAATGGCTCTGTCTGTGAAATACTCGTACCATCTTGCTCATAAACACCAAATAATTATATGATATCTATCTGTTATTTTGACAGACAATGGAACATGGACTCAGCTGATCCTTGTCAGTGACTACCACGAGAATGGGTCTCTCTTTGACTATCTCAATGCTCACTCGATTGATGTACCAGGCATGCTGAGAATGGCTCTGTCCATTGCCACTGGGCTGGCCCATCTACACATGGAGATCATGGGCATGCAAGGTAGGGTATAGGCTTATTCAGTTTTCCAGCAGAATTATCCAGCAGAAGACCCCCGTGGTACCCCCCCCCCCCCCCCCCCCACTATTTGTTTAGTGTTTAATGTATGGTTCCGTAAACCAGTGCACTTATGATAATGAAATACGCGTTATAGGGTCAACTGCTCAAATAAAAGAATTGTACCAAAAGTTGTGCAGAAAAACTCATGATGTCATATTTTGCACTAACTCTATAATGATTTGATTGGTCCACACGTTTTTGTCTCCAGGAGGCAGAAAAATGCCTCTTGCATCGGTGTTCTTTTCTCTTTTTTTTGCAGCCTCATATCCCATTCATTTGTACACACATACAAAAAAAAAACATGGTTTTTCCGCATTGTATGTCAATGAGCCTAAACACATACTGGAAAAGGAAACCTGGTCAAACCTTTCTCTCATCTGTTAAGAGCCAGAATGGCATTAACCTAATAATGTCAGTTTAATTTCTCTTTTTTTCAGCCTCTCAATAGGTAGTATAGAGATTGCTTGTGTCAAAGAAAATGGTCTGTTTAGGCAGGTGGTCTTTAATATACATCGGACACTTAAGTTTCAGTGAGAAACCTTATCCAAGGGATACAAAATTTGGTCACTTACTCAGGTAGATTTCACTGCATTCACCTGATTAGCAATGCATCTACTTCATCATAAACCCTTTTTAGTGTCTAAATCAGTTTTTCTAAAACTAGATCTTGATATATTTGTTAAAATTAATCATTCATGTGATTTTTGTCTCGCCCACCGGAGGTGAAGGCGAGACTAAGGGATCCAAATGTCGTCCGTCCGTCGTCCGTCCGTCGTCCGTCCGTCGTCCGTCCGTCGTCCGTCCGTCGTCCGTCCGTCGTCCGTCCGTCGTCCGTCCGTCCGTCCGTCCGTCACAAACGTTATGAAAGATAACTTGGCAACCGTGACTCACTTTTCAACCAAACTTGGGTTGTAGATGCACTAAGGGGACCTGCATGTTATGGTCCAGTCAGAGGTCACATGGTAAGGTCAAAGGTCATTTCAGGTCAAACGTTAAAGTTTACGTGCAAGACTCTCTTATGACACAAAACTCTGCAACCGTGACTCACTTTTCAACCAAACTTGGGTTGTAGATGCCCTAAGCGGACCTGCATGTTATGCTCTAGTCAGAGGTCACATGGTAAGGTCAAAGGTCATTTTAGGTCAAACGTTAAAGTTTACGTGCAAGACTCTCTTATGACACAAAACTCTGCAACCGTGACTCACTTTTCAACCAAACTTGGGTTGTAGATGCCCTAAGCGGACCTGCATGTTATGCTCTAGTCAGAGGTCACATGGTAAGGTCAAAGGTCATTTTAGGTCAAACGTTAAAATTTACGTGCAAGACTCTCTTATGACACAAAACTCTGCAACTGTGTGACACTGTTCAATCAAACTTGGGTTGTAGATGCACTAAGGGGACCTGCATCTTATTGTCCAGTCAGAGGTCACATGGTAAGGTCAAAGGTCATTTCAGGTCAAATGTTAAAGTTGACGTGCAAGACTCTCTTATCACACATAACTTTGCAACCGTGACTCACTTTTCAACCAAACTTGGGTTGTAGATGCACTGAGGGGACCTGCATGTTATGGTCCAGTCAGAGGTCACATGGTAAGGTCAAAGGTCATTTCAGGTCAAACGTTGAAGTTTACGTGCAAGACTCTCTTATGACTCAAAACTCTGCAACCGTGTGACACTTATCTATCAAACTTGGGTTGTCGATGCACTAAGGGGCCCTGCATGTTATGGTCCAGTCATAGGTCACATGGTAAGGTCAAAGGTCATTTCAGGTCAAACATTAAAGTTTACGTGCAAGACTCTCTTATGACACAAACTCTGCAACCATGTGACACTTATCTATCAAACTTGGGTTGTAGATGCACTAAGGGGACCTGCATGTTATGGTCCAGTCAGAGGTCACATGGTCAGGTCAAAGGTCATCATACAATGTTACTCATATCAGAGGGATGAGAGTAGAAGCAGGGAAAGTACATGCACGTGAAAATGCAGTACCATTTCATAAAAAACCCTTCTCATATTTTATCAAATGTTATTCCATCCCAGTTATTTCACAATGAGCTTTCAATACAGTTCTGTTGTGTGCCATCACAGATCGCGATATTTCTAGTTATTTTCACAAGTGGGCGAGACACAACATCGCAAACGCCTTGTTGTTTTATATGAGCATCAAATGGTATACTATTAATATGAAAAGCAACATACTATAAATTCCTTTGAATATTTGTGTTTCTTTAGGTAAACCAGCCATTGCTCACCGAGACATCAAGTCCAAGAACATCTTGGTCAAACGCAATGGCCAGTGTGCCATTGCTGACTTGGGGCTAGCGGTCAGACACGATTCTGTCACAGATACAGTGGATATCTTCCCCAACAACCGAATAGGTCAGTAAGAACACATCACCGTGATAGTTGTGGTGATAAAAGCATTGGTGATGGTTGTGGTGGTGGCAGGGTTCTCAAATGAATTTGATCAGATTTTCTTGTGATTCAGGGGTGGCATTTTGAGAAACTATGTTATCTTTTATGTTAGTGACAACAATTTAAGTTGTCATAACAAACTGAAATAGTGTGAAACAAATACTTATTCTTTGGTGCTTGCACAGATGCTTGCTCAACTTGCTATGCACCGAAATTTTACCAATAACTTTTCGAACTTTATATTTCATTATTTGGACTGAGGCATTCATTTTAATTTTTCAAGCTAGATAATGCAGGTGTTTGAGACAATATTGCTTATGACGTTGGCCATATTTGATGGTAATAAGTAATATCGTCGGTGGGCTGTTAAAACCTTGTATCTCAAAATTAAAAAAATTTTGAGGACAGCTCAGAAAAAGCTCTATTTTAGAGTTATAACATAAGTGGCAACCTTCTTTTGCCTGGAAAGAGTTCTCTACAGGAATTAGGAGACTGTTTTCAGAAAATATGAGGTTGCCACCATTGCCGTAATTTGAAAATACAGCTTTTTCTGAGCTGTCCTCAAAATTTTTTTAATTTGCTAGCATTATATGCAGAAGGGCAGAAGGGCTCGTTGAGGGCTTGCATACCTCTGGGCAATAATTAAGGACTTTACTTTTGCGAGCCCTGGCCTATAGTTAACCATATCTTTCCTCAACTCTGTGCTTCGTATTCCCTTCTCTTTTTCTTTTAATCCTAAAAATAATTGTATTTATTCCATTCGTTTTGTATATTATACTAATTTCTTCATGTTTGTGGTCAAATAAATAATAATGATAAGAAGAAAAAGAAGAAGAATTGGAGTTGCATTTTCCAATCCTGCATTCATGACATCTCTGCCGTAGGCACAAAGCGCTACATGGCCCCAGAGGTACTCGATGATACCATCAACATGAACCATTTTGACTCCTTCAAGAGGGCTGATGTCTACTCCTTTGGATTAGTGCTCTGGGAGATCGGTAGAAGATGCTCAGTATTTGGTAAGATTCCACTCAGATTCAGTCAGATAATTGTGCTCTCTATGATCAAAAGAATGAGGAAAAGGGTAGAGGGATACACTTTTCAGGTATTTGTTTAATTTCAAGACCCAACAGCCTCTGTTTTCAGATTTTACCAGGTTTCATATTGTACATAGCATTGTATTGTTTGAGAGCCAGGAGGTATAACTCTCTGTGAAATAAAATGCAGTTATTCTGGTTCCATATTGTAGCTCTCAGTAGGTGTTTAGCCATGCATCGTGTGGCTTGCAGAAGGTTGCAAATAAATGCATGGTCTGCATATTTATTTTAAAAATAAGTATTTTTGAAAGTTTTGACCTCTCTTATACTGCATTGACACAACAGAATTCATTCTCTTTATATCTGTTTTGATAACAGTGATAGACTAACTTATGTTACTATTTCTTGTCATAAAACTAAAAATGTTAATGATTTTATCTAATATTTGTTTTAATGCATTTTTCCCTTGCTCAGTGTGACTTCACTAAATCCACTGTATAGTGATCCCTATGGAGCAAGCACACGGTAAACTTGCTTGTTATAACATATTTTTGTATGTGTCCTTGTCCCTCCTCAGATATCTTTGAAGAGTTCTCTCTACCATACCACCCCTGGGTACCAATGGATCCTCCCATTGATGACATGAGAAGGATAGTATGCGTTGAGAAGAGGAGACCACCGGTTCCTAACAGATGGAACAGTCATAAGGTATGTTCACTTGTCTTAACCCATTCGGGACAGAGGTCCACATTTTGTGGTTTGGCCTAATATCTTTTGATGCAAAGCCCTAAAAATTCACACCAAATACATGAGCAGAAAGAGCTAAAAATTCTACACAAACTGTGCCCGTTTTGGTTGCATCAATATTCGTTGTTTGATGCTGAAATTTTATTAAAGGAAACATAGCATTAAAATCCTTAAATTGGCAATGTGATAGAAAGTATAAAATCACCATTTTCCCCTGAAAATTGGCAACTTTTTGACTTCTCATCATAATTTCTGTCAATTTATATTCATTTTAGATACATGACATTTCATTAGAAAAATGTAGCAATAAAATAAAATTGTTGGTGTTGCCAATTTGAAGAATAAAAGCTGATCATATTAGGCTTTAAATAATTCCTGTGACGAATGGGTTAATTGGGTCAAGTCTGTGGATTGGGAGATAGAGTAAACTCAAGAAGTTTCCAACTACTCAGCATCTTGGAATTTTTGAAAATGATAATATCTGGCATTTGATCAATCTTTGAATATTGACAAATGAGCAAGTCCAAGCTATTTTCACATTGAGTGACCCTCCACCACAAAACAACCAATAAGTCCAAAATTGACATTATTACATTTTAACATGGTTAAGCTTCGCTTTTGAATGATATATAACTTGCCTTCTCAAGACCATGCAAACCCTTTGAAATTACAATGAGAATGAGAGCTGGTCAGAGAGGCTAATCACCAGAATAATACAGGAAACGGGATGTAAAGATGATTGACCATTCAGGAGTGCTGTACTGGGGTTCTATTGTCTGTCTCACTAAAAGGTTGAATAAGGCTTGTCTGGTATTGACTATGAAGGGATTATCATATTAGGTTCAAAATGGTTTCAAAGGTGAAATAATGCTCTCCTTGTATAGATTTTCAAAGCTACAGAACGAATAAGTTCTGTATTATGTACACATGTTGACATGAAGGTTTTACCCAGCATGCTGGTATACTTATATTTCAAAATTAAATCAAAGAAAAATCACATTTTTACGTTACAAATGGCTTCCAAATTTAGTCAGGTGGTAGATCAATATATGAACTACCAGAAAATAAAGATCTTAAATCAACTTTTCAACCCCAAGGTCTCTATTTTAGCTGTTTACTCGAAAACTCTCATTGCGACTTATTGGTCGTTTTGTGGTGGAGGGTCACATATGTTACTTACCTTAGCTAAGATAAGTAGTATTTCTGATTACCATAACGATTAATGTTATAGACAATTATGGCCATATTAAGAAATTAGCCCTACTACAGATGGGAATCTCCCTGAAATATAAGGTAAAATGATACATTTGTTGATGTATTTTCACTCCTCCATAATACTTTGACTACATACAGTCAAGTAATAATGACCTTTAGCTTTGACTTTCGCAAATATAAATGAGCATTTTGATTCATCTGAAATACAGAATTTTCAAGATAGCACTTTGTCAACAAGGTATGGTGACCCATGTCTTACCACATTTTTCCTGTTGCTGCACTTCCAACAATGCAGTAGATATTTTCAGATGAAATGAACCATTGCTACTTTCATTCATTTGTCTATTTTTTTTTCTGTCCACATTTCCACAAAGAATACTCATCAACCCTCTCACTGTTATGCTCATTTGTACAGATCATGGAATCTTATGCCAAGGTTATGAAAGAGTGCTGGTATCAGAATGGTGCCGCCCGTCTCACCGCTCTCCGCATCAAGAAGACCCTGGCTGGCCTGATGGGACCCTCAGAACCCGAGGTCCTCCTCCCACCGGCAAACATGCAGAATACGTGTGACGCCTCGCAGAGCGGGGACGACCTCAAGGGCAGGCTACCTCCCTCTATCATCATCCCTACCTCGCAGCATCCCGTTGGTCCCAACCCCTACCCCATCCTCAGCTAGTGGGAACATGTGGAAAAAGCCCCTTTTTGGAGGAGGATGATATCTTAACATAAATGTAACTTTGAGAGTTCCTCTGGAGTTGGAATTCTTCTGTCAAATATGGACGAAGGAGAGAAAAAGAGATGCTGCATTACCAGGAATGCAGAGGGCTCTAATCTCTCAGAGGTTAGAGTTGTGCAGGTCACCATGAAGAGATGCTGGAGAGGAAGGATAACAGTGAATCCATTGTCATTAAAGTGCACCAAACAGACAAGTCCAGTTTTGCTCGTGCACCTTAGGGACAAGTTTTTTAGAGAACTACCCGTTTCCTCAAAATGCATGATATTAACAATCTGTGATATCGATGACTCTTTGCATTCATTTGTCATCACGTTGTGTCAATGCCCGGGCACTTCGGAACTACCTGATTTGAGGAATCCCCATGAAATGGACATTTTAAATTTACTATGGGAATCATCATTTTTGTTCAGAGAAGTGGTGCTCAGGACAGCCTTGTGAAAGAATCAATCATCAACTTCAGGGCAACTTGTAGGACTAAGTCATTGTTCAGTGCAGTGACTGATATCGGAATTGCTGCATTAAGTTCAGTACCGGCCCATGAATGAAAAAAAGCACCTGGCCGATTCACAGAGAAGATGTTACCACGAAAAAAAAATGAGGATCTGAAATATGACAGAAAGTTAGATGAAAGAAGAAAACAGATTCAGTGTGTTAAGGAAAGGGATTAAAGAGGAAGATCATTGCTTCGAAATTGTTCCAAGACCAGCAGCAATTGTTGTGTGTGTGTGACAGTGATCTATCATTAGAATTGGAGAAAAACCTGCTTGGTAAACAACCACCATGTGGAGAATGAAACTAATGCTGACAAGGATGTAGCCTGGGAAAATGTAGCTTTTGGAGTTCTTCTTGGACAGCTTTTACATTTGAAAGCACAGTGATGAATCCACTTTGCCATCTGCAGAGGAATCCACCCGATATCTAGAGATGGTTGTTTGAAATGCAAACGTGTAATGGGAACAGGACTAATACTCTGAGAATATGTAATTGTATGGCAAACTCTTTTTCTTCTCCAGGAGTAAAATATTTGATACAGAATATCCTTTAGTTATTGGGTACAACTGCCTCCTTGAAGCCCAAAGATTCTGACGGTTTTTACGGTAACACTTCCAGATTGCAGCATGTAAACAGGGTTGACACTAGTCTTTGACAATTGGTATCAATGGCACCCTCCACGCTGTGGTGCCCATTATGAAGATGGGTAAGAACAGTGGGAAAGCTCCGTAGTAAAACCCATCTTATCAGGAACCCAACTAGCACAATACCTCACATTGGATAAAAAAGTAGTCTTAGAACAATATTTTCTGTTAATCTTTCTTTTTAAAACAATGTACATAAAGCTAGGTCAGCTTTATATTTTAAATGGAAAGGCATTGCAAGTAGGCCCAATTTCTGTGATTGGTACTGGGTAGTTATGAAAGTCTTTAAAAGCTCTTGCAATTTGTAAAGAGATAATTCTAGTGAGAAAGCGCAATAGAAATAGAAAAGAAACACTTATCGCACTATTCATAAATAACCCAACCATACGCCAGTTGGTATCTCTGTATCAAAGAGAGACACCTCTATATACTAATCTTACTTTTCTTACCCACAAGGGAGATACTTTTCGGCCAGAGTACCATAACTGTAAAATTGTAGGTAGCGCCAGTGTATTGGCAAGGATATCTCAGGTTTTCAAAATTTAGGATCATAGCTCAATCATTATGCGGCATTGTATTCATGTTAGTGTTACTCATCAAAGCTTAGTGCAATTAAGGATATTAACAACAAAAAATGGATGAATTTTCATCAAAATTTGAGTATATCTAGCAAGGACTGCTTCTTGAAGTAAACAGGCAGAAAGAGTTTGATATGAGTAACTGGAGAAAGTGGAATTTTGTCATCTCAACTTACGGTCCAGCTCTTACTGGTATGTACAGTGTAAGCTATACCTGGAACTGAGAAAGATAACTTTACACAGCTTTAAAGGCATTTTCTCACTTCTCACACAGTCTTATGTTAGATAAAATGGAATGACTTTGATATTAATTAATAGATAATTTTAATTGATAATATTCATCTGTAACTTAGATATGTTTTCTGCAGGGTAGTGTACAGTTACAGGGCATCATAATCCTTTTACATTTGTCTGAGAGACGGACAATAATGGACACATTTGTGAACAATGACTGGTACATAATGAAGTAACTGGTTTTGAGTGCCCTAGCCAGCCAGCTCAATCCCGTACCTTCATTTTCAAGTGAGGGTTCTCAACTGTGTCAGCCCGTAACAAGTGTTGTTGACAATTGATGTTTGAGACCTTGATATTCTAAGTAGAGTTTGTACAGATTTAGAGGACTGTGGAAGCGCACAGAATCGGGTTGTATATTGGGAGATTAAAAATTTGTAGTGAATATAGAAACACAACAACATAAATGTACTGTTTCATTTTATATATAAAGTCTGTATATAAATGTTATGTGTATGACTTGTTCATCAGGAGATATTCATTTTGCCATTCTCAATGTGAAAATGCTGTACATATCGCCAACTGTACATATGAATGAGTGTAGCGAACCCATGCCCTATACTGTCCACATGATATAGTGCATCCTTAAATGATAATATTCAATTGCAAGTCACTCTGAATGGCTATTTAGAATAACTGTTTATGTATAAAAGATGTTGCTTATTATGTTGTTTTTGGCTGAATATAAATGATTTTGGGGATATTGCGACCCAAGTACACTGAGTGCTGGAATGAAAGTTAAATTACTGAACATGTGATAGTGCAGCACCCATATTTGTTTTGCATTAAGATCAGGTTGTATGTAAATGTATGTTGTTGATGCTACCTTATATTCGCCTACTTACTGTAATTGTGTTATTCTCACTGTCACACTAGTTAAAAACTCTGTCACAATTATGGTTGTGCACCATGTTGCACAACACTTTGCACTGCATTAGTAATACCAATCAAGAAACTTTTTGGTTTGAGCTTGACTTACAGTGTTCATGTACATTGAGAGATGTGTGAATTGTTACAAGTAGCTTACTGAGTTATCCATAGAGACTATAAATGCAAAGCACTGAGGCCCACATTCTACCAAACAATTTAAATCAACTTTGAGCTCAATGTGATTCATGTAAACTGGTGTTTAAGAAATCCTTTTTCACCAGATGCTTGGTTTTCAATATGAGTAGAATATGGGCATCTGTGTTCTACATGTATGTTGTATGTATCTCCTTTCACCAGAAGTACACTCTTGTGATGATACAACTATCAAACTCTTCTTCACCAACTCTCATGTATTACTACAAATTATGTAATACTTGATTGCTGTCTATTCATGTGTATGAAGTATGTATGCTATATTACTCATGGTGTCATGGCCAGATATCATAACAGTTTAAAAGAAAGTATCCAATGATATTTTAAAATCATGCTGCATGTTTTACTGTCCAAAAGAGTAAAGATTCTTCTTTTTTTTTGTAATTAAGGTTTTAAGTCTGGGATATTATCCATAAATATAAAGATTTTATTTCTTAAAGTAAGCTTTCTTGGGGGATACTATCCATTCATAAATGGTTTGTGTAATGTAGAATACTGTTTTGTTTGCTATCTCGTGTATGCAGGATATGTTTTCATTTTGGGTATGGTACTAAATTGGAGGATGGTAAAAACCATGTATATGTATTTCTGCAAAACAGTAAGAAAAACGAAAAAATTATCTCAAGACTGTGTTATTCCACTCCCTTGCTCTCATATAACTTTGTCAAAATCAATCTTTCCATCTTCCCTATATTTTATGTAATCTTATAAAACTCATGTCTATATATCTCTGTCTTTCTGTATTGATTTCACACTTTCACTTTTTATTCTAGTTGTCTCGTGTCATTCTCCATTTGTTTCCCTTTCTCTCTCTCCCTTTCTCTCTGTCGTTTTCCATGATATTTTCTCTCCTTTTGGACTCTTTAAGACTTGATCTTATTCTCCCTATCTTCTTTCTTTCATTCTTTAATCCTCTCTCCCTCTCTCTCTCTCACTCCCCCTTTTCCGTGGTTCAATTTATTTACCCACTGATCACCTCTGCCATTCATGGAATGGTTTGCTTGGTAGTGTAGAATTTTTGTTAATGTGAATGTTTTTAAATGATTTTCTCGTGTAACAGTAGTAGAAATGCCAGGTAATCTGTGATATGATGTTCAATGCGATGTAGTTATGTCATCTCTGTCATGTTTTAAATTAGTAGGATTGCTTATAATGTAATTATGGTCAGGTTTGACTCATGTTTACCAAATGATACCACATGAAATATACCACATACATGCAGTTAAAAAGTTCACTTGCAGAAGGACATGAAAACACCTAAAACTCTTGTGCCTGTCTGTGACTTTATAAAATGTGACATGTATTCAATACATACATACATTTAGACCCTCTGACACTGAGGATATTAATAAGATCATGCTCAAAAGAGAATTGGGAAGATGAATTCTTAAAAATGTCCCAGTATGTGCCCTTCTGCAAGGAGAACTTCAAATTGAATACAGGAGAGAAAGAAGAAAGAGGCAAACTCCACTGAAATTGTTTTGAATTACTAAAAAAAGGGTGTGATATTTCAAGATGGAAATAGTCTTTTTTGTAGAGGACTTAAAAAGTGTTTTATGGAGTTGAGCTTTTCTTGCTGTCACATATATGATTACTAGGAACATGCTTCTATAAAGGGTAACCTTGTAAACATATGGTTGAAATTGTATGTGGAATATTTTACTGATAGATGGAGGTGAATAATATCTTAGTTTTTATCCTCTTCCTTGTGATAACGATGCTGCATGCAAACCTCATCAAGAGAAAAGATGAATTTTAAGACAGAAGTGAGAAAGATTTATCTCTATATTTTAAGAAATGTTATTTTTTATACAGTTTTTCTGATGTAGACTGGGCGATTCAACATCAAAGGCTGCATTGAATAAGTGAATTAGGTTGATTATACTCGACCGTTAAGACCATGTGTGTGTGTCCGATTTTAGTTTTGATCATTTCAGAAAAGAAGTAGTCTTCTCCTATTTTAAATGTCTACCCTATACCAAATAAAAAGAAAGAGTACCACAAAGATATTAATTGTTGAGTTCATAAATCTTCGAAAATTTTATACAGTATACTGTTATATCAATATTGATTTAAGCAAAATAATGAATAATGTTGACTATTTTAAGCCTTTATCTTACAGAAGATAGAAAAGGTATTCAATAGTATACAATGTATACAGCTGTGAGAGGGTCTTTTTGGAAACTATGGCTCCTGAAGTGATGTGAATGGTCCCTTTTAAGTCACTGAGGGCACCGTAGTTTAACCTGACATTCTGACAGAAACAGTATTTGGTTTATATCCATCACCTTCAGTAAATGCACAAAGAATAGATGGATTATTTTATTCAAACAAATAACGAATGCAGGCGGTGATTGCATTTAGCGAAGACAAGTGCGTAATTAGTAAAATGATGACATCATCACACCTAAGATAATAGATGCGCACAAATTCTTTACATCACAATACAGTATGCTCTTTTTTTAGGGCGCTGTCATCCATGAATAGCACTACTATTCACGGATCGTGATGTCAGATACTCCCCTTGAATTGATGGCAAATTGCTTATATACATGAAGACAGTGGAAATTGTATTTCCTTACGTGATGCACAATAAACACATCAACTGTGTAGATTTTAGTTATGACAGATATAATATGTTTTATCTCATTTCATTTCTTACTGTACAAGTATGAATCCTTTTGAATTAATGTGAAGATCAATGGTGTCCTACTTCTGTAACCGGTATTGTTACTCTTTTAGGGGTTGTTATTTTTTTCAATTGATTTTTAATTCTAGGAATTCAAACATTTTCAAGAAACAGATTTAATGTGATAATTCTTTTATCCTCAGCTTTTATCAACTTGCAAAAATGCAGAAAAAGAAAGAAAGGAAGGAATCCTTATATGTAAGTTGTACAAGCGACATAACCTCATGTCATGTGGGATAGATTACATCATTACAATGTATTGTTCTTTATCTTGGGGATAAGTTTAGAAAGTTTTTTTAACAAGGTAATGGCCAATTTTTTGTAGGGTGTAAAAAGTTTTAAACTTGATGATAGGAAAACAGGTTATTCATAATTGATACCCAACAAATTAATATTTTCCTAATGTTTTCTGTATTCTTGTGTTTTTAATCGGATGTAAAGATAAAATGCTACCCAAATCTCTCGAAATGAGTATGAAAACCTTTAAAAGAATGGACCAGAAAGTATTTTTTTGTGTTTTGACTTAAATGCAGCTGGAATAGTGTTAAATAATGAGAGGGTTAATTTGTGATGAAATGAAACTACGCAGCTGTTATATTGGAGCTATGCATTGATAGCAGAGCTCACTATTAAATGATAAAATGCATATTATGCCTTTTCTTGTAAGAAGGTTTAGAAGAAGGATTTTAGCAGATTTAGAATGAACTATTTTAGTTTCTTCATGTGTATTTTGTTTTACTTGCAGGAGAGATAATGATTTATTACTGTACAAAGAAGGAGGGCACATTTGAATGTTGTGACTATTTGGCCACTTTGCTCTATTTTTTTGAAGTGACATTGATTTTACCATTGGTTTTTATCTATTCTTGCTGCTGAGACATAATAATTTTTAAAATGAAGTTTGATTTGTTGTTGTTATTGTGTTTGTGTGCATTTTGGAGAAAATACTAAGGTTGTAATTTAAGTGTCTGTATTCAGGGGCCAGGAAGGAAGTCCTTTGTCTAGCTTCATAAAGGAACATCTTTTTCCTCAAATGCTCCTTAAAAATTTCTCAATTTTTTTGTTCATGGCTATCTTGATAGGAGAATGCCAGTGGTGTTTGTTTTGCTTAAGAAAAAGGTGTAACACATGACCATTTCAGGATTTGGTATGACCCCCTCCCTATTTTACAGAAAACAAAGAATCTTACAATTGGCACTCTAAGATTCAAAGCAGAAACCAAGATAACGTAAAGCAAGAGAAAACGTCGGTGGTATCTTTTCAATAAGTCTCATAATCATGGAGTCCTACATTTTCATATTTCAAGGAGATTCCCAATTTTATACTTTACCCCTTAATTTCTAAATTTTGGGTATTGCATACATTTCTGTTGTCACAAAATGACCTCTTTGTCTAGACCAAATTTGTCTTGGAATAAAACCAGAGTTGCTTTTAAAAGGTACTGGTACCGGTACCTCTTTCCAGGAATTTCTGAACAGTCATGTGTGCGCATTTTTCTTAGCGAACACTCTTCCACAGGATGCCATAAGTCAGAATGCAGCTACTGTACCATCTTGTGAGTTATCCTTTGGATATTGGTACGCGCCTCATTCTCTGCGCTTCAGATTTTTTGTTAATTGATGTCTGATTTGTTGTAGAATAGCGGTTTGTATATTGAAGCTTAATTGCTTTCACTCCATATGTAAGCACATGTACACAAGGTAACTGCTGTTATGTCATTTGTATCTAACGTTTTCTTTTTTAAACAAAGGAAAAAGAAAAAAAAAAAGAAGAAAGATTATCTGTGCCATAGTGTAGGTTTGTGTACATGTACTAGAAGTATATATAATGATATCAAACCAAAATTGCATAATCATAGTTGATGTGTTAATGTAGAGCTTTAGCAACAAGCAGAAGGAAATGCCTAATCGATCCTTTTGCTTTCACAATGTTGTATCTCGAGGTGGTATAGGAATAAGATTTGGTGAGTTCGGAGACCGAATCAAGATAATAAGATGTGTATTCATGTATCAAATGTACAAAGAATTATTGACTTTCATTTAGATAGCTTTGTGTGTTCTGTCCATAATTCTGCTATCCTAGCACTGTGGACAGTTCTGACACTGTGTACTCGCTTTTGAATGTTGTTGTAGCATACAGTGAATCAACAATCATACATCCTTACATTACCTCTCTTTGTGTACAAAATTATGACGAAGATGTCAAAGCAGCATAACTGACCTGATAGAATAGTTCATGTAAATTTTTAACATGGAAAGGGAAGGTGGGGGTGGGGATGGTATTTGGCACATTGTTCCTTAATTGCCATTGTAATGGGCATTTCAATTTCAGGTATATAACAATTGCTTAGCATGATTTATGAATATGATTTTTCACATTGTTTACCTTGTCAGCACGTCTAGGGAAACTGATTTTCGTTTGTTGAAGGGTTGGGTATGCATTCAGGTTTTTGTCAGGATTTTACATAAACCACTTTATAAATGAGCATTACAGCTTAGGAGTAAGCTCATAACTGTGTTTATTATTGTCAATGTTGTCATTAAACTTGTCATTGTTGTTTGTGTGTTCAGCACATTGTGTAAACACTACGTATTTTTGTATCCTGTTTATCGCTGTGTGTTGCAATGGTATCGTCCAATAAACGATTCACTCATGTTATGAAATATACTTGTGTTCTAATCTTTTTACTTTGTTTGTACTTAGTATTAATGTGAGGAAAACAATGAAACAGGGAGGCGTTTATAGTGAGATTTCATATGCATGAAGAGCTGAAGAATAAAAAGTGACAGCAAGTGAGAAAATGAAATAATTGACTACACTTATATAATTAATGATATTATTTGGAAAAAATCCTCGGGGGGGGGGGGGGCGGGATAAAGTTAAGATTTGGATATAAGGTCAAACATTCTAAGTAAGAGAGTCAAATGGTATGAGTTGATAATTATTTTTAATTCAACATTTGCAGGGAGTTATAGACACAATTGAAACTGACCTTAGGTTTCTTGGGGAGAACACTGGTGCAAAAAGAGGCATCCAGAATGCAAAATGGAAAATTGTTGAAAATCAGAATTTTCAAATACAGATTGATAATTACATGGACATGTAGACCATAGATGTAGACCTTGTACATGAATATACAATCTTGCTGTGGAATGATATTGGCTGAAATTTCTTTCCAATATGTCACAATAGACATTTTAATTTTTGCACTTTTGCATTTTGCGTTCCGGACACGTTCTTTTGCACCGCAGTGTTTTCTAAAGATGCCTTAAATGCCCGGGGGGGGGTCACTTCCATTGAAGAGTGGACAGCATCCGCGAGAAAAAAAACGCGGAAAAAGGGTATTTTTTCAGGGGTAGGCGCGGAATGCGCGGAACGCGAATAGAGTGTCAAAAACGCCAAAAATTGAAAAAAAAGCCCCTAAATCACGATAATCTAAACCGCAAAAAGGGTATGTAATTTGCACCGACTGCGGGACCGACTGTAACAAGACCCGTGCCACGGAAAATCCTATAACGCCTGTGCAAAACATAATGAGACAGTGAATTATCTTGAGATAAAAACGGCTCCAAACTTTCGATGGACCCCACTATCACTCTCAAGGTATGAAAATAGGAATATCCTCGTTTAGGGTATAGGGTGTGCAAATCTGGGACATCTGCACAAAATCCGTGTTTAGGGTGTCCTAGCGGCCTGCCCTTGAATCCTCGTTTAGGGTGCTTTTTGAAGGAGGATTCTCGCGGATGCTGTCCACTCTTCAATGGAAGTGACCCCCCCCCGGGCTTAAATGATGGCCATGACTTAAATTAATGAACCACTCCCCAAATTCCAGATTCAGAAAATTATATCAATATTACTTGGAAAGATAATATTGTTCCTGTTGATCTATCTGTCTACTGTAAATGCTTTTATTTTCGCATGATTAATTTATTGTGCTGAGCGACCCAAGAACATATTCACAGGTTCTTGGGTCGCTGGGTCTTGGGTTCTGCACAATTAATCACTCCCAAAAGTGCAAGATTTGATTTGATATTTTTTGTGAGTGCCAAAATTCGTGCTTGCCAAAATAGCGTGAAATCCTCGAAAATTAATGTACTGTGAATATTTCTGCATTTACAGTGTATCTCACTCAATATTATATTTCTCCTCCTCCTTCCTCATCTCCTTCTTCTCCTCTTCCTCCTCCTTTTTGCATCCCACTGGGAAAAAACGTGACCATCCCCTCGTACCCCATATGCTTGCAATCGTCACTAATCCAAAATTTGTGAATTTGAAGAAAGAATTAAGAGATTTCATAAAATAATCTGGTAAAGTTTAAATTTGATATAGCGTCATCTGCGTTTCACCAGTGACCAGCAGAAAATCAATAAAGTGAGAAGCTATACGCTTGAGAAGAGGTGAATGACTTCACCCGCACGGAACAATGGATGCGTCGAGGTGACTTCGCAACATGGCTGGAAGATGATTCGATCGTCTGCTTGTTTATGTCCCGTAAACCACCTTGTTATCCCCACGTGCTTCATTTTTGTCTGCCAGAAGTCAATGATGGAGTCACTTGATATTAAACTACGGAAATATTTCATACTTAAGAAGTGATTTTGTCGGCAAGTTTCATCCTTAACATTTTTGGATGCTGGTCGTCCCGCGGTTGAGCCCTTTCATCGATCTGGCATCTTTGCTCGAGCTGGGCGGTGGGGCATTGCCTTGAATGGACCCTTGGCCTCAGCTACTGGGGCTGTTTAGGGGGAGCGAACGCTAGGGTTTTGTGCATGAGTGCTGACTGACTAATATTCATTTCAGCGTTGGGCTAAAACGCTGTCGGATTTTATTGAACAAAGGCCATTTGCACAGGGGATTGAAAAGGAAATATCAAGCAAAATGCCGCTTTCTTTCGAGAGACGTTGGAGCTTGGACAGAAGGTAATTTGATCTTTTTATACCCGAGTTTTATGTCACATTTTGGAAAGAGCAGAATACACATCTGAGAACTCATCAGCACTAGCACTGCAGTCTAGAATGGAATTAAATTTTGTCAAATTTCATGTTTTATTTTGCAAGAACTGGCTTTGAATAACCTGATAATGATAATTGTGATGGCTAGGCTATTTTGGTTGTAGAAAAAATTAGAAATGATTCATAATTAATTTATGGGCAAGTAGACTCTAGATCTAGTGGTATTGTCAAGGGTGTGTTGGTGGTGGTGGTATGATGGGGGGACCATAGTTCGCGCACATTTTAATTTTTTAATAAAGGTAATTTTTGATCCATAATTTCTCAATTTTTACCAAAAATTATTCTGATTTAAATGAAACCAAAGGCAAAGCAAAGTTTTAGATTTCAAATGGGCGCAAGAAGAACATGTTATTTACGAAGAATTCCCGAGATATCGCGATCGCAAAATTCGATGTCGTATCGCACCGCTCTGGACCTGGAAAAGTGTTACAAAAATAACGAGACCTAACTTCGCGCACGCCAATTTTCAAGTGATTAATACAAAATAGAGATCCATAAAAGGTAAGATAATCGCATTACTAGGAAGACAAAATGCCTCTGAATAATTTGATACCACATTTTACTTACAATTTTGATGAGATCGTCTCTCGGAAAGAGGATTTCTAGACTCTTGTCGACAAGTCCAGTTTTTGTCAGAACGAATGTAAAACGCTGCCAAATTTGCCGATTTTTCATTCATAATTTCAAAATTCCTTCTCTAATTTCAAAAGGAAAGTAACTTACAGGGTAATTTAAGGGTGCTCTTTCCGTTGGTGCTACCAGTTTTTCACAATCTTTTCTAGTTTTTGAGATATGACCCTGTGCGCGAAGTTTGGACTTGCGCGAAGTTGGGTCACTCTGCCATACTTAGTGCATGGTGGAGATATTCATGATGTATTCTAGGGATGTGGTTGTGTTGGTGCATAGTAGTGCTGAGGAACATAAACAGTATGTTTACAAATGAGAAGGAATTTCTGTGTAAACAGCTGAAAGATTCTCTGTTCCACCTCCCTGGAATAACTAGCATTCCTGCGAGATAAGATTTTTTTTTTCAAGAAACTTGTATGAATTAAGAACAATAGTGAAAGGAAGAGCTACATTATCACTTGACATCTCTCCTAACTGATTTACGCAGTATACTGAGAAATACTGAGAAAGGGAAAGTGTTTTCCAATATTCAAAAAAAGGATAGCTGCCACAGAGAGAGCTCGAGCTTTGACTTGGGAGAGCAAAGAAAGTGAGAAAATGGCTTATCAAATAAATAGAATGAAAATGTATTTTTATGACTGCTCCTTACCGATTACACAATATAATGCTGAAAAAGGAAAAGTATTTTTCTATGTTGAAAAAGGGTAGCTACAGCAGAGAGGGAGAAGAAGAGGGAGAGAATAAAGAAAAAGAGAGAGAAGGAGAGATAAAGAGAATAAGGAGACAGAAAAGAGAGTGGAAAAAATAGTTTGTTGTTTAAAGGGATTTGGTAACTTTGTAGAGGCTTGATCTAATAAATTCTTGAATTTTGATATCTGTGTTAAGATGTTCAGAAGGATAAATAAACAGCTTTGAAATGTAAGGTGTTATTATCAAAATATCTATCACTGAATTCCACCATTATTTTTATCACTTGACACCCCTCCATGGTACATAATATACAGTATAATGTATAGAGAGGAGTAGTATTGTTTTTCAACATTGGAGAAAAACAAGGTAACTACATGTAGATGTATTTGCACAATAGAGAGAGAGAGAGACAGAAAAAAAGGGAGAGAGAAAGAGAGAGAGAGAGAAAGAAAGAAATAGAGGGGAGAAAGACAAAGAGGGAGAGAGAGGGGAGGGAAATATGGACAGAAAGCAAAGAGGATGAAACAGGCTGATTGATTATATTGGATGAAAAATTACTTTAATGATAATTGAATTCTTATAATTTACAAGACAATTTCTTTTCCCTATGAAGGCTGTAATAAAACTTGAGATTTTTTAGGAACCCTTTTCTCTCCAGTCTCCAACATATTGCCTCAATCTTACATGTTGCACGCTGGCTGCAAACATTCATAATTCATGTCCCTGTATGACTGTCCACCTCTGACTATATTCATTCAATCAATGAATGTCAAATTGGATAGTCTCAAGTTTCCCCATGCTTGGGCAAGGTTGAGCTAAGCCTGGCATGAAGTAGGCAAGAGAAGAAGAGGATTGAAGCACAAAAAATGGAGCACAAAATGTACTTGGTAATGAAGAGCGTTGGTCTTGGACAGATGAGTCATCTCTGTCTTATGAAGGAGGAAAAGACACCGTGGCAGGATGAGTTTAAAGTTAGGGCCTTTGGATTTCCATGTGCTTTCTGACATTTGCATAATATGTAATGTACATTTTATGAGATAAACTTCATGCATGTACTGTTGTTTGTTAATTAGAGATTTGAGGTATTTCTTTTTTCAATTCAAAATATATGAATAAAATCATATGATAGGTCTACACAAGTGCAAAGTTGCACACATTATGTAGAATGTATTTGATTTTTTGTGGCACAAATTCAAGCCCATAAGTTAGTGATGTTCAGGTTTCCCACTTTCATTTGTATGGCCATTTTGCGTCGTGTTTATTGTCATTTTTAAATAATAAAACAGTAGAATGGTGGGCTTAAGAAGTGAGTTATTTGTGCTACAGTGAAATGACTGTATAAGCAATTAAATTTTAGTATTTCATTTTGAGGCCAACTGCATTACTTTTCAAATATGAAAGGGGGAGATGAGATAAATTTATCAGATAGATTAAATCATAATTTAATGAAAATTCTCTCCGAAAGACATCAGCTGTACATGTAGATACTTGAGGGACATATGTTGTAAGATCTTATGTGTAATTGTAAGTACTTCTTCTACTGTGAACAAGATCAATTGAAATTGAATTTCTTGGAGTCAGGTTGGTTTGTTGCAATCTTGGACTGAGATGATATCAGCAAGGAAAGAGAGACTTGAATAAGTAATAGCCTCAGGGTGACTTCAGGGTAGTTTCTCATTAATATGGTGGAAATCTGAAATACAAAGCAAAAAGGCTCTGATTGAAAGGACCATACTTAAAAATAAAAAAATCAACACAAATTGTCATTTTGTTGCTGTTGTTGTTGTTGTTGTACATGTATTGCCTTTGTTACCAGGGGCAACTTACTGTCTCATTGGTTTTCCTGCACTTAATAGGAGAAATATAAAGTTGGTTTGCAAACTCAAGTTGAAGCACACATGTACATGTACATGTAGTTTGACTGTGAAAGCCAAGGCCAGTTGCTGTCACCCTGATTTGGAAGTTCATTGGCCTTAATCTCATTTAGATCCGTTGATCTTAATGGACTAACTCCCTCATCTGGAAGTCGTTGTGAGTAATTAGGAAGTAATGGGGCAGGGAAGCCACAGCAGATGTGTGTCCGAAACATAGCGACAAGATCTTTACAAATCCTGCAAGTCCTGGAGGCAGAGAATTGATAATTTGAGCTCAGGGACTGTGGGCTACATGACATGGCATTTTGGTGGATCTTCTACCTGTCAGGACATTTACAGGAGAACTTCAATCTGTTCTGACAACCTGACAAAGTTTGGCTGAGTAAACTGTCCACACCATAAAGGTTATACACATCCTTGTTATACAATGTAGTAACTTTTTTTTGGTGTGGTTGCCACAAGCATACTTGAAATTGAAAAATCACACTTTGTAAAGCATCACCATTGTTTTAATTTGTAAGCATAGCATCACAGATGTATTTATGTTATGAAAAATCTGTACATGAATTTCAGGGATGTTGAGTTCTTGCTACTACATGTAATCCAGCTGAGATGAATCATGAATGGAATTACATTTTTACGGTGTAGATACGTGTGAATGTACATGGTAATGTAACAAACTTACCAACACTGAAGAATGAAAAAGCGGTGGATTACTGTTTTTTGTTGTTTGTAGTACAGTGAGGTATGTGCTTAAATTCCATGAAAAGCGGTAGTTTACTGCCTAAATCGGTAGAGTTGGCAATAATGCTGTAATTCAAACCTAAAAATACTAGTACTTACATCAATTGACTACAGTAAAAACATAGGAGAAATAACAAAAGAAAAGTAAAAGATTTTTTTTTCCTTTTACGAAATTTGAATTCAAAGCATACACATGTGCATGTACCATTAAAATTATTCATTTATCGGCAGGGTTCTCGCCAGTACATAACACCCATGGTTCCAGTACCATGCGTAAAGGATTTCAGACAAGGAAGAACCATGTGTGAAATTGCTGCACCATGCATGGCATCAAGGGTAAAAAAATATTGGAGTATATATTCCTAACAATAATGACAAATGTCACAGATTGTTTTGCTTTTTGGCAATGTATTTATACTTTTATGCCATTAGTAGACAACTCCTGCTTACCAAGAAGCATTTTTCATCCTTTTACTATACTGCCGCCACACCTAACTTTAGGTGTTATTCCATAAAACTTCCGAAACTTCCACGCTTTGCGCAGAGTGGGAACCGTGTGTGGATTTTTTTCTAGTGAGAACCCTGTTTATCGGCATTTGGAATTTTGGATTTCACTTGCACCTACACTGTACATGTACATGTACATGTACTTACACTGTAGTATAAGAATTGATTTATTGTGTGAGTTTGGGGCTACCCTATATGGAAATCATGTTTTCTTAGTATGACTCTGAGACTGCAGGATATCCTGAACGTGTCTATTGCTAAACAGCCTGATAAAATAAAACAATGAAGGTTCACCTTGGATTGTAGATAATCTGATAAGAGAGGAAGTACATGTACATTACGACAGTGGAAATTTAAAAATAGATAATTACATACATGGACATACAGGGTGTACTTGTACTTTTTGTTAAGATAAATTGCAGTGTTCAAAGATCCATGTAACTTTGGAAAATCTTTGCCTTTAAATATGCCGTGCCTCCTACTATCCATGTTTGCTAACTCATGATTAATGAAGATTAACTGCATCAATGAATTAAGATCACCGGACCAATTGAGGATACTCAAGGGAATGCACTCTGAATGAAGCTTCCACTGTTTCAAATTTCCTGTTTTTACATCAGTTTATGACTTTTTATGTACCGTACTGTTCATGAATTTTGTTGGATCCAGTACCCAGATTGTGTAATGCCCATTTTCAATTTCATTATTCTGTCTCTGACAGTTTGTATTTATTTAATTTATTTATTATTATTTATTTTGTTTTATTTATTTTATACTGCAAGGTTGGTCTGTTCAGTTTTGTAAAACTGCTTTCCAAAGGCACCCTGCAGTAATAACAAACATCATTCTACATGAAAATACAAAATACTTAACAGTTATAGGTAACATGGTACACTACATTTTCACAAATAACCTCAATTTACTGTTATCTTGAAATCTTAAAGATCTACATGTGTATAAAGTCAGTAGTGAAGACCACAGATGTTCGGTGGTACGTGAGAGACAAAACATAAAGCAGTTTGTACAAGCACAGAAATACTAGAAATTGTTTAAAATGTCTTTATGTTTCAAAGTACAAGTAATTTACACTCTCCTGTAATTGGCCTACTCTTTTTCTGAAAGCTTGCAGTTTCTTGTTACTCTTGTGCAATAATAATTGTACATGCGATGGTGCCAAGAACCTATTTTTCTCGAGGTTCCATCAAAAAGTCACCTCTCTCTTTGAAAACAGTCCTATTTTCTCCCTTCTATAGAAGCATTCAAGGAACCTTGGACCCTGCATAACTTGACTTGGAGGATTTCAACTGAAATGGCAGGTCATTTAAGGTCACCTCAGCACAGTAGATGGGGTGTTATCCATTCATCTTAAAAACACATGTGAACTTAGCCTTAAGGCTGTAAGCTCCTGTGGAGTGAAGAGGGAGGGGGAGGGTATGTTCCCACTGGTGGACAGCTTCATTCTTTGGATTATGTTTTGTTAGCTTCTGACAAGTGGAGAGGAGGGATGTTGTCACCAGAATGTAGTGTGACTATTGAAACCTCAGGATAGGAGATTCATTTAAAAAGCACAGGTGAACTGTAAACTTCTGAGGAGTGAAGGAGGAATGGGAGGGCCATGTTCTCACTGATACCTGAGATGGATAGCTTGATCCTTCATTTTAAAACACATTTGAACTTAGCCTGAAGGCTACATGTATAAAGCTCCTATGGAGTGAAGAAGAGGGAGAGAGGCACGTTCTCACTGGTGTGTAGTTTAGATCCCTGGGCCAGTGATGTTAAACCAGCACCATCAATGTTCATTGCACAGTGCCAGCATACAACTGATGAAGGCTTGTGTGTATATGCAACAAGCAAAGTGAAGCTCACTGATCAGTGTACAGGGAGTGGTTGGGGTGTACATGTACATGTATGTGTCCTAGCGCAGGGCAGATTGTAACTGTTATTTTTGTATCCCTTTAAATACATGTTTTTCATTACAATTCACTGAAAATCTTGAATGGAATATCACATGATCTTGCACATGTATGCAGAGCGGACAGTTTCACCATTTCCAACCAGTTTCACCAATTTTCTTTTTGCTACCCAAACTGTACAAGCTTTAAACATAACCTACATGTACATGTACAAGAAGGCTAGAACCCTAGTCCTACGTGTAGTTCTACATCTATAGTGCAATGATAACTGGATCAAATAGCAAATATAAGATTATCTCCTCATGCAGACATTATCTTGTTTTGTCCTTTGAAAAATCCTCATTAGATGTTAAGAAGGATAAGGATTAAATCAATTAAGTGCAATTTGCCTTGATTAACCAACCTTTTCCAATGAATTCAGATACATGTGTATGTATTTACTAACAAGGACACTACAAAATAGAACTGTAATGTATTCATATTGATTTAACATCATTAGTCTTGTGCAGGCTGCATTCGTATTAGTAATTTTTGGAAGATACACTTCAAAGAAACCTGTAGCACTCTTTAGCTTTCTCTTTCAAAATGGTCTCAAGAGTCAAATGGATTTTTTTAAAGGGTCATGCTGCATGACCTGATGTGACCTGATGTGACCTGATGTGCACTCTCATAATGTTTGACATGATGCTTGACAAAAGATGGGTAGCAACTAATTACTCTCTTTGAACCATACAGAATGCAAGGCTACTTAACATGAATGAATGAAATTACCTGTAAGTTTAGGGTATAAACATCATCAAAAGGTCTGTTCAGTTTTCAGAGTAAGAACATGCCCTGTACAACCACTTGTGCCTGAACCCAATGGAATTTCTCTCTCTGACCCCAATTTAGGAACCTCCAAATTGAGATGATTTTTAGTCCGGTGGGTGGTAAAAAATGGAAGCGTAATCTGGCTGCCGCATGTTCCCTTGGAGCCAACGGACTTACGCAAGATGAATTTCAAATCTTCTTTCGGGATGCCTGGCGTATATACCAATTTGGTTGAAGAAATAGGAGCCAGGATTGAGATGAATTCTTGCGATAATTTGCATGGCTTCAGGGCCTGTTTTGATAGGGTATATGCTAACTTTTTAATGTATGCTCCGAATGTGCATAGAATTCAGTTTTGAGCAACAGTTTTAGAATTTCGAAATGGGAACTTTCTAATATGTGCCTCATGTGAGTGTACTTGATCTGAGTAGGCATAAGAATTGCCAGAATTGGGTATGAAATAGAGATAGAACCTGATGTTTATAGGCTTTTATAGAGATCTACTTGTTAGATTTGTGGTGTAAAAAAAACACCTTTTTTCCTTTACAGGAGATCTTTTGAATTTATGATTAGGAAATGTAGATTATTCTTGCAACCATTAAAAAAAAATTATCCAAGGTCTGTTAAAAGTTAGCTCACTCTCAGCTATTTTGTATATTTTTTCACTAATTTGTAAATGTGTCATTGTTTAGTAATATGATGAACATCCTTGATGTATTTGTCAAAATGGGTAAGTCAAAAGAGATAATCGCATAATGTGGAAGAGTACATGTTGTATGCATACCTTTGTACATTTATGTACACTGTATGTGCAGTTGTAATTTTAGTCTCGAGTGTGAATAGTCCTTTTTTCACCATTGTTGGGTCTGATGAGTTGGAGCAAGCTGGTCATTAAATTTGGAGGTGTTGGTGATATGATTATCATTTCTCATTTACTAACCCTTTTCAAATAGGTAGTATAATTTTATTGCCCTCATAAAAATTCCTTTTCAAATCTATTGTGTGTTGAAGTACAGTGTATGCAAAAGTTTGTACTAAAATTTGACCTCTTGATTACTACATGTGTATCTGTAGGGAATAGACTTCATGTGGGTCCTTACTTGAATTACATGTATATCGATCACCTAAAGACATTTGGCTCTCTATGTTAAGGGTTCCATGTCACTATACTTCAGTCATTATATGATCATCAAATATTACTTCTATTAAAAGATATTGCGAGTTAAAATATACTCTCAATTAACATACAGTAAAAGCGACTAGTGAGGCAGGCCTGAATAAGTCGATGTGCGGGACATGAAATACATCATATATGGAATTCATCCATTTGATTCCATAAAGACCCTAATATTTGTGTGGTCCTATATGATTCTTTATTTTCTTCCAACTGGTTAACCAGGCATTAACCATGGAATGCTGGGTACAATTTTTGGGAGGAATAATTCCACATGTACTAGCTGTAGACAAATGATTTTTTTTTTCTTCAGATCATTGGTACACTTTAACCAATTCGTGACAGGAATTATTTAAAGTCTAATTTGATCAGCTTTTATTCTTCAAATTGGCAACACCAACATTTTTATTTTATTGCTACATTTTCCTTATAAAACGTCATGTATCTGAAATGAATATAAATTGACAGAAATTATGATGAGAAGTCAAAAAGTTGCCAATTTGCAGGGAATAACGGTGATTTTAAACTTTCTATCACATTGCCAATTTAAGGATTTTAATGCTTATTTTCCTTTTTAAAAATCTTCACCTTCAAACAACGAATATTGACGCAACCAAAATGGGCACAGTTTGTGTAGAATTTTTTGCTCTTTCTGCTCATGTATTTGGTATGATTTTTAGGGCTTTGCATCAAAAGATATTAGGCCGAACCACAAAATGTGGACCTCGGTCATGAATGGGTTAAAAAAGATGCAGACTGCAAGTGGCTTTTGAGTATACTGGAATCTCTGAAAGCAGGACAGCTAATAATGGAAATACAAATGTATTTGAACAAATCCAACGATGTTGTCAATAGACAAAGAAAAAAAGGTTTTGATATTGATAAGATTTGTGTTGTTTCACCCCTTTGAAAATCAACTTCTGATGAAAGGGCTATCCACCCTATTTGAGGAAATAAATAGAATAAATAAAAACAAATCACAACTTTTTCTCTAAAAAGTAATGAAATGAAAGTCAGAGCATGGTCTTTCATATGACTGTACAGACATGGCTCATGATGCTCATCAGCCAATTTACTCTGATGTCATTTTCCCCTCATCACTATACAGATTGGAATTCCTCATTAGCATACTACATTCACACCAAATTTCATTTTTTTTTTTTTTTTGCAAACGTGTATGCACAAATGATCGCTCAATTAACATGAGCACAATATCGAGGGTGTTAGTCACCGGCTCTTTCTGATGACAAATGTTTGGACGGGTAAGGTGAACGGTGTAGCCTTCTTTCAGACTCTTGTATGCTTCAGCTTGAAATTGCCATTGAATTATCTGCCCTCTGGTTTGATTGCTTTCTCTTACAAAGTCATGTTAAATCATGTTAACTGGTCAGAGGAGAGAATAAATTGTACTGGTTAAGTGTGTACACTATTCCTACTCAGTTTCCTCTTGTTAGAGTCTACTGCAGAAAAAATCTACTTAGTCTTGGAGCCAAGCTACCCACAGACACATTTACTCACTGTCTCTACTTACAAAGGACATGTTAATGTTATCATCCAAATTATTTCCACATCACATGTAGCAGTACTGTATGTCTTATTAGAAAAATATGTTACATAATATGTATATGATTTATTTCATTTGTCCATAATATCTGCAACCGGAGGAAAGTGCTCGGACATTGAAGGCCATCTGGGACAATTCATTGTAATTTACTATTTAGCAATGTATTTTAAATTCATCTTAGAATCCTATATTCTTGTATCATTATCAAATTATCAAATATTTCTTACAGAAAAGGGTTTGGTATAATAGACTATCAATCAGTGGACATGGAGTTGACTGTATGGTTATTGCCCAAAGCATGTGTACAGAAAGAGAGAGTAAAAGAAGAACAAAGAAATCAAAATTGTGAATACACTATTCCTGCAGGCTTTTAAGGGGTTAATGAAATTGAGACCCAATAAGTGAGTTTTTAAAGGGATTAACGTGTTCAGTGCCGCCGTTGAAGCAGCGTTCCAAATGAGTATCCAATGATTGGATTAATATGAATTTGCATCCCTGGCGTAGGGTTGGTGAAAGGTATGAAATTAGGAAAGCAGAATCCTGAGCCTGGTGATATTTTCCCTGCAGGCTTCCTGAGATATTCAGGAGAAAGTAGATATGTGGGAGCAGATGGCAATGTTATCTACCCTTGTAGAGTGCAACATACATCATGATGAACATATACAGTGTATGTTATTCACATTGAGTCATCATTTCATTAATCCTCATCATCTAAGTTTGCAGACAGACTTGCAAATCCTCAGCTTTTTGAAATAATGATAATTGCCTATGCATACATTACAGCTGACTGGTTCATGAAGTTACATCAGAATTTATTTGAGGGTTAAAGAGAAGGTTGAGTTCTGGGAAAGGTGAAAAATGATTTGTGAGATTTCTCCTTTTTTATGCCTCCGTCCACCATAGGTGGTTGCCGGAGGCATTATGTTTTCGGGTCGTCCGTCCGTCCGTCCGTCCGTCCGTCTGTCCGTCCCGTTTTCGTTCTCGCGATAACTTAAGAACCATTTGACAAATCAACTTCAAACTTGGCTCGTGTATGCATATGGGAGGGACAATGATCTGATTAGATTTTGGGGTCTCAAGGTCAAAGGTCAAAGGTCATAGAGGTCATTATGTACATAATAATGGTTCGTTCTCACGATAACTCAACATTTTGGTTAATCCAAAACCTTACACCGATTCTCTTAAGTGTTTTATGATCAACCTTTCCCAATTACTTTGAGACAGTTTCTTTCACAATTAAATCTCACAACCAGAATTAAACTTTATCTTTAAAATGCATGCCGATACTATGGATATTTAGCGGTATCATCTTAAAGGGGCCTTTTTTATTGAAGGTTTGTTCTGCAATATCAGCAAATGAAGGGTTTTTCTTCTAGCTTAGTTTGGTTGATGTTAATTGACTCAAAAGTGTGCTATTGCATTCTAAATACATCATCCAGATATCTATATTTTTTTACACTTTTACTTCATTTATCAAAATATTTGATAACAGAATCCAATCAGTTATTATGGAAGGAAGTATAATTGTGGGAAAAGATTTCTTTTTATTCTTATGTAAAATGATGATTGATTTTCCTTCAATAACTTTTTTACTTACCTCCCTTTAAAACTGAGTAAAGGTGATAAAAATTTGAACTGGTTAAGCAAACATGTCAAAATGTTAAATGCTGGTAGTACATTAATGTAGCAAATGTACATATGTGTCTGTGTTTTTAACCAAAATGCAAATTGTCAGGATCAATTTAGTATAGTTTAGATCGTGGGTGTAATTGAACCTTCGGTGGACTCAAACTGCTCAGTCTTTGAGATAATTTATCATCTCGTCCTTTCTTGGGAGACATCTCAAATTGATGAATGACTTCGAGGCGGAATGTCTTGACAATTATCTTTGTCATCCAGTTGAGATTGCCAATTTGCCATATTTACTAGGGCCTGATGATTTGTGTTTTCAACATGCCCCCCCTCCCCCATGTACATGTATACATCAGTGGTTCTTTGAGGATAATGAAAATAAACATATTAGTGATGAAATAATAAAACATTGAAAAAAGCTACAGCAGCTTTGATTTTGTCAAAGAATAAGGTAAAAGCCAGACCAGAAATATGTCCATAGCTTAAGCTAGCTAGAGCAGAGTAATCATATTCCAAAATTGAACCCATTTTCTTTATGATCATAATTTTTCTTAGAAAATACCATTGTGACAAATAATTTCTTAAATACAGGGTGTCATACTGTACTTCAAAATTCCTTGCCTATGTACATAGGTTTGTAGGGTGCAATTTTAACTACCACCTTAATTTTGTCACTTTATGTGAATTTAAATATGAAAGTTTATATGCTTCGCACATTTGCACCCTAGAGAAAGTGTGAAAAGTTTAAAAACTGTCTCAATATCTAGAACCTGGGTTCTTGATTATTTTTATATTTCTGAAATTACATCGTGGGCCATTAAGTATTACTTGCACATACTTTATATTAGCATATGGGACAGACTTCTCCAAGTCAACAATCAACCTTTCAGTTCATCATTTTTAAAAAGCCAGATAAGACTTACAAATTACAAAGAAACATTTCACCGCCCAAACATGAGGTTTTGGGTTTCCGAATAAAACTCTGATTTTGAAAGGTTTTTTTCTTTATTTGTGTTGGGGGGGGGGGGGGGGGGGGGGGTCAACCCCAGTCTCATCCATTCAATCATTTGCTTGCATAACTTACTGTACGTTTATTGGCGGGTGGCAATTCAGAATTATCCATTTCGTTTTTAAACAAGAAAATACACTGTATATAATTAATCATTCTCATCCTGTTTTTCTCATTAAAATGTTATCTCAAATCATACCTAGAGCTAATATATCCTAAAATTTAATCAATGTCATTTATCGTGCAAGTGAGTGGAGTGAGCGAGCAAAAATTTTGCAATGGAATATTTTCAGTCAGGATGAATATATTTCTATTTACTCTATTTTTCAAACTTTAACTCAATTCATTTGGCGGGCCAAATGTGGCCCGTGGGTCACAGTTTAAGAACAGGGAACCTAGAATGAAGTAGTATTCACTTTTCTTTTCCTCTTCGGTCCATGTACCGGGTAGTCCTACTGTACATGTGCACTAATACTATTGGTCATTTATCAGCATGCATTCCTCCTTAATTTCAGGAAAAACTGGTTAGGTGTACATGTACACCTTCCATGCTCCATATGAGCATGGAGGTACCACACACAGCAGTCACAGAGCATTGAGCCCCCTACAGCAATACAAGACTTGACACCTGTCTGCCTCAAACCAATCCCCTTCCAGTATTGTTATATTGATTGCTTACCTCTCTCCCACCACCTTTGTATCCCTTCAGACATCTTTTCACCCCTTCATGCCTTTTGTCATCACCCATACTCTGTTCTTCTCTGCACTCCAGCGGAAATCCTCATTGTTCATTAACCTGCCCCCCCCCCTTTAGTGACCTTCAAAAACAACAATAGACAGCTCTGCATTAAGCTTATTATAATGCTGACCAGTTCTAGCCATTATCTTAGATTTTGGGATTCCTAGAATGAATTTAATGGACATACATACACATATATGTACATGCATATCCTAGACATTAGCATGGACCTATCAGTACATCCATGATATTAGTTAGCTGATTCTATTACAACAGATGCTGAAGCAGATACATGTATACATATACAGTTACATATTGTCGTGACTCTAATGAGAGGCAGAGGGACGTAAGCTCCAGTCTTTTTACATAGACTTGTAATGCCTTTCTGGCTCTCTCAGAAGGAAATATGAAATTTATTAATTTCTTACACTATATTTAAAGACAGGAAGTCAGTTCTTAACCCATTGCCTATGTAATGGGAACCTGGTAGTATCTGCTAAAGTCTAAATTAATTATTGTTAAAGTGTAAAGGAACTATTGTTAAAGTCTAAAGGAATTTGAGCTTAAAGAGAAGGTGGAGTTCTGGGAAAGGTTAAAAAGATAATTTGTGAGCTTTCTCATTCTTTTTATGTTAGTTTGGAAGATTATAATAGTACAGTTGTCCCTTGAAAAGGATTGTTCTTCACATGCGTTCACATTAAAAATATGACAAAAAACAGCTGAAATGTTCAGGCCGAGCATTTTTGTCTAGTCCCATGCACGCATTTCTGTGTGCAGTGCTTGTGACTCTCAGCAGAATTGAGTTAATTTCTAATCATTTTGGTGATTCCAAACCTTACAGCATACACCAATTCTTAAGTGCTTTATAATCAATCTTTCTCTATTACGTTGAGACAATTTCTTTCACAGTTCATTCTCATGACCAGGGATGGTATTCTGAACACCGTTTTAACTGTGTTTTAAGTTCTATTATAACTTCTGTTTTAAGTCAATGATTTACAACACCGCTAAAACAGTCTTTAAACGGTATTCTGAGAACTGTTTTAACGGTGTTGTAAGTCATCAAAGCCACACCCACCACAAAGATATTATCCAATGGGGAAAGTTGTTAGAGATGAGTCTAAGCTGACTCAGCCAATAAGATCGCTCCCTGGGGAAGGGGTGCGTGAAATGCGTGAACTTATATATTCACGCTGTAATGAGCGCATTAGTTTGCACTTAGTTTCTTGCTTTAATTCAGATGTGATGATGTGACAGAATTAGTTGTGCAAATCATCTCTGATATTATCGCAGACAATTGCCAAATTTCTCCACCCGAGGCAAAAATTCTTTCGAAATGTTGTTTCGGGAATAAAAGCAAGGTTTATTGAATCTCGTTATCCCCCTCATTCCAACCAAAAACATTTATGAGCGAGAAAAATTGCTGCCATGACATACCGCATGCAAAGTTAAAACACCTCCCACCCTGTTTTATCTCATGAGCATGAAATGTCAAGCGGAAAGAGTTAAAACAGGAGATAAAACGGTCTTCAGAATACCGTGTTATTACATATGGTATTTTTACGTGCTTGCTCACGACTTGCGCCAGGCATGTAAAGTAAGATGCACGGTTAGAAAGATAAAACAAAACTTAAAACAAAAGTTAAAGCAGAGATAAAACGGTGTTCAGAATACCGATTTGCTAAAACAGACTTAAAACAGAGTTAAAACAGTCTCAGAATACCACCCCAGGACTTAACTTTATCTTTCAAAAATCCAGTACCTGATAGTCAAAGGGTTTACAAGAATAGCTGAAAAAAGTAATATCCAGTCCTATTTTTCTTCTTTAAAAATCTAGTCTTAGGTTGTATGCACACATTAACCTTTAAACGAGACTAGTCCAAGTTCATTTTACCTGGATTGGATTGATTAACCGTTGGATCGTTGAAGCTTCAGGTGAACCCTGGTGAGAGACCAATTCTTTCATCGAGCCTTCAGGTATTTATCTGTCACTCACCCATGCTCATATTGTCAAACTCCTCAGGTAATAACTCTGATGTGTCTGTCAACATTGTCCCATGATGTTGGCCTAAGTGATATCCATGTAGATTTTCTGCCTTTCTCTTGTTGGTTGAAAGAAAAGTGACACAACTCCTCAACCCAAGAATGCATGCTTACATTCTAATACATTTATGAGTTTACTATAAATTTTATTGAAAGGAAAGCTGTAAATGTTACTGCAATTTTGCTAACACTGTTCATATCTATGAGGTATTGGTAATATTACCATAGTATTACTAGGTCACAGAGCATCAGATGGGTGCAAAATATGCTTATGATAGGAGGAAGCAAATTATTTCACAATATTTGGTGATATCCATTCATATTCTGTCAGTAGCCTGTCTGTAAAATAAGCATAACATTTGTACCTATTTTACAGTTCGGTGGGTAGTATGAATGGGGCTAATGATATCCTTGGAGATGCTTTATTTAAGTGTTATTTGGTATTAAGAGAAAGGCTAAATGGTATTGTGTGTTGAGGGTCCTTGAAGTGTTAGGCATATTTACTAATGTAGGTAAAGGTTGCAAAACTTATTACCAGTAAAGATATTGATATTATGCAGTTAAGAGCAAATACCAAGCTCAATATTGAAATGCCATAGCTTGGATCCAGAGATCAGTTTATTTTACTTTTGACCCAAATTTGAACTTTTTGCAATATGCTGCACGGTATGCAGCAGACTTTGAAATACATTTTCTTTGATCAGTTCAGTGTTATTTTATCTCAGCTTGTTTTGTTTGCACGGTTTAATGCCTCTAAAGAGCTACAATGTTTGATCAAGTGGATAATGTGACTGCTCCACAACACCATCAACTTGTTGGAATGCATGTCAAAAGTTGGCCAGGTATTGACAGTCTTGTTTAATCCTTCACATGCGTGACCCTGGAATAAAATTGAAGGGTGTCTTGTCATAGTAAGATGTGTTGCTAAAAGTACCAGGCAAGAAAACAGAGTGAATTCTGAAAGTAATAATGCTGGAAATGCACATATGTGATATTGAATTCAATGAAATTTGTTATTTTTTTCCATCACCTTTTCCAGAAAGTGTTGAAGCATGATTTGCAGTCATGTGTGTGTGCAGATTATCCTGAAAGTGTATACATTCACAGTCACTGGGTGAATGAAGATTTTCACAATTTTTCAAGGTAAAAAGCTGATGGTCAGAATGTCAGATTTCATGATTTGCCAAAAGATCTTTCTCAGTTTTCTATTTGCAGGCAGCCTGTGAAGATTTTGAATATGGAGACAAACATTTTTTTTTTTTTTTTTTTTTTTTGGGGGGGGGGGGGTGTATTGTCACACCACTTATGCTCCTGATGACAATCCTGTCTGTAGCCAGTCTGTCACTCATCTCCTCAGATATAGTACCCCATATACTCCAGGTTGTAAACCCCATTTTTTTTTTTAAAATTCAGGTCATTCAACTCTCAAAGTCACAAAGCTCCAGATGTAAAAGATGTAAATTCCTTTAGTTTGCTTGTGTCTTGTGGGATTCCAGTAAAGTTTTCTAATATTTTTGTGGGATGAGGAGGGGGGTTGATGGATTCCCTTCTTATGAAAAAATGCACAAAATGTTTGGGACTGGAAGGGGGAGGGGACATAAAAGTTTTGTCATTTTCTTCTGTTGAAGCTAGAAAATGTGTCTTCATGCAGGGCATTATTCCATCAAATTTCCATACTTAACTCATGATATGAGAGAGGCAACAATCTAATCTGTTCCAAGTTTGTGTAAATAGGAAGGGGTTGGTTTGATTCTGTGAAATGGGGAAAAGGCACAGTGATGTTCAAAGTGTGTGTGTGTTGGGGGGGGGGGGGAGGGTGCTTTTATTATGCTACAAAATTAGTCGAAGATAGTATCAGACTTATGGCCTAAGGCATGTCTTAGCTTTCTATTTTTGTGATCTTTGATTGTTCCTATGAGGATGCTGCAGCCCCTGGCAATACAAAATGTCATGGAGTTAGAGATATGATATTGCCACTCCAGATAAAGTGGTATGACATCTGATTGTTCACTGGGGAATGAGGAGCTTTTCTTACAAATGGCATAGACTCCAGCTTCATGACATTAATGACATTGCTATAGAAATACACAGTGAGATGAAGGAGAGTAATGCAATTTAAAGAAGTGATAGTATTGATAGTATTGATATCTTCTTCTGATATCCAGGGTTCTCACTAGAAAAATATCCACACACGGTTCCCACTCTGCGCAAAGCGTGGAAGTTTTGGAAGTTTTACGGAATAACACCTAAAGTTAGGTGTGGCGGCAGTATATGCTATAGTAAAAGGATGAAAAATACTTCTTTGTAAGCAGGAGTTGTCTACTAATGGCATAAAAGTAAAAATGCATTGCCAAAAAGCAAAACAATCTGTGACATTTATCATTATTGTTAGGAATATATACTCCAATATTTTTTTACCCTTGTTGCCACGCATGGTGCAGCAATTTCACACATGGTTCTTCCTTGTCTGAAACCCTTTACGCATGGTATTGGAACCATGGGTGTTATGTACTGGCGAGAACCATGCTGATATCCACAAACATATAGTTTTCACTAGCTATATATCACTAAACTAGAAACTTTAGAACAAAAAAGTTTGCAGTGAATGCATTTTGAGAAATTTAGTATCCCTTCTGCTATTTGTTTTAAATCTTGTTTTGTTTAGTGAACATGTTTAAACATCCCATTTTCAAATGTATTCAGAACCCTTCCCCTTCCTTAAGCCTGAAGCTGTGTTTACTCTCGGATGCTGCAGACTCAAGCTGAGTACACACATGATAAGCGGAAGAGCTAGGTGGGTGAAAGTGTTGTTTGTGCCCTATTTCCCTTCAGAGGTTCTCTTCACAGGTGATCAAACGTGAACCCAGACCCTCTGTCTCCTCCTAAATGTGTGACATCCTTGAGATGCTAGCTGTCCCCACTCTCCCCCTCCCCTTCTCCTTATACCCTGTAAGCCAAGGAGGGTGCTGAGATGCAGGAAGGAGGGATAGAAGAAGATAGGAAAAGTGAAGATGGAGGGATGTCAATGATGGAAGGTCTTGATGCATGGAGAAAAAAGCCTTTAATAAAGAATGCTTATCTTGATGTTTGGCAGCCAGCCTTGAAATGTATACATGTACTTTCTACATTTTTTAAAGAAGAGATGAAGGAGTGGAGAATCTATGAAGGAGGGAAGAAGTGAGGACAGAGTGGTGATGAAGGGACAAGCAAGAAAGGTCTCTGTATGTGTATGCAGATTTCTTTTTATGAAGACTTATGATCTGAAGGTATGGCAACTTTATCTTTATGATGATATGATCTTTGAATAGAAAGAGGGAAGAAGTGAAGATAGGGTGGTGATGAAGGGACAAGAAAGAAAGGTCTTTGTACAGTATGTGTATGCAGATTTTCTATTCACCCACTGACTACCGAATTCTCTATTTCCCATAGGCTCAGTACAGGGACGACCTGGTTCCAGTAGGCAAAGGGTTAAGACTTATAATCTGAAGGTGCGACATCTTTATGATGCGCTCCTCATTCGTTCCAAGGACTTTGAACTTGTAAACTAAGAAGGGAAGAAGGAGATGGGGAAAAACTGAAGACAGAAGATGGGGAGGGAAAGTGATGATGGAGGAAGAAACTTTGTAGAAGGTCTTTAATTAAGACTGGCTGACTGAATGTATATTATGAAAATACTGACTTTGCTCTATGATCCCCTCCCCCAAGTAACTGACCTTTAAACCATGGAGGGAGTCAAGATTCAGTTGGGAATGGAGTATGGCAAATGATTTTTTAAAAAGAGAGAAAAAAAAGCTTGAAATTTGTTCAGGATCTAACTTCTTTTGTGTGTGTGTGTGTGTGTGTGTGTGTGTGCCCCCCCCCCATAAAAAATAATTTATTAGTACATGTAGGTTGATCATGATTGGAAGAAGACTTTGAGTGTCTTTCCTGATTAACCAAGATTATTTCATCTGTTCAGAGCCAGAAGGGCGTTAACTACAACGCATGTGAGTTAACACCCTTTTGGCTCCAAACGATTTGCTGTGTGCTCTGTGTAGAACATCAGTTAGTGGAAGGGAAGTAAAGAGATTGATTTATACGTCCAACTTGTGAACAAGCACACTAAAAGTGAGATTTGAAATGTGATTTAAATGTCACTGTTTTATGTGCCTGAATGAGTTTAATAACCAGAGATTTGGTCATAGTGGGTGTGGAATAATCCCAATTCAAGTTCAGGTCCAGTTTCATCATCAGATGTCTGGCCAATACTTGACCTTGGCCATGCATCCTTTCAAAGTCATCTGTTGAGAGGCAGAAGGGTGATAACTCTGTGTTAAAATATATGAGTTAATGCCATTCTGGCACTAAACAGGCAAATTCATGTGGGATATCTTAAGTTCTAGAGCAAGGAGTAATAAAATGTGTGGGAGGAGGCTGCTAATTTAAGCATTGCTCTTAGGGAAGGGGTAATATAATTTCCAAGGGAAGGGGATGTTTGGGATGGGAGGTACTCTATATGCCAAGATGGGGTGCAGTATTGCCCCCCTGGGATGGTGGTTTTGGGGCATGCAGGTCAGAGACCTTGTACTTGTGGGTAATCTGTAAGCATGAACACCCTGCCAACACATTTCAAATAAATTCAAAAGTAGAATGACAAAAGAGGCCATTCCTTTGGAGAGAAAATTCTGTTGTGTGCCAGCAAAGGGGAGAAATTTTCGCATTTTTCCTGCCAAATTTTGGGAGATTTTATTTTGAAAGGGAGAGAAGTAATAAATGGTAACTTACATTTATAACTATTTTATAACTTAAATGGTGTATGTTGACTTACATGTGTTGCAGAGATGTAATTAAAGAAAAACATGAACATATTCTAAATTTTCAAATTTCCTTTTATTTAAAAATTTACCCAACAATTCAATGTGTATCATTTCACTTGTTTACAGATATACAGAGATTATAACTTCTCTCTCTTTATTCTCAAAAACTACATGCAAAAGTACGAAATAGAAATTTCGACCCAAGTTCCAGCTGGAATTAATTGAAAATCCATTTGGTAAAATACCTGGTTAATAATAACGGCTCTTGCAATTCATTCATCTTGGTGATAACTTTAGCAGAAGGGTGAGTAAACATTTCTTCATGAATAACTGAGCTGAATTCTCAGATGTGATTAATATTCATCAAGTGTATCTTGGTGCAAAGACAGTGATGTATCACACAAACTCGTCCCCATTCCACATGTTTACTCTACCCAGCTAGCACGTCGTCATTCTGAACTTGCGAAGAAGCGCTAATGTGGGGCCAAATGAAATGAAATTGGTCGTGTTAGAGTCGTATGCACTCTGCACATTGAGATGGGGTTGCGAAAGGGGACAGCTGTGAGTGAAAGATACATAAGATGCACCGAAATGGAGCATGGATGCAAATGTGTAATGGATGCAGGGGAGTGGGAGGGAAAGAAGGGGGGATAGGAGGAGAGTGGAGGCAAAGAATGGCAGAGATGAAGAGAGAGGAGGGGAACATGAGAAGGATTAGGGTTTAGGGAAATGAACAGGTGGTGTTTTAAGACTTAGAAATGGTCTTGATTTATAGCATCTTGATATTGATATTGACCTTCAGGTCCATAATAATAATGGACTAGAATCTGAAGAGGCTTTTGATGAGGAGAAAGAGATATAAAGGATATAGAGAAGAAGTAAAGAAAGAAAATAAGAAGAGGAAGTGATGGGGATGAAAATAGAGTACACTGTAAAGAGAAGATTTAGAAGAGTTAGAAAATATATATGAAAATGTGAAGAAAAAGATGGTGTGTGAAAGAGATGGAGAAGAGAAGGAGCGGAAAAAGAAAGAGAGAAAGAAGGGAGAGAGATAATAATAGAGAGAGAGTGAGAAGAGAGGGAAAGAGAGAAGAAAGAAGAGAAGGGGAGAGAGATGAGAGCAAGAGAGAGAGAGAGAGAGAGAGAGAAAGGTAGAGAGAGAGAGAGAGAGAGGAAGGAATGTTAATGGTTAATAGAGAAGCAGCTGATTTCATCTGTAATTACAGCATTTAATTGTGTGTTTATTGAGATTATGATGAATGTGATATGCAGTGTAGGATATGTCTGATTGTCTGTGGGTGTGAAGGGTTTGAAGATCATAGTTATTGACTGGCAAGGAGAAATCATTACTTTGAATTAAAAAGAGGCAATAATAATTGAACATCATTTAGGCAAGCCATGTTGGGACAGTGCCCTTCATGGATTTCGACCACTTTTACAATCTTATTTTTATATTATTTGTGTTATATCACAAAAACTTTGACAAGTAACAAATTTTAAGATTAATGCATTCTGAAGATGAGAGTTATAATTATGTTACAAAACCTGTATAAGTCTTCATGTATTCATCCAAATCCAAATCCAATTCTAATTCCTTGATTTTTAAAAACATTTTCATGAATGCGTAAATAATCTGTAATTCAATTCATTATTCAAATTCTTATCAAGGGATTTACCATTTCCATATGTTAATAAATGATAATACTGCAGTAAATAATTAATTTTCATTTTGGTTTAAGTGTGCATAAAATTCTTCAGTTTTGCAAATGGATCAAATGGTTTTCAGGTGGTACATGTATATACATGTACTATGGTATGAATTATACATGTTTTGTATCAATGAATATTGCTTGTGTATTTCATTATTACATGCTGCAGACATGCATGCTTCTGAATTTTCTGTAACATATGGTTGACAGATTGGTGGAAGCACTTGAGAACTCTCTTATCCTGTCAACCCATACTCATTAATACATTATGATATCACGAAATGCCATAAAACTGACCATGGGGAATTGTATTGCAATGTAATTTTAATCAATAAGTCATTTACTGCCCAGCTCTCTCTTGTGTTGGTCATTGGAGTGCATTTACATCAATCAAGGGGCCGTGACTGAAATGTGTATTTTCTGTGCAAGTAATTGGTGTTTGCTTGAAGAATTGACAGTAACAGCTTAATACACAATTGAAAAGGATTTGATTTTTGAATCATAATGAAAATAGAACTGTTATCAGTGTTGATGCTAAAAACCAAATTGATTAATATTTGTTGCTGTCCTTCCTTTAAGTATTTGTATACCCATGAAGAATATGTACATTTATGCTGTGTGACATTTTAGACTTACACTTTACATGTAAGTCCCACACACCCCAATTCATGTACATGTATCTTATACCCTTTTTACACTGGCATTGCTTAACCCCGTACTTTCCTTAGTACGGGACTTTCGTTAGTCCCGTACTATCTTTTTTTGCTTTTTACACTTATTAAATAAGTCCCGTACTAAGCGCTTAGCCCGGGCCAAGGAATAGCTGGCTGTTTACACTTGCATTTTCTTAATCCCGTACTATTTCCGAAGGCCGGCCAAGGATAATACCCCCCGCGCGCGAACGTCCAAGCATGCATGCTATCACTAGCTAGCTTGTTGTTGTTGTTGAATTGGGTTTTTACAGACATGTATCAGTCAAATTTACGTCTGGGACCGACCTTTAACGTCACTATCCGAAAGACGTGGCAAATGTAGATTCATATCTCGGCAAAGGACATTAGTGCTGCGGCAGGGATTCGAACCCCGGACCTCGTGGTTCAAAATCCGGAGACATATCCACTGAGCAACACAACACCTCTACCTAGCTAGCTTTGCGCGCGCTCTACATTAGATTTGCAGTAAGCGTTCGCTTCTGATTGGTCAATGGGCACTGGGCCTTCGTTTCGTCGCTAACCCCGGACTATTTTTTCTTGCTTTTTACACTGGTTTGCTTAGCCCCGCAAATGCGGTGCTAGCACCGCAATTGCGGGATTAGCCCTGCTTTTTTGCAGGGCCAGCTAGTACGGGACTATCGGTGGGGCTAGCCCACTTTTGCAAAAAGCAGTGTAAACAGAAAGTGGGCTAAGGATAGTCCGGTACTATCGGTGGGGCTAAGGCCTCCCTTAACCCCACCGATAGTCCGGGACTAAGCAAAATTTTGCCAGTGTAAAAAGGGTTTTAGAGTCATCATCCTTAATAAGAAGCCCAAGGATATACATGTATCAAGGCAATATCCTCAATTAAATGCATTTGTGTGACATACTTTGTGTAAGCTTTTTGCACTTTAGTAATACAAAGCCTATGAATAGTCATTACTTTTCGGCATTTAACTCGAGTATCTTTGCGAACAAACATTGAGAAGTGTATACACAGCACACCTCTCTGAGGAGAGCCGAGATATTTGTTGTAACCATTAACATAGGTGCTTCGTTGACACAACGACTGATAATGGCTTTGTGTCTTGATTTGGAGTTTATCTTTGTCAATATTAGAGCATGCTGGCAGTGGTATTGTTAAATTTCTAAGTGCAGTTCACAAATTTGTCAGCAGGATTATCCACATCATTGTATTTGGATGTGAAATGGTCATTGATCATACTACTGGCCCATATCATTTGCAAACAGCTACATAGATAGGAAACTTTACTGCATAATGTATAATCATAATTTATGAAGGAATATTGAATTTTTTATCTTTTGTAAGGCATAACATTATAAAAGGTAGAATTGGAGTAAATACCATATATGAAAATTCCCAAGCAAATATCACTTTTAATATAACAGGGTTTTTGCTGTTTCCAAATTTCTGTAAGTCTAGAATCAGCAAAAGTGGTTGTCTCTCTTTAAAATATTATTCTTTTAGCATGATATATTATCTGAAGAACAAATGAAATATAATGATGAAGATTTATTTCTCCCTTTTCTATTGCTGAATTGTAGAATTTGAATACTAGTTTTCACTTCTGATTTTTCCCTCATGCAGGAAAGATGACAAGAAAGAGGATAAGAAAGATGACAAGAAGGATGATAAAAACAAGGATAAAGATAGGAAGGGCAAGAAAGAGAAGAAAAAATACAAGACCAAAGTAGAGGTAAGTCTGTTTGTTTTCATGTCTTGCAATGTCTAATCTACTCTTTATTCTTCAGTTTGTTACATGTACATTCTATCATTTGCCTCTCAACTGTATTCCTTTAATGAGGGAAATACATAGGAAATACATGTACCTCATTTAATTGCCCACTGTTAATACTGATTTGCACAGGAGAAATGTTTTTCATAAAGATTATATTTGTGTTTGCATTCTGGCCAGTGTGTTTGAGATATAGTCCATCAATTTAGCAGTGCATGAGGAGATGTTATAGCCCCCTCTAGAGGGTACTTTGTGTTTGCTCTCTCTCCAGTAAATACTGTACACTATTGGATTGAAGCACCTGATTGGGGGTCTACATTGTACATGTATATGTTTAACCTGTTGAACACTATGCATGAGATAACTTGGTCTGCGGTCTATAGAAAATGCATGTTATACTGAAATCAATTAGTGCTCAGTGGGTTAACATGGTTCTTTAAGAAGAGCTGTCATATGTAAGGATTCTGAGATCTAGGATGTAGGGGCAAGAAAGAGAGACAGAAACAAAATTAAAAAGAAGATGAGTAGGAGGAAGGTCAGAGAGAGAGAGAGAGAGAGAGAGAGAGAGAGAGAGAGAGAGATATTCTTTCAATTCAATTTTAGAACAAAGAAAAAAAAAGCAATGCAAGAAGAAGAACTGAAAGGTGTATTGGTTGGAATGGAGATAAAAGATGTAGTACAAGTAAAGAGGAACACAAGCGATAATGACAAAAGATGCAAAATAATGAGAGAAAAATGAGGAAGACATGATGATGGGATAGGAAAGCAAATGGAAATTGGAATGAAAAGGAGGTGAGAAGGGAAAGAACGAATGAGAGACTAGGGTGGATAAATTGGAGGGAGGAGAATAGAAAGATAGATAGAGAAGGGAGGGGGAGAGAATTGGAAAGAAATGGGTAACACCCATGCAAGGAGCCAGAACCACAAAGACAGATATACACAGAAGGACACACTCTTAAATATTCTGAGTCAGATTGACCTGGAAAAGAGTCCGTTGGGGCCACACTCCGTTCTGGGTCAAAAAATGACCTGGAACAGGTCACATGTGACCCAGTAGCAAGTCTTTTTTACCCTACTCCAGGTCATTTATGATCCTATTCCAGGTCAGTTTTTACCCAGAACGGAGTGTGGACCTAGGATGGAGTGTGGCCTCAACATACTCTTTTCTGGGTCAATCTGACTTGGATTTTTTAAGAGTGCAGACAGACTGACACAGACCAAAGAGTTTATAGTAACTTCTTGGACAGACTTACAGACTGAAATCCAAATTAACACCACAGACAGGCAAATAGATAGACGCACATATGGACAGACACACAAATGAACAGACAGACAGATGGATAGTAGACAGAGAGACAAACGGACTAAGAACAAGAGACAAACTGAGAGACAGAGCAGAGTTTTGATCTGATTTTACTTCATGATCAGCAGCTGATGTGTGGGTAATGAGAGAGTGATGCCTTTGAAGATAAACCACAACTTAGACTACACGACTCCTCTTAACTAACCAAGCAGGCTCTAGTGATCACCTTATCATCCTATTTACAAAGTTAAGTAGATTTACTGTCAATAAAAGGAAAGAAAAGAAGAGAAAAAAGACAAGAAAGGCAGCAGAAATGCTGAGCGCCCGTGCAGCTGGGGGAGGGGATGATTAGAGGCGATCACCCCCCCCCCCAAGAAAATGCCAAAATAAAAAAAATGAAAAAAAAATTGAACAAGGAGAGAAAAGTCCAGACTTACTACCTTTTCAGCAGTGAATATGAAAAGTGTTTTGTTAGATAGATAAATGATATACTGCTTTTGCAAGATGGCGTGGTCTATCCACATGACTTAATTAAGATGTTCAAAGATGAAATCTTGCCTAGATGTATTGACAAGATTTCCTTTCTTTAATACTATGTATTAAATGGATAACAAGGATGTGCTTTGAACTGGTAGTGGTATTTTAGCTGGTATTGTAGTGATCCAATCTTTTTTTAATCTGTCAGTCATCTTCATGGTCATCTTTTATCTCACGAATATGAGAATGTTGCTTTAGGGTTGCTATCCTCTTTCATCTCTTAATGATAATCCCTACATCCTCTTATTGCCATTACAAAAAACAACATCCATATAGTAGGCAATGGCTATCTTCCCACTGACTACACTTTCCTCATATATATGAAGCACAACCACTGGATAATGTGCTGCAAACAAAACACACAAATGTACAATGTGAGGGGTTGCGGATTACATTTAGTAGAAGATGCCATCCAAGTGCACCGTCAGAGGGAACAGACTTGGCACTAGAGCAAGAAATCTCCCTGTTGACTCTTCAGTGAGGATGCTTGGAGAATACTAATGCTTGCCCAAATAACTCCTGGATACAGGCTTGTTATGAGTCCAATCAGTTTCCAAGCCCCAAGCTACATGTAGAGTCATGAACCGTATATATTTGTATTTGTGTGGATTTAAGAGGGCCCTTCATGTCCAGTTTCAAAGTTATTTTTGGTCAAGACATAAATTGAAGAAGTGGCTTAAAAGCCAATCTAGCAATAACAACTAGCTCCTTTCCTTGCTTTATTCACAAATCTTCTCAATTTCATCTCAGTTTCTTCTCAATTTCTCATCTTGGATCAGTATGTAAAATTGGCCTGTAACTGATTTATGGTTCTCTCCACAAACTACTATTTCAAATTATCATTTAAACTGTAGGAAATGATTAGTTTGAAACAAAGAACTTAAATAGTGAAGATAGTATAGTGGTTAACATTTTAACTGAGCATTTCACATTTTAATGTCAAACGAAATTACCCTCAATATTAAATCATCAGAAATGGTCCTTTTTATTAAAGCTAAGGTTGAAATAGCTTTGATTTACTTCAAAATTTAGAAATTCAAGTTTTTGACATAGCTTGATGGGTAACCTGACCCTGTACAGGCAGCAAACAAACATCTTGAGTTGAGCTCCAGAATACAGAGAGGGTAGATAGCCTATCACACACACATAGTAGGACGATGACATCTGTAAGTAGAAATTCAGAGTTAACTGCATGCATGCATGCATTCTAATGTGTGGGACTGAAAAAGGAATTAATGAAGGCCGTAAGTGAAGGCAGTAAGTGATTTAAAGGAGGTATAGTATACTGCTAAAGGAAATGAAAAGAGGTTGAAGTTTGGGAGATACAGAAAGTGAATCAAATGCTGTCAAATACTTAACCAGTTTAATACTGTGCCTGAGATAATTCTGGCCGGGGTCTATGGAAAATGTGTGTAACACGAAAATCAAGTCATGCTCCACTGGTTTAAAAAAACTTCTTTGGAAAAGAAAAAGAAAATGAGTGGAATAGAGAAATGAAAGGAGCAAAAAAGACTGTAAAGAGTTAATTCAAAATGTGCCAGAAAGGTTTTGATTGAATCAGAAATTTTTGAATGTCATAGAAAAGGAATAAGGGATATTTGAAATATTCATCGAAGAATAATTGACTCTGATAACACTGATCTAACTGATCTATGAGGTAGCAAACATAAACAAGCAGGAGATGATGATTGTTAAGGAGAGAGCATAATTAGGTTAAAAGAGATACAAAGAGAGCAAAACTGCAAAACAACTAAGAAAAAATATTATATGTGAAAAGAGAAGAGGAAGAGGTTAAGAGAAAATTAGAAATGCTCAATTGTGCAAGAAACTTAGCTGACATGCAAAAGTACTTTACGTAGACTGCTGTGAGGAGAAACCTGTGAATAGAAGCGGTACCCTCTCCCTCCCTCCCTCCCTCCCTCCCTCCCTCTCTATGTCATGCTCTCCAGCGTAACGAATCGCTTGATGTTTACGCCGCATGCTCACATGCGACGAGGAACCTGCAGGACTCGGCAGGCTGGCGCCACCGTCTGACGACTCGACTGACAGGTTGCGGAAAGTTTAAGCCCTGTGAATTGAGAGGACTTCAGCCCAGAAAGCAAGACGAGTGGAAAAGGAGAAGGAGACACAGATTTGCATTTTTTTTGTGTGTAGTGGGAGCTTGGGAGTGGAGACTGAAGGGAAAACTTGATAGTGCATGAGGTTAACTGTACATCTCTTGTAAGATAGTGATGCATTATACAATACCCTCATGGTGTACCAGTGCACTTTCACATTCCAACATGTGTTAAAAGAAAAAAAGCATCTTTCCTTTATGATGATATATTCTGGTTGGTTTGCAATGATTTACTGATAATCTCTAAGAAATGTATTGGACATTTATTTGAAAAGCTGCAACATCAGAGTTAGAAAGTGTTACTGAAATATCTTGCCATTGACCAACATGAATGATCTGACTTCATTTAAATGCTTTCACACCCGTCATAATGTTTGCTGTAAGTGCTAAATCTCTTTCACTAATAATTTATATGATTAATAGAGGAATTTCTGCTGAGAAGTTTTGTATTTCTATCACTGATTTGATCCTGCCCTGTATAGATAAAACTGAAAATGATAAACTAATAGATGATAAATGTATTTCTTTTAAATCTGTAAATCAGATGTACACTGAAACCACTACAAAATCCAATGTGAGGATTAAGGCTTTCATGAACCAAAGAGAATACTTTGTGAGGAAACATACAAGAATTAGCACTTGAAATGTTGTATAGCATGGCCCTACATGTATATGTAATGGATACTATTTTCACACTTTCTCTGTTTATCTGGATGCTTTAATTAATAATTTATTGTTTGAAAATATCACTTAATAATTTCTCAACCCTCTCACTTATAATCACAACATGGAAAATTTCTGTGAGAAATGGTTTAATAAAAATAATCATTTTCAACAATCAACATGATGTAGGCCTGTATTACATTTTTTTTGTTTAAAGCGTAGATAACATATATTTTGACTTTACCGAATTAGGTCAGCCTTCACAATAAAGAGTTATTCTGATGACAACAAATCGTTTGTGAGGTGCCTGCATTTCATCTCATGAATAGATGCTGGAAGAGAGAAATGATGATGCGGTAAAAAAGCCTTGAATTCTGTTGCTATGGTAACATGAAACAGGCATGATCAGAGGGACATCTGGATGCAGCACTGCAGAGAGAATGAAAGAAAGGGAGGAAGAGAGAGAGAGAGAGAGAGAGAGAGAGAGAGAGAGAGAGGGAAGTAGAGAAATGGAGAGAGAGAGAGAGAGCAAGAAAGTAGACAGAGAGGGCTAAGGAGAGGAGGGGAAGTGGTTAAGTGATCACTTTACAGTTGAAAGATGGTTTACTTCACATAATCGCTGTTAAAAGGTAATATGAAAAGATCGTGAGAGAGATGGAGAGATGGAGATACCTTTACATAGCAGAAAGGCTTCGGTGTCCATAAATACATGGAGGAATCTCTTTGGCAATCTCATAAATTGTTTGGGAAAATTCTAGCAATAAAGTTATACTTAAATATGAGCCATGAGAGGCTTTTAATATTAAAACTTATTTCTGCAATAAGTTTTCAGTGTCACTTGTTTTGTGAATTTTTATGAATAAAAGTGAACTTTAATGGGGAATATTTAGTTACTAGGGGAAGGAATGGAAAGAATGGGAGAGTTACTTCAAATTATCTTCAACTCTCAATACTGGAAGCTCTTTTGCAAACGCACTAGGTCATTCACCCTTTTCAACCTCTTTGTACTTTTTCCAACTGATTACAACCCCTGTTATGTGATGTGATTAAAACCAGGCACCAAATAATCTATCCACTCCAGTCCATTCCTCTCCTCTAGCTAAGATAACATAATCCTTTCTCCAGCCTCGTCCTCTGCAATCGTCGAAATTAATTTGGCTTTGGCAGGATTACGAGTGAAATTGCTGCGCATCATAATTCTGCGCTGAGTAAAAGCAGAAGATGAGGTTCTATTGTCTTCTGCCGTTCTGTGTTTCAGAATTAATATTTGATGTCGAGTTTTGATGATATGTTTGGGGCATGTGGATGGTTTGGGATAATTGAAAGGAAATCTACAATGAAAGGAGCAGGTCAGTGATATTCTGATGCCCTGCATATGAAATCTGATAACAAATATCTATTTTTATAAGCGTGATAATAACAGCAGCAACAACAAAGTAGTGGAAAGCGAATTGTAATTCCCTTTTGCAATTGTATAACAATACCCTGTTGATCTGGAGTTTATTGACATGATCCAAATATATGACTTAATTTCCTATCCTAGATATAGCTTCTTTGCTCAATCAGTCGGGAATTTTTAAACATCAGTTTCTAACCAGATATGAGGAAGAAGATATTGTCAGTGTGATTTGAGATGGTTTGGAATATTTTTAGTATTTTGCTACGCAATACTTATTACTGATTGTTTAAATAGTTATTCCCTTTTATGCATATAATGTTTTAGAATATGTTGTATTCAAAGAAATGATGTAAAACTTAAAATGTAAAATTGAATAAAACAAAGAGCCCAATTCTCTGCAGCAAAAATATTGTGATAATTTGGTGAGGAAAACAGATGCTTTGTCCAAATAATGAGGTAAACAATCATAAATCCAAAACCGAAACTTACTGTGGGTAGTTTCCCGCTATGTTTCAGTGGGATACACCAGATGAAATATAACTTTCATGAATTTGTCCAAATAATGGTTTTGTTGTTGGCTTTTCAATCACAGATGCATACAAGCACTTTTGAACACCATACTTGATTGTACTTGTACATGTAGTTTAATTTTACAAATTAAGTTTGATTTATGCAATTTAGTGATGCCAGTAGGTAACCACATGTAAATATATATGTGTGGACACATTTTAGCCTTGTGGCCTTCTGAGGTAATTACTGAATTGTTTATACTGGTAGCTCTCACCTGAAAGGAAGGAAAACAAGTGATATACTGATGAATGCATGGAAGGGGAGGAGGGGAGGGGAGGGGAGGGGAGAGGAGGGCAGGGGAATTGGGAGGGAAGGGATAGGGAAAGGGAAAGGAAAGGGTAGGGAGAGGGGAAGGGAGATGGGAGGGGCGGGGAAGGGCAGAGAGGGCAGTGGGAGGAGAGGGCAGTAGAGATGAGAGGAGGGTAGGGGAGATGGTGGAAGGGGGAGGGAAAGAGGAGGGGAAGGGGCTTGTAGAAACACGGAGGCAGGGAGGCAGGGAAATGAATGACTGCTCCTATCAAGTGCTTTCAAAAGAAATGGACAATTGTTGAGAGCGGAAAGGGCTTTAACTTTAACTCTGGGTGAAAGTCTGAGTAAGCAACCTTCTGGCTCTCAACAGACTATTGTATTACTGTCTACTAAAGATGTGAACATACTGATCAAATTTTTGAGGGAGGGAGGGAGGGGGAAGAAGGGGTTATGAGCAAGAGATAGGGAGGGAGATAGGAAGAGAGAGAGAGAGAGAGAGAGAGAGAGAGTTAAAGAAAGAGAGAGGGGGAGGGAGGGAAAGGGAGAGACAAAGAATATTGAAAAGTGTAGAGGGGGTGATGGGGAAACATGATAGCAGAAAGAAAAATAATGTGATATTTATGATTTCAGATGGAGGGGAGCGTAAGAGAAAAGAATTGTTCATTTACATGAAAATAGAAAGAGATTGATGTAGTTTCAGCAAGAGATAGGGGGAGATGTAAATTTAAAATGATAGAAAGAAAGATTATATCCATTCATTACCTTAGGGTAGAGGATATTGAGTCTCTGTTTTCCCAGGGATATGTTGGCCTATTTGTCAACAGTCCAGGCTACTCTCTGCTTTTCTTTGATTAAGTCTTGTTAATTCTACACCATGACGTCAACCAACCAAACCCTCTGGCCAAGAAACTTGGTAATATTGTCACAGCAAGGCAGGGCAGACAGGAGAATTGATTAAAAGAGGAAGGAAAGGAAAGAAAGTTAGAAAGGAAGAAAGGCAAGATACTCTTTTCAACTATTTTCTTCTGCACACTCTGTATATCTTGCAGGAGAAATGTTTTCTTTCTTCATGTTGTCATGTTGTTGTATGTGGCAGGCATCTGTCACAGATGATGTACTTTAGTAACCAGAACCGTAGATATGTTTGTGATGATATGTGCTTAGTTGTGCCTCTGTGTTTCACTATTCATTCCAATTCGTTGCTCAATTCTAAGCCTTGACTGACACATAGATACTGACACATATTGCATTAGACATACCCCTTGGCAAGAGCAGAAGAAAAAATGATCCAAGGAAAGTTCATATCCTTTTTTATTTCTTTCTTCATCAACTTCAATTTCAGTATTTCTACTCCTGGCATCGTTCTTTTCCCAGAAACAGTAATATCGATGTGTCAGCAGCAATCTAGCCACAGATTTGAAATGCAGAAGACACATAAAGTTATACAAAGTGCTTTTCATGGTGTTGTGTACAGTTCTGAAATTATTTTGAGTATAGTGTTTCATTATTTTAACACTTTTCGTGCTTTTGAATTTTCCCCTATTTTTAATGAAGCAAGAAAATTTTCTTCATCCACAGCAGAGAGAGAGAGAGAGAGAGAGAGAGAACAGAGGATGACGAGATGAGAGATTTCATACCCTGTGATAGATACATTTCATTGTTGATTTCTTAAACTGAAGTGAATGGTTTACCTATGATGGAAACATTGCCACACCAAGTTCAAGATCACAGTGAACCATTAATTTTGGAGGATTTTGTATAGTCTTGGTTGCCCTGTTTGTCTTTGAGTCCACTGCACCTGTGCGCAGGTTAACTTCCAGGCTCGGTCTTTGATATAAAGTTTTTTTCAAGATAAAATGTACAGATTGACGGATACGTAAGAACCAACTAGAAGAATGGGAAGGGTACACAATGGACAGGACGGGGGAGAAAGTGAACAGATTGAAGGTCAGGCTCATAGTTTAGGTGTGAGCCATATATCTAGGATATTCCTGTTTGGGTACAATGTCACTGCACTTGTAGCACGGTGTTCCTATTTGGGCTAAGAGGAAGAAAAGGGTAACGGAAATAAAAAAAAAAAGGAGGGGAAAAAGAAGAAGAAAGAAACAGAGAATGAAAGGAGAAGAAAGGCAGATGGGAAAACATGAGAACTGAAGAAGAAGGGAAATGTCTTAAGGAGAAAAAAAGGATGAAGTTAAAGAGATGATGATAGAAAAGATTGATATCATCAAATCAAAGAGGTTTCTTTATTTTTTTTACTTACAATATAGACTTCAATAATTTCTTTTCCTCTTTCACTACAAATAGACTTCAATAATAAGATAGATTAAAGAGGGGGGGGGGGGTAATGTCGCCCCATTTTTTGTTAAATTTTAATATATATACTTGTGATGAATTTCAGATTTCCGATTACATCTGAGTAGATGTGAACTTATCAAGCTGTCCTGCAAGAGTCTTGAGATACAGATGGAAACATTTCAGAAGACAAAAAGGTGAGGGTCAGAAATGAAAGTTGCAAAGGTAGAAAGGATTGCAATTGACTGATCAAGCTATTGACTTATTGTTTTTTTTCTAATATCTTAAAAATAGAATGGTATAATTTATTCATCTTTACCACACTTTCAATCTCACACAATTTGAACGCTTGCCCTTTAAAAGTGAATATAAATCAAGTTCACCTTGTTTGATGCCCCATAATGCCTCAGATGGGATTGCTGCCCTATGTCTCACCTGGCGCCTGACGAAAGCAGATCTGCCGAAATGTCAGGCGGCCCTTGTCCATGGCCTCTCTTAAGACACCTCTTAACGAGGCGTCCTAGAGTCTGCGGCCAAACACCAAGGTCTTTCGTTGCCTTGCGTCCGTTGGCCCACTTAAGACAGCCCCTGTGCTCAACGACCCGCAGTGTCTAGCCTTACATGCGTGGGGGAGAGTCACAGTGTCGCCAACTTAAAGTGTGCAGGAGGCCCTTTGATGTGACTTGGCAAAGGAGAAGTGTAAAAGAGCAGAAGTAATTGTAAACACATTGTAAACAAGCATCTGCACATTTAGCACTTCATCTGAGATGCCTGAGTGAAAGACAGAAAGAGATGAGAGAGAGAGAGAGCGAGAGAGAGTGAGAGATTAAAGGGGGTGGGGGGGTTGGTTGTACATGTAATATTGGTATACTTTGTGACTATGGTGGGTTAATGAGAAAGACTAGCTGGTATGCAGAGAATGGGGAATTCCCTTTCGTCCTGGTCAGGAAGCAGGAGCAGGTGATGGTATTGTATAAGTAATTTGCATTTTATTGTTTGTAGATATGCATTATTTTATTAAAATATGCTGGGTCATTAGAATCATATTTTTCGACCAATAAAATGCCATTACACAAATGAATAGAATTTCAGGCGTTATATATTATAGAGCTGACAAAAAAAATAAGGATTTGTATTCAAACTCTCCAGAGGCAAATGTGATGTAGCACATTGCATTTTTAAAAAAAGGAAACAAATGAATTGACAAGTTTTGTTGTCTGAATGAAGCCGGTGTAGATTACTGGTTACAGGTTTGATCTAGAAAGCTGCATGTCAAAAATTATGAAATGTAGATGCAAAAGCAAATAAATGTATGAAATTACATGTACATGTCTTTTTTTATGTTGATAAAGATTGAGGTAGATAGTTGGTTGTTTGGATTGTATGAATTGAAATGTCATGACAGAATGGGATTAAAGGAGATTTCTCTTTCAGTTGTGTAAGAATATATATTACATATTTTGTATATGTGGGATGAAAGAAAGAGAGAAAGAGAGGAATGAGGAAAAAGAAGGGGAGAGGGAGAATTGGAGGGAAAATGGAATAAATGAGGGGTGGTGATAGAGAGGGTGTTGGGGGATTTTTTTTTTCTTTCAAGGTGGATAACAAGTGAATGAACATGGTAAGAGTAGTTTGGTTAAAATGTTGTATTTGGAAACTGGATGCATCACAAGGATTAAAGATATAAGGAAATATTATTAGAATGTTTGAATGAATGAATGACAGGAGATGAAGTTCATGGCTGGGAAGAGACAAAGAATTAAAAGGGGAGTTCACAGAGAAAGAAATAAAAAATATTGAACCAGCATCGAAAGAATGGCTCAGAAGAGATCGAAGAAATTACTAGTTTTTATTGTTTGGTAGTGTTTAATATGCTTTAATGTTCAGTCTAATGCACAGTTTGTATTATCAATGCATTTATATCTTTCATATTATGTTCTTTAATTGTTTTGCCTTGTGGATGTATCTCCTAACTTCATTGTGCATGGTGTTGTTTTCTTCGATATCAAGTGACGATTCCCCTTCTCGTGTTTCTGATCCTTGCAGCTTGGAAAGCCGCTAGAAACAGAATCGTTCGGCGGCTGCAGCCTGTACTGACCCCTAAAGGCAGTCTGTGGGAGTGTTCACATTAGGGAATATAATCCCACTCAAAGTCAGGTTCTAAATCATGTAGTATAATTACAAACTAGGAAGGCGAGAAGAATGTTGGTATTGCTTCAATAATTTGCGCAAGGGAAATTCGCTCAAAATCTTTGATTTGGATTAATATCATTATCAAATTACTATCAGACATGTACATCCAACTATTTTTTGAAAATGCTTGCAATTGTACTGCTATTTTGAACACAGTGAATGAGGAATTGTCAGATTCAAGCAGGTTACACATCCACCCCTCAGGTTAGAGACTGCATGCATTGCTGGCTGAGAAAGTGAAGGGGCTTTTTAATTAGCAAGGAAAGTCTTGGGATACATTCACACTCAAGGCTTGTTCAGATATGATGCAACAAACCCCTTTGACATTTTTAGTGTTCAGATATGGCACGGCGGACCATGCCATTAGTGAGCCAACTCTCAAATAAAAGAGATTTTTGTCAGAAGTTTTGGATACAAACTCATGACATCATACTTTGCACTAACTATTTGCACTAAATTTGCCTCTTGCCTTGGCATTTTTTGTTTGCTGCCTCATACCCCATTGACTTCTTCACTAAAAATGTTGCGGGGGTTTTCGCGTCTTATCTGAACAAGCCTTTCTTCATTCCTGTTCAAACTTGTCTTCTGCTCAATGTAGCAGGAACAATTTTCAAAATATTTGCAAAAAACTAATGTAGTTTGATTGCATTGGTTATGAAAAGATATTTCTTTGAAATGGTCATATCATTTTGTGATAGAAAATTAATGAAGAGCACATGAACCGAGTAACGGTATTTTTTTACCCCTCCTCCCCCCCACCTGATAATATAGCACTGCAAGTATTGAAAAGCTCTAAGACACGTCGGCACAGTAGAATCATAAACCTCTTTCTTCCCCACTCCCTTTCAATTTATTGTTCTCTTACTCCCTATGAGCCTTCATTTTTTTTCCTCTCTCTCTCTATCTCTCTACCCATCTCTCTTTTATTCTTTCCTTTACCTTTACTATTGCATTCTCTTTACCTGTTTTCCATTACTATCTCTAAATATTAAGTCTGAGTGGTTCTTATCTCCTGCAGTGAGTCTTTTTCAATTTGTTTCTTTGGTCACATTCCTATTTCTCACTTCGCTCCCTTGATAACAATTTTGTCCATTGCTTCATTCTATGTGTGGTATATCTATCTTGCTCCTGAATCATAATCACTCCTCGTTCCCCTTTCCATGCCCCTCTTCTACCCCTCCTTTATTTCTCTCTCTCTCTCTCTCTCTTTGTCTTTCTCTCTTTCTTACTACCTATTTCTTTTACACTCACTTACCCGTCTCTACAATTAAACTTTCCCCTTTTCTTTCTTTCCTCTTCTCTCTCTCTCTTTGTCTTTCTCTTCTTTCTTACTACCTCTTTCTTTTACACTCACTTACCCGTCTCTACAATTAAACTTTCCCCTTTTCTTTCTTTCCTCTTCTCTAGATATTTTACCCCTATCCTTCACCTCCTTATCTAACACGCCCACTTTCCTGTCTACATAATTCATCACTCTATCCATACGAGGTGTTCTTCAAGCAGAAACATTGTAAGGCCCTTGCACTTTTGTATGTCTTGTTCGAACGGAATTTCTCTTTGTCACTTTTCACTTATTGGTTTGGATGAAAATGACAAGAATTCATGGTGTAAGTTCCTCAGGGGAGATATAATTCCTTGCATGATATGTTTCTGTTTTTTTTTTTCCTTGCTAAGATTCTTCATCAGAGAAATGCCTACTCTCAATTCTAACATTTTTGTCACAAGGAATGATAGAGAATCATCATCATATTACTATTTTTTCACTCTCTCTCTCTCTCTCTCTCTTTCTCTCTCTTGCTTTATCTCTTCATCTCTCTCTTGTCATCCCAGCTTACTTCCATGCATGTTTGCTCTGTATTTTCTTTCCATGCACATTCATTATTAATTCATACCCATTGCTTTTCATACATATCATTTTTCCAGCATGAATGACAAGCGTAAATGTGTAGCGAGTAAATGTACTTTTCTGAAACTGTCTTTGTCTTTGCAAACAAGTTGCAGGTTTTTGTTAAGGTTTGTCAAAATAATTCAAGAAGGTAACCCTCCTTCAGTGACAGAAATCTCTTATATGCTGAGATGAAGCTAAGACCCTATATCTTTCTCCAATCATGATAACATCTAATCTTTCTTTCAAAAATTTTAATGAAATAGATTATACTGACAAATCTTTTTGATGTGAGCGAACCCATGGTTAATTTCAAGAAAACTTCAATCCTCTCAACCTTGATAATGACAGGTCATAAAGCTAGACTTGTAAGACAGTCTTTTCTCATGTCCTTTCATCACAATGTTACTCCTCATGAGAGTCATACCTTTCAACAATTCTTGATTAGAATTTAAAACATCACATATTGCTTCTTGATGAATACAAAGCAGAGATTAAATGTCAAATTGTGCCCCTGTGATATTTGCAGAGGCAAACTTATTGAAAGAAAATTCATTTATTCCACCTCCATTCCATTGAGTATGCAACTTGATTAATTCATGACAAGATTTTTTTAGTGAAAAACTTCTTTGGTCTTTTTGTTTTATTATTTCCACATCCAAATTACAAGACTAACTCTAACAGTTGCTCTTGGTTATATTTTAATATTTATATATTGACAAAAATAAAGTTCATATAATAGAACAGCTTTTTCTTCTGTAACTCTATTAATAACTTTTATATCATTATGGAAGTTTGAAGTTTCATTTGCTGTCTTCATTAGAATCTTATTTTACTCTCTATTCCTTTGTTGCTCCTTATATACTTTATTCACCATATTAGTAGAATTTCATCATATCGTTTGTTTTATAAGTTTGAAACTTAATCAATGACAACTCTATTTTCTTACCCTTGCTCTCTCTCTCTCTCTCTCTCTCTCCTCTCCTCTCTCTCTTTCTACATATCTCTCACTCTCTCCCCTCCTATTTCTCTGTTTCTGTCTCTCTGCTTCTCATCCTCTCTCTTTCTCATGTAAATCCCTCCCTCTCTCTTTCTCTTGTAAATCTCTCTCTCATCACTTGTACCGTGTACTAACATCAAGCTCCATTGATCCGTCTTGACACAGCACACATACACACACCGGCAGTGATATAAATAGCTCTCTTTTCTGAATGAAACCCACTCTCTTGATCGTCAGCTCTGCGATCAGGTCGAGCGAAAGCACGGCTCGCATCGTCCGTGCCTGGCTACGTCCGTTTCCCATCCTCCCTCTCTCTCTCTCTCTCTCTCCCTCTCTCTTCATTTTTACTCCAGATGTAATTCTCTCCTCTATGGATGCCTGGTGCTAAATACTGTGTAATCATGAGCCTCGCAAGGCAAATATTGTAGCCATTGAGCTTGTTATTGCCAAAACTTTGAATGGATGATTACTACATGTACCTGTAGAATGCCATTGCTGGCAGTGTTTAATTTTGGATGTTGATCAACTCCATTCATGACTGGTCGCTCCTTAATAATCTTCATATATACATATCGATATATGGAGTGCTTTGCACATATCCTGTACCTCGGGTGGAACATTATTTGTGGATAACTTTTAGAAGGAATATATTTTGGAATTTTACTTCCTTTGGTGATTAGTTCAGATGATACATACCTAAAATGGCACTAAAGCGTACCTTTAAGGTAAGTTTATTTTGATTTAATTTGATTTGAATTTCATTTCATACTAAGTGTGATAAAAGGACACTCATTTGCATAAGTTAATGGTATTTCACTATAGAGAATGCATGAGGGATAATAACTTCTTTTTTTGGTGAGCAGTTTGTTTATGCAAATTTGAATGATGTCTGCCACTTCTGAAATCTTGTGGAGAAGAAAAGCCTGCTGACCTAACAAGGGAAAGAAGGAGAGGAAGAAGATAAAGAAAGGGAGACTTGATGTACAGTTAAAAGCATTATAGGTGAAGGATAGGTGGGGATATTGAAAAAAAAGGCACTTAGTACTTGCAAACTGAATTTTGTAAAAATGCATTTGAATGTTTTGATATGTGCTATGTTCATATCTTCCCGAGATGTTTATGCATGTCTACTTATTACAAAAGATTTGGAAATCATTTTCTTCTCATTTATATGTGATATAATAGACTTAACCTGTAGAATACAAAATTTTCAGAAAAACAACAGCAGAAAAGCTTGTGGATATATATATATGTATATATATATATATAGATGTTGGATTTACACATGGCGTACCTTCGAATCTTTTTGAAGTTATTACTGTCTACATTATATTATATATATATATACACACACATGTATATATACATATAAATAGCCTGCCATCATTGAGCCCACTTGTTCACCCTGAAGGATGCAATTGAAATTTTATATTTTCCATAGAGCTCACCTGGATTTATCTCACCCCTGGCCATATAGTGGTTTTTTTTTTTTTGCTGATGCCTGAGAAAGTGTTTATATGTTTTTAAATGAGCAAATAGGGCAGTGATGGCTTTAAGTCCTCTCCAAGGGATGGTAATGAGGATTAATGCATTACTGAAGGGCAAAATAGTGTTTCCACTTGATTTCGAATCTAGATATTTACAGCTACTAGAATGGTGCTTTAACAGTGAGCAATCCTGCCTCCTCCCCTTCATAGTCAATGCAATGATCAACAGTCACTCTATGACAAGCATACAAAATTGATATCATTTTTGTATACCTTGCTTCAAATTGCCTCTAATACCTCTGACGAAAAGGTCAACTGCTTGCTTTAATCTATCAATAATTGATGTCTTACCTTTCGAGCGTTTGAGCTAAGCTAATGGCATGTTCGCCATCAGGATGCTTACAGTCAGACCAGCTTAAGGAGTTAGATGTCAATTGCATTAGGGATCAGTGGAAGGAAAATGTTTCTCCTTGCTAAGATCAGCTGGCAGATTTTCAAGGTCATTGAATCTGCAGTTCTTGAGGAAAGGAGGGAGAGTAAATGGGAAGGGGAGGAAAGAGGGAGGAAGAGAAGGAGAAAGGGAGGAAGAGGAGGAGAAAGAGGAGGAGAAATAGGAGAGGAGAAGAGGAGGAGGAGGAGGAGGAGAGGAGGGAGGGAGGGAGGAGGGAGGGAGGGAGGGAGGGAGGGAGGGAGGGAGGGAGGGAGGGAGGAGGGAGGGAGGGAGGAGGGGAGGGGAGGTTAACTTCATTTGTGTTTTCCTGCATATCTTGGTCAGATGTGAACCTACAAAAATGTTATGTAGTGAAGTATGTTGACTGAGGACAGAGAAAGCATGTGAGTAGTAAGGGAAAGAATAATGTAATTGATGGCAGAGGTATCATACCATGTTTAGATGAAGTGAAATGTGTTTTCCCTTTTAACCCTTGGCCTGCAGGAACTGGATTGTCCATGTATTAAGCCTACTGAAATAAAAGAACTCAGTAGTTGATGGGTTAATTCAGATTAAAAAAAAAACAGTCTTTGTAAACAGATGATTATGGTTCCTTTGATAACAGGTGTCAACGTGAATCACTCCAAGGTAAACAAAATAAAAAGTGATCTTATTGACTGGTGATCTTCTTATACTTTGTCTGAAGCACGTTGCCTGTGTATGAATAGAGAAAGAAATGGTATTCACAGAATAAAGATGACTGAGGGACAGAGGGTGTCATGGAGAAAAAGATAGATGTAACAAAAAATATCCCAGGAGCAATACCCTCTGTGCAGAAGCTTATTATAGTGAAAATGAAAATATTTAATGTTTCTTAACCTGCAGGAAAGTTGCTTGTAAATCATGTAAGTAAGTAAGCTATTTAGTTCCCCATTTGGTGGATTCCTCTTCAAAAGAAAGCTGCAACAATCTGCTTCTGATATCAATGCCACTTTTCTTCTGCAGACCATGCTCTTGGAATGTAGATTGGCATTCTAAGGCAAATGGAAGGCGATCAGAGACAGAAGTCTCGCTGCTTGTTTACAGATGAAATTAGCGGTCAATTTCTGGGTGATTGCTGCCCCCTCCAGCACGTTGCCAACTTTGATACCCTGGCTTGCGGGGCCCGCTTTCTTTGTTTTCTTTTCAAACAGTGTAGAACTAATTTGTTGCGCAAGTAGTAAGTAGGTACATCACTCAAGAGGATGTTTGGTGTTCTTGGAGAGCTACTGAATGCTTGGAGGAGTGAAGTATTTAAACATTTTCTCATTTCCCTGCATCTGCAAGGCTCTGATTTTTTCCCTTTTTTTGTAAAGTTATTCATTATCTTATTGCAAATTCTTCAGAGAATAACAAACTGAAGAAAACTAAAATAAGAGGGAAGCAGAGATATATTACATCAGCTCTGTACAAGATTTTATGAAGAAACAGAAAGAGATCTGTCGAGAGAGAGAGATCCAGTAAGGGTTATGAGTCGGGAAAAAGAAAAAAAAAATACCATTAAAATTCACGCACTTGTGAAGTGTGATAGTTTTTTGAAAAACCTTTATGGATATTTTACCTTACATTTTAAGCCAAATTGATAAATGGCCCAAAATGTTGAGTAATATATTCAGGTGTCTCAGTGTGACCTAAGATCCGGTCAACCCAATGTAATACCCTGATGCGTACTCTTATCTCATTTTATTAGTTGTTCACTCAGGTGCAGAAATCAATCTCTTTTGTGTCAGTGAGCAGTGAAATTTCCATTGATTTTTTGACCAGTGTAAAAAATTAAAAAATTAGAGAGGAATGACCTCTTTCTGACCTACAGGCCAAGGGGATGAGGCCCTTATCCTTTTATCAAGCCTGCACAATTCGTACGTAATGAGCCGAATTTGACCCAATTCTGATGTAGGAGAGTCTAATTGCCTCATATCATTACATCAGTGATGTTAAATTTTAATTACAGAATTAGAATTCGATAGGTTTATTATTCTCCAACCTGCACTGTACTTTTATCGCTCGATGATGTTGTAGCATAGCAACATATGGTTATGATGTGATTATGTACAGGTGAAATTAAGGTCATGTTAAGCAATGGATGTTCAGGATGAATGTCCAGGATGAATGTCATCAACCCGTTGAGCATGATTTGAATTCAGTATAACACACACTTTCCATAGACACCAACCCAAGTTATCTCAGGCTTAGTATATACTGGATAAATGTGATTAATGTTTAATGTTCTTGATTTGATATGTTTCTTTATTTTGAGAGATAATAGTATAGTAATGATAATAATAATAATAATAATATAATAATAATAATAATAATAATGATAATAACAAAAACAATACTAACAACAACAACAATAATAATAATGATAATAATAATAACAATGATAATAATAATAATGATAATAATAATAATAATAATGATAATGACAACAACAATACTAACAACAACAATACTAACAACAACAACAACAATAATAATAATAATGATAATAATAATAATAATAATAATAATAATAATAATGATAATAATAATAATAATGATAATAATACTGATAATAATAATAATCATTATTATTCTATAATCATTATTATTCTAATAATCATTATTATTCTGTTTTCTATTCTATCATTGTTTGATAGAATGGAAAACAGATAACCCTAGATTTCTGGAAGAGGTCCGGTTGCTGTTTAATATACCAACAGAACATCAAGTTGTGGATAAAAGAAATAATAATAATAATAATAATGAATAATAATGACGATAGTCATAATAATAATGATAATAATAATGATAATAATAGTGATGATAATCATAATAATAATGATAATAATAATAATAATGATAATAATAATAATAATGGTGGTAATAATAATGATAATGATAATAATAATGATAATAATAATAATAATAATGATAATATTAATAATAATAATAATGATGATAATGATAATAATAAAAAGTGACAAGAAGCTGCACAACTCAAAACAATAAAGGAGCCATTGCAGATTATTGTACAGGGTAGCAGAGCTCTCCCAAAGACCTCCCTGCCCCACACCGACCCCGGATGAAGGACCCCCGCAGTCAATCAAGTTATTTTGAGAAGTTTGTGTTTGGCCACAAAGATAATTCAAAAAGCTACGGAAAGTGTATTGTAATAATCATTCCCAAAATTTTTGTTGGAATCAGAGATTGTACCAGTGGCAGCAGTGAAGTTTATTCAGTTTTAATCTAGTTGGTAAACTTTCCTTAACAGAGTACAGTAGATTGAAACCTTAAAGAAAAAGCAAAAATAAAGGTAATGTTAGTCTGTTTGAAATGACTTTCCATTTACAACACACAGCTACTGTTACGTTGTGATTTTACCCACATCAAATATTTCATATTACTTGGGAAAGTATTTCATTATGAAAAATGGGGATAGCATTGTATGTCATCAACACTTTAATAAAGAAGTTTATTTAACAGTTACATAACACAACTGAAATCAATCTAGAATTGGTCTCTTAACATAGGCTTATTCAACAAAGAACACATAGCTCTTGAAAAAAAAACAACCACCCATTAGTGATTAGAAAGGATTGTACTGTTTGCAGATGTATGATTTGGAATGGATTGATAAGGTATCGATGATACTCGTACGTAAGCCAGGTACCCTCAGATCGACAAGGCCATCTAACAATTAATCTAACGGTGGAGGAAAAGATCTGACATTTACTGTTGTGGAGATAAAAGAGCTATTGAGCGGAAGGAAATTGAATAAAAATCCAAAATGATATCGGCCATCGTTCAATTTAGGAGAGCTGCTTTGTTTTGCGTGGGGGTTGGGAGAGAGTTCAGAGGCAGTAATGGTTGTTTGGGGGTTTCAAGGATGATAAATATTGCCCCACTTTTGTTTAATAACAGCTGGTAGGTCAGATTGGTAATGTTATAATGTAGAGCTATATGAAAAGGGTTGGGAAGTGTGTTGACATGCCATGATGCCATGCATTGAATGTATAATATTGATTAAAATTTGAGGTATTTGCCCATAAGCGGAAATTCTTACCGTTGACCCAGTGCCAACCCCTGAACTTTCAATCTTCCCACTTAATGTTGATCCTTACTGCATGATTATCAGTTACGTTTGACAACAAGAGAACATCTAATAGACCCAATTTACTTGTAAGCTGTCATTGGATGGTTTATAACAATGTTGAGGAGAAGTGGGCCTCAAACTCGATATTTACCTCTTGGAACCTCCTGAGAATTTCAAGTAAATTTACTGAACGTGGAGATGCCAAACTTCATGGAAAACCCCCTTTCCCTTAACTACCCATTTTAGCAAATACACCTGCAAGTTGCTAGCTTAGGTTTCAGGAATGTATATGTATTTTTGTGAGCAGCTTGGCCACTAAACTCTAATTAGTATTAAAACAAATTACTTGGTTTATATCAAGGAATAATTGGTTAAACCTGTTATTCAGTCAGTTGATACCCCATAAATGTAGTTTGGTTTGATTGAATGATTCAGTAATGAAGGACCAAAAGGAAACAAAACAACAACAAAAACCAACAACAAACAACACCAAAAAAAAATCCCCCAAACAAAAAAACAACTCCAGTATATTAATTGAGTAATATAAACTCTTGCATTTTATATTTCTATTAAAAAATGTACAGATGTTGTGTTTATGTGCATAAAAGTTTAATTTTGAATAGATGATATAGAAACCAAAAAATTCATATATCAACCAAATTAAATTCTGCATGCTTGTAGACAGGCTTGTAGTACCCATCCATATTTTCGAGTGCTGTTCTTGTTAGCACTCAAAAGGATATTCCACCCAGTTCATTATGCATCTGTTATAATTTTGATATTTACATCTTGATACTGACACTATATCCCCCAAGGACTTCTTAAGGAGTTAGATTTCTAAATATGATAAAATCCTCCCTTTTTTTCGGTGAGTGATCTTGGCTATTAGAACTGATTGAATGAAGTACTCTTGTCTCTTTACATTTGATTTTTAAGAGGCTTTCTATCAGTTCTCCTCATCAAACTGAATTGATATTTAAAGATAAACTTGGTTGCTGTATTCTGATTTTTTAGATTTGTTTTAATATAGGCAAATATAATATTTGAAAAGGAACTTTGATATTATGAATGAAATTCTGTATTTTACTGAAATGACTTCAACAGAAAATGCTGTGTTTCACCAGTTAGTATTATTATAATTTGAAAATTTCTCTTTGTAGATCTAATCTTGGATATTTTTAATCTAAATAAAAAAAAAAAAAAAAAAAAAAGCTTTTTGTTATTGTTCCTATCTGGAGAAGAGTTTGTCCACATTATTACACATTGACCCGATTATTTCACATTGTCCCATTATTTTCAAGTGTACCAAAATACTGTGAATCACATTCAAATACTACTTCATCATTAGCTTTAATCTTTTACCTGACCAAGATCATAAGTATCTCCTGCAAAATATGCCAGAAATCTGTACAAATGATGAATCATAGTCTACTCATTACACTAGTAATCACTTTTCATTTATATTTTGTATATCTTTAAACTTCATGAAATGAATTATGCTATCAGCAATTTTAATTTTGCAGCATGCTCCTCCCTAGCCCTTATACCACACTTCCGGCATCCTTCTGCATAGACCTTTCTTCTATGAGCTGTAAGATGCAACTTAATATCAGAGCTCTATGACCTACGGACGTTCCCTAGAGCTAACCTGAAATTGATACGCACCATTCTCATTCGCTCCTTACCTAGTCCAAATTATTAAATCCTGAAGTCTAACTGCATTCATACTATCATCAAAGCCTCTCTAAAACCGAAGGGGGAATATATCTCCCCCTCTAGCCATAACCCTTCAATAGAGCGAGGGTCTTGGCTATCAATTATAAGGCCCAGCGGGCTCGAAATTACATCGAATCAAAATTTGTTGTGGTTATCGATGAAAGGAACACTGCAAATCAATTGATGCCTCAAGGGGGAATAGCTATTATTACTGGGATATATTGCCTTCTTTCTCCTGATTATGTTGCAGGTAGAGGGAGAAATTTATAGACCAAGATGTACCTATATTGGAAATATTGAATAAAAAGAAGATATCGTATTATTGACATTATTCAACAAATTCTAACCAGGATCACTTGGGCATTATTTTGATTGTAACACAATCTTATAAATGTTTATGTAGATTATTTTATATTTTTACAGTGAAGGCATAAGTAAATTGTTGCATAGCAGAGGCTTTTGTAGGGTTTATTGCAATCCTAGAAAGAGGCCTGATTTGTATGATTGAGTGATTTCCTTGGTTGTAACACCTTTTGCATATTTTTATTGAAATGAAATAATTGTAGGCTAAAGAAATGATTTGTGCAGCCTTTCATTACCGTTGAACTGTTTTATCGTTTTGGTCAAGAAAAGGATGATATTCTCTGTCATATTCTGGTTGAAGTGAAGGAGAAGAAGGCATTATTCATGATTATCTATTTAATTGATCCAAGTTAATGGCAGAATATCAATTAACGTCCTATTTCATGCACTTACATGATGCTGGTTCAACATCAATTTTTGTAAATCTCTCTGAAATAACATGTTTTACCATTTATTCACAACATAAAGCTGCTATGTGCACAAAGCTTTATTAGGGATTGGCGATGCAAACCGGTGCAATCATGTGAAATTGATGAGATATAGGAATTCATTACCTCTCTAGTCGCTACCGTAATGATATTTACCAAATATCATACATAATTGTAAGAAGATGGATGCAATCATGCAAAATTAATATATAAGATTTTATCACTACACTGATGCAAGGATATTTGCAGCATTCCTGCTGCTAGCAGCTCCACTAAGCAAGCACATATAAAAGTGATGAGGAGGAGGATTTTCTTGTTGCTGGGGGAAGCCTTAAGGAGGATGCTATCCGTGCTTGGATGCGGTCCTCTGATCTTGTTAGAGAATCATCCGATTAGCAAACCTGGTTCCCTTTTCTTTGAGTCCTTCCGCTACCAATATCCCCCATGTTAAATTCATCACTGACCAAGGTGTAATGCCCCTTGCCGTCAAATTGAATTTACAGCCCTTCCCAGCATCCTCAGCAATCTGAAAGATGTCTTTTAAAGCTTTTTTCTCAGGTGAAAACGATGGAGATGACATTTTGAATATTACTTCAGCATTTTGTTCCCATACTTCAAATGCAGATTTCACCAACATTAGAGAGTGAAAAATGTTGAAAATAGATGTGCTGATAGTGATATAAGTTTTTATTTTGATCTATTCAACATATATAAAAGGCAATTAGGTATGTAGGTCAGTGATTCCATTGACATGTTAATAACCATTAAGTTATTCAAAAGTTCTTTAGGAATGTTTCATATCATCTTTAGATCAACTGAAAATTTATATTGGTTATTATCTACAATGCTTATTTGAATAAAATCCAGTTAATGAAAGCAAGTAGGCTTGAAATAACTGATTAACATCGTCACTATTTAGAGCAGATTACGAGTGCAATATTCTAGTATGTTTGTGAATGTTGAAATAAGTAGAGAGATTAACTTGTAGACCTTTGATAAAGTCAATGACTGGAACACTACCCTCCTGACCTTTACATGTAGAATCTGGAAACAGATCTGTTTCAATGGATAATGAGAATTTTGTCTCTGTCTTAAAAAATGAATTTTGTTGTCTCCATTTTGAAATTTCTTTGCATTTCTCATGTAAGGAAAGATGTTATTTTTTATGAAAGGAGAAAAGGGGGTAGTACTATTCAAGGCATGTTTCTATGTTCCTCTAAATATAGCATCCTCATGACTTTTGTTTGATTAGAAATGAAGTGTATGAATGTATGACCTTTTTGAGATTTGATCTGGGATGGTTCGTCTCCTCCCTACGTTCTGGTTGGCTTTGATGGGAATGCATCGATTTGGAATGCGAAATATTTGTTGCATATTGTAATTCTTTGAAAGTTGACCTGCAAGTAACGAGTATGTGTGCAATGGGATAGTTGTAGAAGGAAATACAGGCAGGATAGATTGGGTCAGAAGAATGCAAGAAAATATAGAAAAGGAATTATAAGAGGGATGTTAAGATTGATTATGTGGTTATTAAGATTTTCCAGAAATATAAAGATGAAGGCATATACACTGTACTTTCATATATTACATATTCTTGTTTGATTTGAATGTCCAGTAACTTTTCTTAATTCTAGGTCCCAGTTCTTTTTTATTAGTACATTACAATATTGAAGCACTTATCTCTAATTCGTCCCTGTTTTCACGAAGTGACGGATACGAGGAAAATCGCAAATTTTTCAATTTTGAGTTTTTTGCATTTTAGGACATCTTTCACTAACATCTTGAACCTCATAGAGTTTCAGATCGTAATAATGTCTAATTATGTAACTATGGCAATGACGTCAACAAGAAAATACCTAGTAAAAGGATTTTCTGTTTTCACGAAGTTACGGCTTTCAGTTTTTACGGTTTTACGTGTGCGGCTGAGTTCCGGCACTTCGTGAAAAAATAAAAGAGCGCGTCTTCGCTTTGAATACGTGATCGCGCACAATTATGTCAAATGCGTGCTCATCAAGTCCCATTTGTTTAACACGCGTGGGGATGATATCCGTCACTTCGTGAAAACAAAATCACAGTCGACCTTGAATTTTTTGTTTTCACAAAATGACGGCATTGTTTACACCTCATTTTCTTCTAAAATATAAAAGGAATATGCAAATGATTGATAATGAAGATTGTCCAGAATATGCCCTATACAAGGATATAAAATTTATTCACCCTTCATACATTAAAGAGGTTGAGATTGAGGTCTGAAACTTTGAAACTTTTTTAAAGTTGCGCACTCATTCGTCACTTCGTGAAAACAGGGACAAATTTTCTTAAACTTGATTCTGATTACATTGTCTTGTTTAATGATGATAGATTGAAAATGGATGATACAAGTGAATGAAACTAAAAGAAAGGTGACAAACATAGTCTGTGATGTTCTGTATTGTGTAGTTTGTCTTAATCTCTGTATAAATGTATCATCTGCAGAGATCTGGGACAAGGGCATGAAGTATTTGAAGTGAGTTGATGGAACGTCCTTCTGGCTCTCAACTGACGATGCATAATGACCTTGAATGTTGTGACGTTACCAGTAGATTAAGCTGAAGGCAAATGTGATTAAGACTGGTTAGTCATGGTAATAGAATTACCATAATATGCAGGGTTTGTATTCACACCGAAACTAAGTGGTTTGTACTAGTCCAGTAGTGTCCAAAATATCACTCTCACACTGCATTGGATTTGAGGTACTGTTGCATTGTGACAAAAACTAAAGGTTTGTACAAAGATTGATTACATAATACAAAAAAACATATTAAGGTACAGTGAGGCTTTTAAAACTTTACAGTCTTATGCAAAGTGACAAATATCCATCTGAAAATCATACACTGATATTAGGTAAAAGTCTCTGCATACAAAAATGGATGTTCTTATGCTCTTGAATGGTTGAACCAAATTATTGCCAAGACTTTTAAGCTATTTATAATCTTATCGTGAATATGAGGGCATATTATCTATCCTTTTCATGTGACATTTCTTCATGATGTTTTTCTGCATTGGAATAAAAAGAACAAGAAAGGTTGCAAATAATTTTTCTCCTTTTATTAGGCCAGAGACTGTTTTTGCATTTGGAATATAAAAAAACTAACAAAGCGAGAAATTGCACAACTCAGACTCATATCCTCAAGTGTTTGAATGGATTTTATTTCACCTGACCCTCTTTTTCACTCATTACAAATTCAGACAGACAATATTTTACACAAATACTCCTCTGGGACTCATGATACAAGCGGTTTTAATTAAATCACAAAATTATAGATAGGAATTTGTGACCCATAGGTTAGAATATTAAATTATGGATAAATATTCCTGAAGGAACTTTCTGCTGTTGATTGAATTCCATTGTGAAAAAAAGATAACTTGACATTTACAATAAATGCTAAGGGCAAGCCAGTTAAAACTACACAACAAACATTTATTTTCAGAACTACCAACCACTCCACTAGGAAAAATGTGATACATAGAGCCGGCCGAAACATCTTGCAACATTATGAGCAACAAATCAAGTCATAAAGCCACAAATCTTGTCAAACCGTGTAAGCTCGTCATAATATGTGGGATACGCTAAGTGTCGCTGAAGGATCTCGTCTTCCTAAGTAATTGGGGTTGATTTACAAAGCAAGATGGGTAAATTGGCAATGCCAAATCGGAAGGAGTATAAATAAATGCTTGATCGTGTAACCTGCTGTCGGTGTGTTTGATCTGTTAGGGGCTTGCGATTGATTGTGTCTGACGAGAGAGCCCTTCTCATCTTCAGTTTCATCTTGTATCTGAGTAATGGTTTAGTAAGTTGGTATCAGGAGAATAGTCCTATTTTAAAGTATTTGGATGAATGATTTGATATTCCTGATTTCTGATAGTATTTGTTTGGTAGTGGGTTGAATAGTTTTATTAAATATGTTTAAAGAATGATATTGATATTCCTGATCCCTGCTAGCATTTGCATAGTAATAAAGACAATATTTTTTGTTAGAGACTGCTTAGGGCAGAGTAACTCTGAGGAAATACTGTCTATTAGGGACATTCAAATTAATCCTGAAACTATTCCTTAAATGTTTTTATTAAGACTAAAAATCCATTTGGAAATAGAATTCGGTAGTTTAGCTAGTAGCTTACATGAGCTGAAATATAGTTCTATCTCACACATTTGCAGTGAGGAATTCCAACATACAATGCATAATAGGTGTAGAGTCATCTTTATACCCTCAAAGTTAGATTTGAAGTCATTTAACTCAAATAATCTTAACAGCACCTTTATATTAAGGCCACCTGTCTATTCAAGTCATCAATAGTTTAGAACCTGCATATAAATATCACCTATTTGCATTGGCCATTTTTTCTTTTTACCTTGGATGGCCTTGAGAGACAGATTGTTCATTTTCTGTATACAAGTTTATAGAGTGCTGAAGTTGAGTTTTATTTTTATGGAAAAAAATAATCACTTTTAAAATTGCCTGTTCTTTATTACTTACACAACAAATTTGCTGTGAGCAATTTCCAAAACTCGAAGATTTGTCGTGTTGAGTATGGTGTATGAATAATGTTTGTTCTGTGTAGTGCTCACTTAGAAACATATGTCTTGTATTTTTTTCCCTCATTTGCATATTATATGTTGTCTTTATCTGTGTATGTGTGACTTATTATAGTCATTAATTTGTTGCCCTTTTTTGTAGTATTTCATATTTCATCATATCTTAAGAAATATTAGTAAACAGTGAAAAAGTTAAAGTAACAAAACAGGACAAATGCATGCTAGTCATAAAATAAAGATGTCAACACAAGAACCTGTAATTAGTATTTTATACATCTTGTGCATGCATTTAAACTTCATCTTGTATCCCTATCCTCTCTCATTACACCTCCTTCATTCCTCCTGTTTACATCGATTCTCCATCAAACCTCAAATATAATTAAATTGACAGCCCGCCCCAGCCAGCCATCGACTCCTTACGCACGATTTGCGACTTTGTTGCAAAATCCAGCGTAAACTTATTTTCATTACCACTTTAACGTTGGGACTCTGCTTACGTTCCTTGAAACGTTATTACGCCTGATTTTGGAGCTGGAAGATATTACGCTTCTGTCACTCATCTGGGTACAGTGCAGCTTTTAAGTGCAGGAGCTCTCGTTTATTTGGTTTCTGATATATATTCTTGTTATTTCTCCTATGTAATCCATGCGTAGTATAGCCTGAAGATGTGGATTCACTTTACACCATTGTCCATTACTCAAGAAATAGCTTGGAAATGCCTTCCTTGTCATTTGTGTGTTGTGGCATATAAAATGCACCTGCATACAGTGTTCCCTCTAGATGAAGATATGGCTTTATTGACTTTATGGAAATTTAGTATTGAGACCTTTAAAGATGGTGTTTTAAGTTTCATACAAAATTTTCATCGATAAAAGATCTTAATAGAAAAATCAAAACCTGATTGTAGGTAGATTCATTTGTAGTTTAAACTATTGAGGTTATAAGGATTTGTTTTATTATAAAGGAAATTCATGTTCTGTCAGAATATGTATTCGATTCTGTCAAAACAAGAACTCTTTATTGCTTTGATAGAATAAGGTCATTGCAACGGCTTTTACCATACCCAGTGAGCCGCGACCCGAGTGTTTTCCAGCGCGACGTGACCCAACTGTTTAGTAAAAGCCATTGCAACTTTGTCAAAAGAAAAAAAAAAGAAAGAGGTAATTTGAAGAGAAATAAACCATTCATGCTAAGAGTGTGAGAAATCCTCTGTCTTTTAAAATTAGGTCAGCCTCTTCAGGTATTTCATCTAGCCTAAAATAGAAGGTGTGGAATAGTGGTGGACTTCATCAAATTTGTGAAGAGAATTTCCAGTCAGCAAGCACTTCACACCATTGACGTTCCTACACAAGGAGTAATGGAAGCTGACAGTATTCAAGGGAATGTCAAACCCAATTGTTTGGATGACTTATCCCATGGATTCAGTAGTTACAGCTTTTTGTAGAGCCATGCTGTTTTCTGTTATAAAAAATTGTTGATAACACAAAGAAGTACCTGTACTTTGCATACTGCATTAAGAATTATATTTATGAGACATCCAAAAGATGTTAGAGTTTGGTACCTTCAGAATTAATTCTTAATGATTTAGACCTTCCTGATAAAGTTGTTCAGCAATTTAGTTTGTGAGGAGACATGTGATTGCAAAAAAACTATCCAAAATTACACCTCCAAATTCTGTAGGAGATATGCAAGTGGTGAAGGATGAAATAGCATACGAAGGGAACGACGATTTTGTATCATGGCACACATGCAGGACTTGTTTGAATGATGCAAGAATTTCAGGTATCACACTTCAGAAAACAACATCTAGTAGAATATAAAACAATTATGTACTGTGGATAGAGTCAACCACCCCCTTTATGTTGTATGTTGAATTGTAAAAAGTGACTTCCATATTTTTAGTTGCCCTTTTTTAATTAAAAAAAGAGAGGATATTTCCTCTGGACAGTTTTTTGTTATTCGTTTGTGTGTTAGGATAGCTCTTTCTGCATTACTGAAGCTATTATAGAGCTTTCCAAAGCCTTATCACTCACTGCTTGTGCATATTTTTTTGCTGATGCGTTAATCCCCATCCATTACAGACCAATCCCCTTCAAATCAGTGAACAAACTGTTTTAGCAGTGAAATGCTTCATTTCCTTAGACTTCTCAATTTGCTGCAAGCAGTCAAGTTTCCCCTTAGAGGCTGAAGTCACTTCCTTCTCACTCACCTGTGTTACGTTGCAGTCCAATGCCATAGAAGAAGCTAAAGTTACCCTTGGTTAAATTTTCGTCAAATTGCAAGTAGTAGTTTGATAGATAGGCACTTAAGTTTGTTCCAGGGATTCACAAGGAACAGGTAGAGAGAATACTTTCTCATATTGCTGCAAACCTTTTAGATTCCTGGATGCAGTAGAGTGCATTTTCCAGGTGTCCTATAGAGTGCTGAAGGCTCTGATTTCATTATGGAGGTTGGAATATTGAGAAAAAGAAAACAGGATTATAGGAAGGGCTCCACCCTAACTTGTTTGATAGGGGGTGTGGATTGAATTTCCAGGCTCTGTATGTATTAAGCCCTGTGTTAAAAATTATTTAATTTAGGGGTCTGGATTTAAATTTTAGGGGACCAAATGTGTCCTGGGTTCCCGTTGGTGTCAAGCCCTGTTATAGGGATATAAAAATAATTACTGCAAAAGTGGATATTATCTCGTGGTTAATTTTTCATGCTCAGCCGAGTTAAGCACAATCGTGCATTTTTAATCTTCGCGGACAGGATAACTGCATTCATGTGCAAAATAAACAAAATATTTCACATGTTTTTATTTTCGCGCAAGTGTCGTGCCGTGTGAATTGCGTGAAAATTTCCACATAGCGAAATATTCCATGTTTACAGGACATGCACCTAGAGGAAATTGACATTTCACATTCATTTACATTTTATGGGATTCAGACAAAAGTGGTACAGACTTTGTAAGGATGCAGCTCTGTTTCTCATCTGTACTGGGAAAGCTGTGATGCATATATGGACAAATGGTAATTTGGGCAAAATTGCCACCAGATGGATGAAGAATCGAAGTTAATAGCAGAAAACACCTGCAATTTCTTGAAATAAACTGGAGAAGTGTTTATGAATTCCTGTTTAATCAGACATATTAAAGCAGAAAAATAAGTGAAGAGTGAGGAAACTTTGGTTGTAAACAGGATGGATGGAAGGCACGTTATTTCTATAAAAGGGAAAGCAATCGAACAGGAGTAACAATTTGCTTCCATTCAACCTGAGTAATATAGAATGATAGAGTCTGTTTTCACTGTGGAAAAAACGAAATTGGGAAAGCAATCGGTGTTTCTATATATGGGAAGTGGATCAGGTGTTTGCATGTAAACAAGGGTTTTATTCGGGAAAATCTTAGGAGTTTGTTGTAATTGCTTTCAGAGTTGACTCTTTTTGTATTAACCCATTAGTGACAGAGGTCCACATTTTGTGGTTTGACCTAATAACTTTTGATGCAGAGCCCTAAAAATTATACCAAATGCATGAGCAGAAAGAGCAAAAAATTCTACACAAACTGTGCCCATTTTGGTTGCGTCAATATTCGTTGTTTGATGCTGAAAATTTTTAAAAGGAAAATAAGCATTAAAATCCTTAAATTGGCAATGTGATAGAAAGTTTAAAATCACTGTTTTTCCCTGCAAATTTGCAACTTTTTGACTTCTCATCATAATTTCTGTCGATTTATATTCATTTCAGATACATGACGTTTTATACGAAAAATGTAGCACTAAAATAAAAATGTTGGTGTTGCCAATCGGAAGAATAAAAGCTGATCAAATTAGGCTTAAAATAATTCCTGTCACAAATGGGTTAAGGAATATAAATAATCATGAAAATATACAGAAATAAGTGTGAATGTTTCTCTATGATAAATGAATGGTGACCCAACATAATTATGTTCCAGGGACAATTTCTCCTAACTTTCTTTCATCAATGATACATGATCAGGGTCAAGGTTGCAATAAGGTTGTAGATCATACTTAGGGTTAGGGTTAGGGTTTGGCATAGTGTTTTGGTCAAGTATGTGGTTGGTGTACAAAACTTGCATGGAACAATTGTCACTGGAGCATGCACTGCGGGGTCAAATTCTGCACACTATTTTACAAAAATAGTGGGCTATTTTATGAACCAGTATATGAGAAAAGTTAAGATAACTTGAGCAAGTTTCCTATTAAAGCACAAGCTTTTTTGTAGCGTCGACCTACAAATTAGTTGGTTATTTGACAAGGGCATGATTTATCCAGATAAGAATTAGCATTCTATTTTGAAATCTCGAGCTAATGAAGACTCACCTTCAAAGTGGCCAAATTTATTCAGCAGAGAAGATGGTCATCTGCCTTCATTTCAAAGAGGAGACACTTGCCTGAAATGAACAGTCACAGGTGTTTTCTACATCTGGGGAAACTTTTTGGCGGGAGGTTCATTAACGGTTGTAAACCGCAGTGTCTGAAGATGATGGTTCGTCTGGTGTTAATGACACCAGCATAAATTGGCCAAGGTAAGGAAAGTGGATTGGGAGAGAGAGAGAGAGAGAGAGAGAGAGAGAGAGAGAGAGGGAGGGGGTTAGAGGCAGAGAGAAAAAAAGAGAAGAGAAAGATGAAGATAGTAAGCAAATAATCACCGTTGGTGAAGGTGATGGGTAAACTTATCACTTACGAGGTAATCTGGATGTAGCTATCTTTCCGAAGCGAAGCTGAGGAAAGATAGCGTGTACATCTAGATCGCTGAGGAAGTGATAGTTTGCCTCTTCACCTGAAACCAAAAGGTGATTATTTGCTTTATATTCCACATCTGAAACTATTCCACTACATAAAAAGGAAATAACATTTTATTTCCCTACAATAAAGAAAGGTTTAAAAATCAAAGTTTAATTAAAAAACAGAGTTAAAAAGTTTCGATAACTGCCTTGCGTATAACCTTCTTAGCTCTAGCGCGTATCTTGTGAGCATGTAATACGCGTGCGCGACTAAGCTTGCTTTGCCTCTAGCTAGGTATTGTGACGTCACAAATGAAGAAAACTTGTAATTGCCACGCGCCCTGCGATGGCCTGTATAAGCGTGTACGGTTTGGTTTGCGCAAGCAGAGAATTATGTTGGCAAAATTTGTTGGCAGATTCATCACAGGGGTCACGCACTTATATTTCACGCGTACCCCAAACTATTGATAACGCGTTGTTAATGTATGGGCTGAAGTGATCAGTGAAACACAAAAACTGCCAACACTTACAGGTCACGAACTTTTATTTCGCGCGTACCCTGAATGTATGGGCTGAAGTGATCATCAGTGAAACACAAAAAATGCCAAACTTTTCTTATCGGGTGGTGATTGATGGCAAAACTACACTTTATCATGTGATTCACTTTTGACCAGTCCTACAGCAACATCCTTAGTATGTGGAATATAATCATAAATAGATGCAGACTGAAAGAGACATGTGAAGTCAAAGATACGAGAATGGGTTAGAAACAAGTGGGGGGGGGGGGTTAGAAAGCAGTGATTTAGACATTGAGCTTACTGTAGGCAAATCCAGTGGCATTATAGTAATAATGATGAAGGAAAATTCTTGTATACTGCTCATGTCTGGCACATTAGCCATTTCTGGCCCTCCATTATTATTACCCTGGCTTTAGCCAAGCTGCCATTACAACACTCAAGCATTCTTGCCACTTACCATACCTGGGTCAAGTGTGGCAAATATAGATTAATGTTAGGCCAATGTACATTTGTGCTACACCATGGACTCAAACCCTATACATGAAGAAGATTCAAGCAACAAAAAAAACAAAAAAAAAAAACAGCTCAATTTACTATTGGCAGCTAGAAGGTGGAAAACAACCACACAAGAAAGACAAACATGAATTTGTTCCCCTTCGTTTTGGCTTCTGATAATAAATCAGTGGTTAAGACCACAGTATTGATTAAACCACCAAATCAGCCAGAAGACACTGAAATAGACAATTTAAAGGATAAGAACAACCAAAAAAAAAACATGAAAGATGGCATTGTAAATTTTTATTTCATAAAAAAACAAAATTCCACAAGTCTCAGTAGGGTTGAGGAAATAGATAGTTCAAGTTTGTGCTGTGGCTTATGTAAGCTATAGCAGCAAGCATCAAGGCAAATCAACAAAAAAATCAGTATGAGCAAGAATGAAGAAAAAGCCAGCTACACCCTCGACAACTTCCTGTGTAAACGGTATGAAATATATCGATGTCACATTGCTAAAGGAAATTGTGCAAGCGATACAGAGACAACAATTTGTCTAAGAAACTGAGCCATTTTCTCCAAGCCATGAGCCAACCTCCCTATCACAAGCAGATTCTAATGCTTCTGCGTACTCATCATGCAGCATGGTTGGTTATCAAGGATACATGACGAATCGAAGGCTGCTATTGATCGCTGCGGTACATGTGTTCTCACATTCCATGGTTGTCATACTCATAAGAACAGTGTTATTTTCACACTTTCCACCACTTGCCTTTTCAATCTCTTTAATTTTTGGTCCATTTGAGTTTCTCTTTTTATCCATTTGATGAAGAAAAAGGCCATACTTTTATAGCTTTTTGTCATCAAAAGGTTTTATGCTAAGTGATTGAAATGGCTGTTTCCTGTTTCCCTTCAAAAACATTTCCCCATCGATAAGAATTTGATTTTGGAAGGGCAAGGTCTTTTTTTAGAGCATTTGTGTGTATTACAAGTTCCACAGTGATTTCCACAGTAACAACACAGAGCAAGTCTATTACATTATCAAGATGTTAGAAATATCATGATATTTAGATGGTAGTGTGTTTGATTGGGTCATAAGATGTTACCGATTGAGTCAGGTAGCACAGAATCAATCTTGGCCTCCCTTGTGAAAGGCATAAAGTTAGAAAGATGCACTTCATGAAATCAACAAGTTATGACATATTATGACCCAGCAATTATAGGGAGACGGAAAAAAATAATTACTCGTCTTTTAGTCAACAGTTTAACTATCAGTACAGTATGGCATGTCACTTGCAGTTGTCGCTCAAGACCCAAGAGTAATAGTCGAGTAGTAAATGAATGTCTGTTGCATACTTATTTGAGCTTCTTTCAGTACAGTTTTGGCAATTGCTGATGCTGGAACATCTGCACAGGAATATATTGAGAAAATCCTGCCCACAAATTGGGCACCTTAAGATATTTATATGACATAATATGGCACCAGCTTCCAATTATAATTTTAGTGGAGAATATCTGAAAATTCAAATACAGCTAGATTACTGTCAAGCTCCCATGCCTCTAATCCCCAATACACTCAAGTGACATTCAGTGCTTCATTACACGTCATATATACCCAAAATTGATGGTATTAAAAGGTAAATTGGGAGCCTAATTAGATTGTATTTGACCTAAATTTGCCATGCTACTTGTGGCTGATCCCTGAGCAAATGTCAGCCGAGAATTATTGTGCACTCTGCAGTGTTTAGTTGCTGGGGTGTTCTTGAGAGCACTGAGGATGGAAACCTAGGCGATGAGCAAAGCGCTCTCTAGTGTTGCTTGAAAATAGCTTGTTCCCACTTGAAGTCTGATTAATTCCCTTCTTTGTCTATTAATCAGCACCATTTTGTAGCAATGGCCAGTGAGGATGCAAAGTTCATGCGGTACATTTTTTCCCCACTGATGAATGTGGACATGAGTTAGGTATTGCCTCTGAAGATCATTAAATATTGGGTTCATTTGCAAGTGACATCCTGTTTATGTTATGTCTTACTAATGAGAAAAATTATGTACTGAGGGCCAGAAGGTCATTAACTCATAGGGTTAACGTCATTCTGTGTCTCAACAGATGAAATGTATAGCCTCTATGCATTACAACTTCTTTATCATATTTTCCTTTTCCCTTCTATTTAAGAAAGTAATTAGGAGAAAAGAGACTTGTCAACTGATTAACCAACAAGTTGTGCCAGTTTCTGTAATTCATGTTTGATTAATTTCCTGCTACACAGGCCTGTAGTACCTGTCCAATTATGTATGCAATTGATATGGACAATAACTCCCCCACTGTTTTAGCTCAATTGATAGATGCCAATGCACGTTCCAATTTTTCAGAGTATTTTTCCTATTTTAATTTGTAGTTTCCTCTCGGATTTAATGGGAAAATTCTGGCTTTAGAACAATGAAAAGATTGAACTTTTCTTCTTCCTATCTTGCCATTTACGTACTCCTTTGTTAGACACATAACCGAAGAATATAAGGCACATTCCAATGTAAAACTAATTTGGCCCCAAAGTGGTAGAGTATTTGTCGAGTAAATTTGTCTCTGTGCTCTAAAGTTTAAAGAGCTCCCTCTTGCAGCAAAGTTAAGCCAATTTTTATGCCTGCCAACTATATTTTGCACTCACTGCTATTGATTTATTGTGATTTGATCTATTTTTAGGTGTCATATAAAACAAATATTTAATGTTTTTTCATTCGTGCAATGGACAGAATATTTCATTCAGCGAAAGATGAAATTATTGATCCATTCAACTTGGATCATTTCATCTTTCACCTCATGAAATATTCTGTCCATTGCACTCATAAACATTCATTATTTGTATATTGATGCTCAGTTACAGTCTATTTTGTTTTTAAAGGTCTGAAGTAACAAGTGACTTGTTCATCATTTGCTGGTGACATTAAAGTTTCAGTAATTCATTAATGTCTAAATCTTTCTTTCTTTTCTCTCTCTCTGTTTTTAATCCACAGGTAAGTGTTGATGAAGTATTGAATCATTTTGCAGCATAGGATAAGCCCTTTGAAAGGTAGGAAAGGTAATACAGCACTGTGTTTATGTTTGATATTGGAGTCGCGGTCTTTTTCCAAGTAAAACTCTCCATTAATATGCAGTTAGAAGAGATAATAATTGAAAAGAAAGAGTAATATTTGCCCTAATTGCTGGTCATATGATAATGTTGTTATTGTATCTTAACCTTCCAAAGCAAGAGAAAGGTGAGACAGGATGTTGAAATAGAGAGAGAGAACAGAGAATGGAAGGAGAGATAGATATAGAGAGAGGGAGAGAGAGAGAGAGAGAGAGAGAGAGAGAGAGCAAGAGAGAGAGAGAGAAAGAGAGAGAGAGAGAGAAGGGGTAGATGATGCAAGAGAGAATAAGGAGATATGGAGAGGGAGAGGTAAGGGATGCTGTAGAAGAGGAATGAAGTGGAGATGGAGAGCGATACTTTTGGAAAGTGAATCGTCAATAATGGATTTGCTGTACATTGTATTCAAATATATTTCCTCCTTTCCCTGATACTTCATGCCCCAGGACACTGGTATTCGCAGAGTTAAGTTAATATTTATGTTGCTGACAGCATCTCTTCATGCTCTGTTGAAAACCACATATTCCCAAAGGAAAATGTAACCAGGCCGGGGCAGGGGGTTGTGTCCGATTAATCTAAAGTTTGGGGCCAATGCACCTGCACCTCATTTACACGGCTTTGTCACTGTTCCTGGCTTTTCCCATCTGTAGTCTCACACCCTCTTTCAGAGAATTTGCTGGACTTTCTGAGGCAAACCCTTGCAACTTCAACACAGATGAAATCAATTACAATTTGACTGAATACTATATACTTGTCAGTCATCTCTTTAGGAAATTCAAAAGGGCTTTATTAATAGAAGGTGTGATCTGTGTACTGTTCTCTTAACTTATTCTAGAGGGACTGCCTCATTTTGTTTTTTTGCTTTAAAGTTCATTAGTTCTAAAGTTCTAGAATGAAAGATCATAGTGTATTCTGTGTGGCATGAATGACCCCCCCCCCCCCAAAAAAAAAGATAGATAGATAATAACTAAATAGATGAATATATGAAAAATAATATAGTAACATCCTGAGAAAAGAAGATTGGTAATTATCCTGGAATGAAGCAGTAATCATTTGAATTTCTCCTAGAACTTGACCTTCCAAATTACAGTTCGACATGTGCCTTTAATGCTGTTTCTTGGCTATAAGTGAGGTGCGCCATTGCTGATAATAAGAATCACTATGAACATGGCGGACAAAGAAAGTGGACAAAATAAACAACCTCTCATTCTACCCTTCACAATGGTTCTGGTAGTCAAAAGAACATCCCTTCACAGCTATTATGTTTAATCATGTAGTTCCAGGTGAATATGCATGTGACACCTGTTCCACATATTTTAGACGATAGCAGTGAAGGGATGTTCTTTTGACTACCAGAACCATTGTGAAGGGTAGAATGAGGGCTTGTTTATTTTGTCTGCTTTCTTTGTCCGTCATATTCATAGTGTATATTTGGAATCCAGTCTGTGACAATACTTTGAGAATAATCTCCCTTAAGAACAATGGTATGACATAGATTCGTACACAGGAAAGTGTGAAAGAAGGAAGAAGATCAACTATTCTTAATCCAGTTGCAGTGAGAGGATTTGTAAGGATCAGTTTTTCCCTTCGATCTTGGCCACCCTGACTCCTATCATTTCCACACACCCATACTTGCTGGACAATAAATAGTTGGCTCCTCGTTCCTTCACATCAATCCATTTTAATACAAAGCATTTAGTTATTGTGTTGATTGATCCATGAGGACAATGCCCACATATGATGCTTTGGCTCAGTTACTTTCAACTGATTGATTGATGAATTGGTCATTAATTTTACGTGACTGCCATGAATAAATACATGCTTGAGTATAAGCACCCTTGGGAATCCTAACCTTAGACAGTTTTTTGCCTCCTCCCTTTTGGAGCCACATGCAATCTACCAATGAAGTATCATAAAATCAATTTATAAAATTCCTTTGTAGAGGTGGACCAAAATAAATGCCTACATAAACAAGCATTAGCATAGCATTTTAATCAAATGTTATTGTCAAGAACTTTAATTCTGTTAAGTAATCTGGAATGAAAATTAATGAAAACAACAACATATTGTTAGAAAGTGGCCAAATTGAAAATGTATTGAGTCAATTATTGCGAGAGGATCAAATCTAGAAAGTTTTGCAATGTTCTTGAGTTGTTGTAGAGAACCTGAATTATTTTAGTAACAAGAAATGATAATTACTCACTTCCCTGTTCTCTAGATGCTTTGTTTAGCCCATCTCATTGTCTTCTCAAAGTTAATACTTTTTGTTTTATTTGGTGACAAAACAGTTGTTATAATCTTACTGAATCTTTCAATATTTGTCAGGCTTGTTAGTGAGGCCTTTTGAAGGGAAACATTTGGAAATGTAATAATAACTTAAAGTAGTGATTGTATTGTCTGTTGGGTGGAAGAAGATCATAACTCTGTGTTAAAGTACTTTTAGTAGTGAACACCCTTTTGGCTCCCAACGGACAACATTTGAGGCCTTTTGCCATTGGAAAATACCACAATTTTGATACTGCTATTCAAACAACTGCTCATTGCCTGGCTGGTAGAAGGGCTTTCCTTGAGCAGGACGCAAAGAGTTATACATCACTTGGCTGGCAGAAAGGCATTAAATCAAGCTCGATGAGAACCGCCCAGCTGACAAAAGGCCATTAACGTGAGTGCAACATTGCACTTTTTACATAGCGTGCAATAACACCCTTCTATCAGCCGGCTGAGTAAGGAACCTCTGTCAGAAAGAAAATACATGTTGAAAATTCACATCTAATGGTCTTCTAAATTCTTCAGAAATCAGATCATGGAGGAATTTTATAGGGTTCTGTATGATGAAGTTGTTATGAGTGTACTTTGCATGACATAAGAGTGCTAGGTATGTCTCATAAGAATATTTAATGTATCATTTCCTCTTCCTGTTAGGCTAAGAAATCAATCTATGCCCTCCACATGCCCTGATCACCTCATCTATTCATTTATCTCTCACATCATAGTTATATGGCATGAAAGACATTGACTTTTCTTGAGGAAGGGGGGGGGGGAGGGAGGGAAGTGGTTGTTGGTTCATGTATCCAAGAGGATAATGCTTCATTTGAGACATCCCCTCCCATTGAAGTGAAAAAGAGCTTCGAGATACATTCTTTTTGTCGTTATTGATTAGCTTACTCTTGCTTACAACAGTTTGAGAGCAACTATGCTAGCACTTCTATGACTTGAATACCGGTACACCATGCAAAAATTGGTTGGTATTTCAGATAAGCTTCAAATAAATGTTTTGTCTATTAAAATCAGCTTGTATTCAATTTAGAGAGATAAGGTAAAAAAAAAAGGGGGGGGTCTAAAAAGGGGTGTGTGTGTGTGTGTGTAAGAAGAAGTCCTTAAATTAAAATTGTTAGAGGTTAGGGTCAAGCTGATCTGTAGCATATTTTGTATGAGTAATGTATCAGAACACACACAATGGCAGTAGGGGGTGGTTTTATACCGGCATATGATCTCATGGAATGGGGCAATCAAATTACTTGAAATCTTTCAAAAATAGAAGGAAGACAATGACTCAAGGGTCACAAGCTGTGGCAATGCTGGAGGAACTTCGTCTTTCATGGAGTGAAGATGTTACAATTATGGTTGACAGATGAGCAAGAGTAGCCAATTTGGGTAAAAAATAGATAATAGAGTGTGGATAGGGATAGAAGGTGATCAGTCACGGAAGGTCATCCAAGGGCTACATTGACTTTAAATATCATGCTGGGAACATGTTTGGTAATGTGAGTAAGACAAATATCGGTCAGGAATTTGAAAACCAGTTTGGTCAGTGGAATTGCAATAATTTCATTGTTGAACTTAAGAGGAAAAATGATAGCCTGTAAGAGAAAGGAACCATGAAGATAATAGATAGATGGATAGATAGATAAATAGATAGATAGATATATTGAGAGTTCTGCTTCGGAATTCAAAAAGTATTAAAGACAACACTGTGCTTTGTTGTGTCGGTATCCTTTTGCACATTGTGCTAGGGCTTTGCATTGCTGTGATGGATGCTTTGAAATAAAAATGAATCCTCATCATTTCCTAATGAAGCCCTACGGGCGAAAATTCGAACCTCAAGATCTCTTAAGGTATTTTTCTTTCTTGTCTTGTTTTTAGATAGATACAGTTGAAGAGGGAGAGGAGCAGACCGATAATAAAGGAAATTAAAGAAAAAACGAATAAATTAGTGTAGAACATATTTTGTTAGTAAGAAGTTGTGTTGGCGAAAAGATTAATGTCATTTTTATGACATAGAAATTACTTTTGACTTTTGAGAGCTTAAAACTTGTAATCATATGATAAAGGTATCCTTTAAAGGCAGTATCTTGTCCCTGGACTTGTGATGAGCAAATATAAAGAAAATACAGATTTACTGAGAGAAAAACTTGACCGATTGACCGACATTTTCCTACTGAGATGACTCAAGTACGTCCGCCGATAGAAAGAAAGTGGAGCTCTACTCTCGTTTGTGAGTCGGTTTCCTGAGAGAGCTGGGGGATGCCTCGGGGTTTCTCTGTCATAGTGCATGATGGCACATGAAGAGTGAAAGAATTATTGAAAACGGATGGACAGACATAAAGAAAAGAAAGGAGTTATGAAATATGGAGCATATAAAAAGTCAAGGTCACGAGATGTGTTTGAATCTAGATAATGATATATAGACTGAGATACAATGGAATTTGATTAAGACCATTGTAGGCAGACGAAAAGCTGTTTTTTGAGTGTGTTGTATGATATGTTCCCTGTGTGGGTTGATAACATGAAACCATGCACATGGAATGCAAGCTGACCTTGGGTTCCGTGCCCAGGGTTTTTTTTTTCTTCTCTTCAAACTCCTGAATCGATAACCCATAGAATGACAGGTTCTGTGTTCTTCAAACTTATTTCTTATAATGTGAATATTACTTGGAGTAGGGGGTCAATTTCACTTTTTTGAAATATAAAATCATTTTATTAAAGCATACAGGTGGTCATGAAGAGATGGAACAGAAAGTAAGTCGACAGACAGACAGACAGACAGAGACAGACAGAGAGAAAAGATTATACGTCAGTGCGACCAGACACAGACACGCTGACATTTCAAATGGATTAAGTTGTCAAGGTTATCTGATGTTATTTGATGCGAAGGAAGATATTTTTCATCCTTTTGAGTGCTAGTTGTGAAGTATAACATGATGCTGCCAGAGATGCAGGTTATCAGGATTTACTCCACTACCAGCCTTTTAAGTTTAAAGGATTCAGACAGAGTCAAATGATTTTCATTTTCCGTGAATGATACAGTCAGAATGAACTTCAAAAGATGAAGGAAAGTTGACTGAAAACCAAAATTATTACTGGTAGAAAGATTTATTATCACTATCATTGTTATTACTGTTACTCCAACTTAAAAAAAAAAATCCAAGTCTGCTTGAGTGCTACATCCCCTTCCCTGGCTCCAGTGTAATTTCCCAGTTTAATTTCCAACCAGGGACTTCCCCCTCCCTCATCGATCATCGACGCTCATGAAAGGTGAATGTCCAACACCACAAATCGCAACGGAATCCAAATGTTTCTGTTGCCATGGTAACATATAATGTATCTCAACCCTACCACACTTTTATCTGTCCCTAAAGAGTCTGCACGAAAATCCTCTTTGTGTGACAGAAAAGTCATCAACTTCTGGTGGGTGTTAATCGGGTGTGAAACATTCAGACTTTTATTATTTTTTGATCATGACCCACTTATCCAGATGATGGAAATTTGTGGAGATAGTTAAGAATGAGAAACATTTTTTGTGTTTGTAGCAATTGTTCGTATTTGTAAATGTTAGTTTTGCAAACTTTTGCTTGCTTGAAACTTTGACATGACAGTTGTCTGCTTTTACACAAGGTCAAGAAGTACAATGATAACAGCCTGTCAATAATTTTGTCAAGTTCCCATTCAGTTCTGATCAAATTTATTTGATTTTAATTGCTGAATTAGGAGGTACTGACAAATCCAAGCTACCCTCAGGTTTTTCCCTTAGTGTATTGAATTGGGGACAAATGAGGATTGATAAATAATTTACATCCTGGGCCAGGATTTAAGTGTTTGTGTTACACTCTTAGAAAAATGTGCCATTTAGAACCCCTTTTTTGTCCCGTATTTACAACCTCCAGAAAAAGGGGTTCTATAAAGGGTTCTTCATATTTTTAAAAACTTTTTTAAAAACGCCTTTCGGGCGAGACAAAAAACGGGGGCTTTGGAACGGGCTTATTTTGAAAAGGAGGGTCTTCGGAACGGGCTTCGGAACGGGCTTCGGAACTACAAATGTTTGTGAAAACGGGGGTCTTTGGAACGGTTCGCCTGCGTGTGAGTGCGTATGTATCTCTATGGAACGGGCATACGTGCATGCAGCTAGCCCGGCGGCACGGGCGCCAGGTGCGCTCGCGCAGAGGCGATGGTCGGACAGTGCTCTGTGGGCCGCTTTTCACCAAAAACGCAGCTCATTGTAGCGGATCAATGCGGCCGGAACGAAAAATATGCGAAGCTTTGGAACGGATTTCTTTCTTCTTTTTTCTCGATAAGAAGAAAATGCTATGCTTTGGAATGGCTTTCTTTGTGCTTTTTCTCAATAAGACAAAAATGCTATGCTTTGGAACGGAAATTTGAGTGTAAAAATGGGGGTCTTTTCCGCGGCACATACCCGCCACGCATTATATACTGAGTGCCCCCCCCCCCCCCCCCCGGGTATAAGCAATTGTGAAACAAATAAAAAGCTGTGTGCATGGATTAGTACAAACCTGTGAGAGACTGGAGTGGGCTGTACTAAAGTACAAACATCATAAATGATAGCTCTGATGTGGATCATCTTCTTGATATTAACCCTGAATTTCATTAGAATCCATATCTAGAAAGCAAACAATCCTTTGAAGAGAGTGGAACAAGTTTCTTTGCAAATATCATGTGTGCTGCCAGAACTACAATATAGATAGAGTTTATTTAGTTTGCCTGTCCAATCAAAAGAAACTTGTGAATGATTAGTGAAACAAAACTCTTCAGTTTTGCAGAATCATGAAGAGAGATGCACGTGTGCACTGTGTTTGACGTCACCTTTATCATGGAAAGTCTTTCTATCATGCGTCAAGACAGCTAGTGACTACAGACTTCTCTTGGTATATGGTCAATAAATATGTCCTGAATTAATTAACCAGGTAAACCATACTGGATGGTCTTGCAGTGATTCATGAAAAAAAATCTGAGGTCCTTCAGTTACTGTGTGAGCTAGATCTTAGCAATCAGTGGCAACTACTAAAGTCAGTGGCATAGCCAGGTTACAGTAAGTGAGGGGGGAACTTTTGTGATGGTAAGGGAAGAGTGGTGGGGGAAAAGGGGGGGGGGGGGGCTAATGGCACTGGTCTTACCCTAGCTGTGCATAAAATGCAAGAGAATCATGCCATTGAGTGAGGAGAGGGTTTCAAGATAGTAAAACTTCTTATTGTCATGATGCCTTTGTGTTCTTTCTCTATATTTCTATTCTTTCCCCTTTGTTTCCATGTGGTAGGGAACATTTACCCCATGTGCGGTTTAGGTTTAAATTGAGTGAGAAGCAAGCTTGGAAATCCTGTGTCTAATGTTGTAAATTGGAAATTTTAGCCCCTCCCCCCCCCAAAAAAAAAAGAAATGAGAAAAACACCACCACCACCAGCAACAACAACTTATGTTCAAAATCACACATTTTTTAAACAAAACTCACACATCTATACCTAACTTGTGATTGTATCTTCTTCCTAATTTACTCACCTTTAATTCTTTGCTCAAGTAACTTTATCAGCTGTCATTAAATGCCTTTGTAGTCTTGAAAAGTTTTGTTTCAGTTTCATTGGATAATATGAGTTTCAATTTGGACTCATTACCAGACCTCCCAATTACCTTCAGCTCTCTCAGGCCCCTGGTAATCAAGATTTTGATATGCACAAATTGACTTTATCTGATTATGGATGATGAAAGATATGTTAGTCACTCATTTTTTAAAAAGTGGATAATTTGCAGTGTAAGATTCCTAGTGTGTCATAGATAGAATCAGACTTTATTGGATAAGTCATTTAGTGCAAAACTAACATGTAATTGCTCCAGCTTGCTTATAACTTGATTTAGTTTTTAAACAGGCCGTTGCTATTAAATAAAATGATTTTGACAATGAATGAAAAAATTTACAGTCACAAATTGTAAAATTAGTAAATCCTAAACTGTACACCATTGTGCTATGGTTGATAATTGCCTGACTCCAAGACCTTTGAGACAGGTGACCTGTAGTTTATATATCTATTTCTGATATCTGCAAGATGATATTCAGCTGAGAATTGAACCCTGAACCTTACATCATTTACTGATAAATATACATTGACCTGACTCTTGAGACAGATGAAAAGAATGTTTGGTGTGTATATGAGAAGACAGACCTCCTAAAAGAAATTGAACCCCAAACCTGACATCATCCTGCTGCTAATGTCCCGTGCATGTCAAAAAGTTTTGCCTGATTTGTTGCATCTGCGTAGATGAAGGTCACCAGAAAGACACTCTACTCGCTGTGCGCGCTGGTATAGTCAGACGTGTGTATGTCTATGGTACATGTAGGTACAGTGCGCATGCACGTATGTTCTTGATATGTGCGATGACAAACCAAAATAAGCACTTATATTGATAAAAAAAAGCCAGAATTCCATATAATCAATGGGAGGGAAGAATAGATAGGTCACACAATGGACTCGTACTCTTCTATTAGATATTTCAACTGGTTCATTTCCGCCATAAGAAACACTTCTAACCAATCAACAAAGAACACCTTGTCACTGTGGTTCGACATCTTTCCCCATAGAAATACGTGTTATTTGGGGCTTCTTTATTTTCTGTGAAAACAAAAAGAAGGGTGTTTACAAACCAAAAAGGCCGGAATTCTACATGAGATACGATAGAAATTGTATAGAAAGTATTTTAGAGGTTGATTCAATATTCATATTTTTTTCAACTGGTTCGATTCGTTGATAAATGTTAAAGAAACAGGCAATTATATAAGTAGAAATTCAATATTTTTGTAATTAATGTACACAGGTCTATGGAGAAGGTTTGGCACGTGCTCGCGCGTGGATAGGCAGACTCACAAAATGCAACCAACTTTTTGGTATGGGTTACACATCCACTAGACCCTCTAAACAGGTGACCAGTAGGGTTGAGATAGTCTTTGACATCATAATACAAGAAGATATGTTTCTTCAGGGAATTGAACCCCATACCTGACATCACCGTGCTGCTCATGTCCAGAGTGGTGATACATCCACTGGACCCACTAAACAGGTGACCAGTAGGTTTGACGTAGTCTTTGACATCACAACACAAAAAGATGGGCTTCTTCAGGGTATTGAATCCCTATTTAGATGTCATTTTCCTGTCCAGTGTCTGGCATAACCTTAATTTCAAGACCCACAGAACAGGTGACCAAGAAACTCAAACAGTTTTCTGTGATGTCTGGATCGTGATGACTAATGAACTGCTGTCCACTGTCATTATGAGGTTTTAATGCGAGCAGGTCAGTCTGGAGAGGTTGTAGACTCACAATAATCTTATTCAAGTGGAGTCATATTTAGATTGAACAACAAGAGTGTTATGGGTATTAATTTTCCATTAGCATGCTTATTAGTCAGTTTTTAGAGAATCTGATTAGTTTATTATCTTTACAGGACTTTAAGTGAATAAAAGCAAACAACACACCAAAAACTTGATTCTTTGATATGGTAACATCAGAAACTTGTGGAAGGAAACTTTATGAAGTATGAATGGTGACTGTTTTCAAAAGTTTGTTTTGTGATTCTTTTATCTGACAGCATGAATCTTCTTAAGCATGGATCTCTTGAGAAATTGATAAAGGTTTCTTGCATGTAAAAGTTTCTGGTCTTACAGTATACTGACTAAAAAGTGAGGAGATTATAAGCAACTCTCTGTTGTTGTTGTGTTCATTCATAGCAGTTTTTATACCTGGGGGGTGTTTCATGAAACAATTAGTCGGTGGTTTTCACCGACTAATTTGCTTTCAGCCAATCAGATGCGAGTATTTTCAATAGCTTATAACATTTGTCAGTGATTTTCACCGACAAAACTCTTCATGAAACGCTCCCTGATCTCCAGTAGTCCTATTGTTTCAAGAATTATGGAGAATATGGATTGGAAAATCAATTCAAAATTTAATAATAGTATTAGATTACACAGGTGTATTTTCCCCTAAATTAAAAAACAAAAACAAAAATTCTGATGAAGAATTGTAGTAGGAACCTCTCACTTTTCATTTTCTCATGTTCAAGTATATTGATGAACAAAGAGTGAGTTTCTCCTGTCACGTTTCCCCAGTCATACTAAAGCATTTCTACTGAATGATGATTGACATGTGATGTACATCTCTGGCATGGTCTGATTGAGGTATTGTCAACGATTGTCCTGGATGTGCCAATTTAGCTTCCCTGGGAAACCTAACAAACAATGGAATTCCATAATAGGATTTAATAACAGCTTTCTGAGTCAAGGTTGATGTTTTAATATGACAGGAAACGGGCTTATTGGATCATTTCTATTGAAAATAGTTTGATTTTTATTCTGTGATTCTCTGACACAGTATATGTAGTCTGTTTTCCAGTTTACCTATTTTTATGAATAGATGGACATTTTCTTCTCAGTTTAAAGACAAGACTACTCTATTCATTTATGATTTTGTGGACACAGTACTTCAACTTTTATTCTATTTTCCAAATGGCTATTTTGCAGTAACCATTTGAATGAAGAATATTTTTACTTGGTGTGAAGTTAGAACTACTCCATTTGAAGTTAGAACTGCTCTGTCTCACTCTTAAAGAATGGTAATCTTGAAGCCCATTTCATTCAGTTTCTCTTGGGAAATTTTAAAGGGAATAATTCTATTTCACAATTTAGAGCCACCTCAATGCCTGCTTCCCCATTTCCTCAAAAGTAATACGAAGAGTCTGAATGCTGAGTGCAGCATGATCATTCAACAACTTGTAGATGAAAATTGCATTATTTTCTTTTATGCTCCTTCATGTCTTGTTTTCAAGGATACCATACAGACACAAATCCTGCCTCTCTCATTGCCTTCTATGCTTCCTGTTTTATTTTTATTAACCTACAAAAATTATGACCTAATTATAGATCGTTAAAGGAGAAAGCTAGAACATTATCAATTATGCTTCCAAGGCCTTCCCCGACTCACTAGACAGAGATGATGTCATAGTCGTGGTTTTCCTCTCGTATTTGAGCCCTCATTAGGAGGACAATATGTAGATCAGCTAAAATCAGCTTAAGAGTTTATATTGATGAACTTTAAAAGATTTAGTTCTATGAATATTAGACAAAACAACTTTGTTATAGGAAAGCTTAACAATACTACCTTCAGAGGGGACCCATCTTTTTTTAGGCCTAAGTATTGTGCATAAAGTCAATCCGAAATATTTTTTTCTGCCATTGTATGAGATGAGCTGTTAAACTGTATGAAAAGTAATCAAATATGACTTTAAAAATTGAGAAAGGATCCCAAGTTCAACTTCATTTAATAGTCCGGCAGGGTATCTAATGTTATCTGCATGTAATAAGTAATGGTATATCTTGCTTGTTATTCATTCATCGTTGATGTAATTTTTTTTTTTTT
>CM057153.1:37310851-37327779 GCA_029962745.1 Echinometra lucunter
GATGCTCAGTTACAGTCTATTTTGTTTTTAAAGGTCTGAAGTAACAAGTGACTTGTTCATCATTGGCTGGTGACATTAAAGTTTCAGTAATTCATTAATGTCTAAATCTTTCTTTCTTTTCTCTCTCTGTTTTTAATCCACAGGTAAGTGTTGATGAAGTATTGAATCATTTTGCAGCATAGGATAAGCCCTTTGAAAGGTAAGAAAGGTAATACAGCACTGTGTTTATGTTTGATATTGGAGTCTCAGTCTTTTTCCAAGTAAAACTCTCCATTAACATGCAGTTAGAAGAGATAATACTTAAAAAGAAAGAGTAATATTTGCCCTAATTGCTGGTCATATGATAATGTTGTTATTGTATCTTAACCTTCCAAAAGCAATAGAAAGGGGAGACAGGATAGTGAAATAGAGAGAGAACAGAGAATGGAGGGAGAGATAGATAAAGAGAGAGGGAGAGCGAGCAAGAGAGGGAGAGAGAGAGAGAAAGGGAGAGAGAGAGAGAGAGAGAGAAGGGGTAGAGGATGCAAGAGAGAATAAGGAGATATGGAGAGGGAGAGGTAAGGGATGCAGTAGAAGAGGAATGAAGTGGAGACGGAGAGGGATACTTTTGTAAAGTGAATCGTCAATAATGGATTTGCTGTACATTGTATTCAAATACATTTCCTCCTTTCCCTAATACTTCATGCCCCAGGACACTGGTATTCGCAGAGTTAAGTTAATATTTATGTTGCTGACAGCATCTCTTCATGCTCTGTTGAAAACCACATATTCCCAAAGGAAAATGTAACCAGGCCGGGGCAGGGGGTTGTGTCCGATTAATCTAAAGTTTGGGGCCAATGCACCTGCACCTCATTTACATGGCTTTGTCACTGTTCCTGACTTTTCCCATCTGTAGTCTCACACCCTCTTTCAGAGAATTTGCTGGACTTTCTGAGGCAAACCCTTGCAACTTACACACAGATGAAATCAATTACAATTTGACTGAATACTACATACTTGTCATCTCTTTAGGAAATTCAAAAGGGCTTTGTAAAAAGAAGATGTGATCAGTGTACTGTTCCCTTAATTCTAGAGTGACTGCCTCATTTTGTTTTTTGCTTAGAAGTTAAAAAACTCATTAGTTCTAAAGTTCTAGAATGAGAGATCATAATGTATTCTGTGTGACATGAAAGGCCCCCCCCCCAAAAGATAAATAGATAATAACTAAACAGATGAATATATGAAAAATAATAAAATAACATTCTGAGAAAAGAAGATTGGGTAATTATCCTGGAATGAAGCAGTAATCATATGAATGAATCTTTAAGAACTTAACCTTCCAAATTACAGTTAGACATGTGCCTTTAATGATGTTTCTTGGCTGTAAGTAAGGCATGCTATTGCTGATGATAATGTATATTTAGAATCCAGTCTGTGACAATACTTTGAGTATATCTCCCTTAAGAACAATGGTATGACATGGATTTATGGATAGAAAAGTGTGAAAGAAGGAAGAAGAAGATGAACTATTCTTAACCCAGTTGCAGTGGGAGGATTTGTAAGGATCAGTTTTTTCCTCCAATCTTGGCCACTCTGACTCCTATCATTCCGCACACCCATACTGGCTGGACAGTAAATTGTTGGCTCCTCGTTACTTCATGTCAATCTATTTTAATACAAAGCATTTAGTTACTGTGTTGATTGATCCATGAGGACAATGCCCACATACGATGCTTTGGCTCAGTAACTTTCAACTGATTGATTAATTGGTAATTAATTTTACATGACTGCCATAGGTAAATACATGCTTGAATATAAGCACTCTGGGGAATCCTTCTGTTAGACAATTCTTTTGCCCCCACATTTTTGTCTCGTCCACCGGAAGTGAAGGCGATACTTAGGGATCCAAATGGCGTCCATTTGTCGTCCGTCGTCCGTCGTCCGTCGTCCGTCGTCCGTCGTCTGTTCGTCGTCCGTCCCGTCACAAATGTTAAAGTTTACTTGCAAGACTCTCTTATGACGCATAACTTGGCAACTGCTGGTCCAATTGCAACCAAACTTGGGTGGTAGATGCACTAGGGGTACCATCATGTTGTGGTGCTGTTGGAGGTCACATGATGAGGTCAAAGGCCATTTGAGGTCACATTGTTATAGAGTACCTGCAAGACTCTTTTTACATACGTTAAAGTTTACCTGCAAGACTCTCTTAGGACACATAACTGGTCCAATGGCAACCAAACTTGGGTGATAGATGCACTAGGTTTAACATCATGTTGTGGTGCTGTTGGAGGTCACATGGTGAGGTCAAAGGTCATTTGAGGTCAAATGTTAGAATTTACCTGCAAGACTCTCTTATGACAAAAAACTTTGCAACTGTTGCTCCCTTTTCAACTAAACTTGGGTCATAGATGTACTTGGGGGACCTTCATGTTATAGTGGTATCGGAGGTCACATGGTAAGGTCAAAGGTCGTTTTATTTCAAACGTTAAAGTTTACCAAGACTCTCTTATGACACATAACTTGGCACATGTTGCTGCAATAGCAACCAAATTTGGGTGATAGATGCACTAGGGGTACATTCATGCTATTGTGCCATCAGGTCACAGTTAAGGTTAAAGGTCATTTTAGGTCAGACATTAAAGTTTACCTGCAAGACTTCCTTGTGACATCAAACTTGGTTAGGGATGTACTTGGGGAAACTTTCATGTTATTTAGTCATGGATGGGTGAGACACAATCTTGCTATTGGTTTGTTTTTTTTTCAGCCACACGCAGTGTACTAATACAATATCATTAAATGATATAGATGAGAAGTCAATTGATAAAATGCAGTAACCTAAGATTTCAACAGGTGGACCAAAATAAAACCCTATAAAAAAGAGCATTAGCATAGCATTCAGATCAAAAGTTTTTGTCAAGAACTTTACTCTTAAGTAATATGCAATGAAAATTAATCAAAACAACATATTGTTAGAAAGCGGCCAAATTGAGAATTCATTGAGTCAAGTATAGCCAGAGGATTAAATCTAGAAAGTTGTGCAGTTTTCTTGAGTTGTTGTAGAGAACCTGAATTATTTTAGTAACAAGAAATGATAATTACTCACTTCCCTGCTCGCTAGATGCTTTGTTTAGCCCATCTCATTGTCTTCTCAAAGTTAATACTTTTTGTATTATTTGGTGACAAAACAGTTGTTATAATCTGACTGAATCTTTCACTTTGTCAGACTTGTTTGTGAGGCCTCTTGAAGGGAAACATTTGGAAATGGAATAAGGACTTAAAATAGTAATTATATTGCCTGTTTAGTGCAAGAAGATCATAGCTTTGTGTTAAAGTACTTTTAGCAGTAAACTCCCTCCTGGCTCCCAAATTACAACATTTGAGGCCTTTTTTGCCATTGGAAATAACACACTTTTGATACTACTTTTCAAACAACGGTTCATCACCTAGCTTGTAGAAAGGCTTAACATGAGTGCGATGCAGTATATTGCCTGGCTTGCAGAAAGGCGTTAACTCAAGTTCAACAGAAGCTTCGTTAACGTAAGCATGACATTGCACTTTTCACGTAACGCGCGCTAGAGTTAACACTCTTCTGCCCACCTGGCGACGATTCAGGAACCTCCAGCAAAATGAAAATACGTGCTGAATATTCACATCTAATGGTCTTCTAAATTCTTCAGAAATCAGATCATGGAGGAATTTTATAGGGTTCTGTACGATGAAGTTGTTATGAGTGTACTTTGCATGACATAAGAGTGCTTGGTATGTCTCATGAGAATATTTAATATATCATTTCCTCTTCCTGTTAGGCTAAGAAATCAATCTATGCCCTCCACATGCCCTGATTACCTCTATCTATTCATTTATCTCTCACATCATAGTTATATGGTATGAAAGACATTGACTTTTCTTGAGGAAGGGGGGGGGGAGGGAAGTGGTTGTTGGTTCATGTATCCAAGAGGACAATGCTTCATTTGAGACATCCCCTCCCATTGAAGTGAAAAAGAGCTTCAGGATACATTCTTTTTGTCATTATTGATTAGCTTACTCTTGCTTACAACAGTTCGAGAGCAACTATGCTAGCACTTAATGACTTGAATACCGGTACACCATGCAAAATTGGTTGCTATTTCAGATAAGCTTCAAATGAATGTTTTGTCTATTAAAATCAGCTTGTATTCAATTTAGAGAGATAAGGTAAAAAAAAAAGGGGGGTCTAAAAAGGGGTGTGCATGTGTGTAAGAAGAAGTCCTTAAATTAAAATTGTTAGAGTTTAGGGTCTAGCTGATCTGTAGCATATTTTGTATGAGTAATGTATCAGAACACACACAATGGCAGTAGGGGGTGGTTTTATACCGGTATATGATCTCATGGAATGGGGCAATCAAATTACTTGAAATCTTTCAAAAATAGAAGGAAGACAATGACTCAAGGGTCACAAGCTGTGACAATGCTGGAGAAACTACGTCTTTCATGGAGTGAAGATGTTACAATTATGGTTGACAGATGAGCAAGAGTAGCCAATTTGGGCAAAAAATAGATAATAGAGTGTGGATAGGGATAGAAGGTGATCAGTCACGGAAGGTCGTCCAAGGGCTACATTGACTTTAAATATCATGCTGGGAACATGTTTGGTAATGTGAGTAAGATAAATATCGGTCAGGAATTTGAAAACCTGTTTGGTCAGTGGAATTGCAATAATTTCATTGTTGAACTTAGGAGGAAAAATGATAGCCTGTAAGAGAAAGGGACCATGAAGATAATAGATAGATAGATAAATAGATAGATAGATAGATATATTGAGAGTTCTGCTTCGGAATTCAAAAAGTATTAAAGACAACACTTTGCTTTGTTGCGTCAGTATCCTTTTGCACATTGTGCTAGGGCATTGCATTGCTGTGATAGATGCTTTGAAATAAAAATAAATCCTCATCATTTCCTGATGAAGCCCTACGGGTGAAAATTCGAACGTCAAGATCTCTTAAGGAATTTTTCTTTCTTGTCTTGTTTTTAGATAGATACAGTTGAAGAGGGAGAGGAACAGACGGATAATAAAGGAAATAGAAAAAAATAATAATAAATTAGTGTAGAACATATTTTGTTGGTAAGAAGTTGTGTTGGCGAAAAGATTGATGTCATTTTTATGACATAGAAATTACTTTTGACTTTTGAGAGCTTGAAACTTGTAATCATAATGATAAAGGTATCCTTTAAAGGCAGTATCTTGTCCCTGGACTTGTGATGAGCAAATATAAAGAAAATACAGATTCACTGAGAGAAAAGCTTGACCGATTGACCGACATTTTCCTACTGAGATGACTCAAGTACGTCCGCCGATAGAAGGAAAGTGGAGCTCGACTCTCGTTTGTGAGTCGGTTTCCTGAGAGAGCTGGGGGATGCCTCGGGGTTTCTCTGTCATAGTGCATGATGGCACATGAAGAGTGAAAGAATTATTGAAAACGGATGGACGGACATAAAGAAAAGAAAGGAGTTATGAAATATGGAGCATATAAAAAGTCAAGGTCACAAGATGTGTTTGAATCTAAATAATGATATATAGACTGAGATACAATGGAAATTTGATTGAGACCATTGTAGGCATATGAAAAGCTGTTTTTTTGAGTGTGTTGTATAATATGTTCCCTGTGTGGGTTGATAACATGAAACTATGCACATGGAATGCAAGCTGACCTTGGGTTCCATGCCCAGGGTTTTCTTTTCTTCTCTTCAAACTCCTGAATCGATAACCCATAGAATGACAGGTTCTGTGTTCTTCAAACTTATTTGTTATAATGTGAATATTACTTGGAGTAGAGGGTCAATTTCACTTTTTTGAAATATAAAATCATTTTATTAAAGCATACAGGTGGTCATGTAGAGATGGAACAGAGAGTAAGTTGACAGACAGACAGACAGACAGACAGACAGAGACAGACAGAGAGAAAAGATTATACGTCAGTGCGACCAGACACAGACACGCTGACATTTCAAATGGATTAAGTTGTCAAGGTTATCTGATGTTATATGATGCGAAGGAAGATATTTTTCATCCTTTTGAGTGCTAGTTGTGAAGTATAACATGATGCTGCCAGAGATGCAGGTTATCAGGATTTACTCCACTACCAGCCTTTTAAGTTTAAAGGATTCACTTAAACCCTTTTTACGCTGGCAAGATTTTGCTTAGTCCCGGACTATCGGTGGGGTTAAGGGAGGCCTTAGCCCCACCGATAGTACTGGACTTTCCCTAGCCCACTTTCTGTTTACACTGCTTTTTACAAAAGTGGGCTAGCCCCACCGATAGTCCCGTACTAGCTGGCCCTGCAAAAAAGCAGGGCTAACCCGGCAATTGCGGTGCCAAGCAAGCCAGTGTAAAAAGCAAGAAAAAATAGTCTGGGGTTAGCGACGAGATGAAGGCCCAATGCCCATTGACCAATCAGAAACGAACGCTTATTGCATATCTAATGTAGAGTGCACGCAAAGCTAGCTAGGTAGCTTAAGGTGTTGTGGCCCCAGTTGTGGCTCAGTGGATAAGTCTCCGGACTCTGAACCACAAGGTCCGGGGTTCGAATCCCTGCAGCAGCACTAATGAATATCCTTTGGCAAGATATGAATCTACATTTGCTATGTCTTTCGGATGGTGACGTTAAAGGTCGGTCCCAGACGTAAATAAACATATTTGATTGATACACGTCTGCAAAAAACCCACTTCAACAACAAGCTAGCTAGCGATAGCATGCATGCTCAGACGTTCGCGCACTAGGGATATCCTTGGCCGGCCTTCGGTAATAGTACGGGATTAAGAATATGCAAGTGTAAAGGGCTAAGCGCTTAGTACGGGACTTATTAAGTAAGTGTAAAAAGCAAAAGAAGATAGTACGGGACTAACGAAAGTCCCGTACTAAGGAAAATACGGGGTTAAGAAATGCCAGTGTAAAAAGGGTAGAGTCAAATGATTTTCATTTTCCGTGAATGATACACTCAGAATGAACTTCAAAAGATGAAGGAAAGTTGACTGAAAACCAAAATTATTACCGGTAGAAAGATTTATTATCACTACCATTGCTATTATCACTATCATTGCTATTACTGTTACTCCAACTTTAAAAAAAAAAATCCTAGTCTACTTGACTGCTACATCCCCTTCCCTGGCTCCAGTGTAATTTCCCAGTTCAATTTCCAACCAGGGACTTCCCCCTCCCTCATCGATCATCGACGCTCATGAAAGGTGAATGTCCAACACCGCAAATCGCAACGGAATCCAAATGTTTCTGTTGCCATGGTAACATATAATGTATCTCAACCCTACCACACTTTTATCTGTCCCTAAAGAGTCTGCACGAAAATCCTCTTTGTGTGACAGAAAAGTCATCAACTTCTGGTGGGTGTTAATCGGGTGTGAAACATTCAGACTTTTATTATTTCTTGAGACGATATCCCGTTTGATCATGACCCACTTATCCAGATGATGGAAATTTGTGGAGATAGTTAAGAATGAGAAACATTTTTTGTGTTGTAGCAATTGTTCGTATTTGTAAATGTTAGTTTTGCAAACTTTTGCTTGCTTGAAACTTTGACAGTAGTCTTCTATAATACAAGCTCAAGATGTACATTGATAACAGCCAGTCAGTGATTTTGTCAAGGTCCCATACAGTTTTGGGTCAGATTTAGTTGAATTTAACTTTTGAATAAGTAGGTACTGATAAATCCAAGCTGTGTTGAAGTTTTTTTTTCTCTCAGTGTATTGAATTAGGGATAAATGAGGACTGATAAATAATTTACATCCTGGGCCAGGATTTAAGTGTTTGTGTTACACTCTTAAAAAAATGTGCCAGTTAGAACCCCTTCTTTTGTCCCGTATTTAGAACCTCCAGAAAAAGGGGTTCTATAAAGGGTTCTTTCTATTTTTTAAAACCTCAACAGGTTCCTTGTACAACAAGTAATGGTTCTAAAGACTGATTTAGAACCTTTACATAACCTTTATAGGCTAGTAATGGTTCTGTGAAGAACCTTTAAAGGTTCCAAATGTGGGACAAGACAAGGTTCAGCACCATTTTTTTTCTAAGATTGTATAAGCGATTGTGAAGCAAAAAAAAAGCTGTGTGCATGGATTAGTACAAACCTGTGAGAGACTGGAGTGGGCTGTACTAAAGTACAAACATCATGAATGATAGCTCTGATGTTGATTATCTTTTGATATTAACCCTGAATTTCATTAGAATCCATATCTAGAAAGCAAACAATCCTTTGAAGAGAGTGGAACAAGTTTCTTTGCAAATATCATGTGTGCTGCCAGAACTACAATATAGATATAGTTTAGTTTGCCTGTCCAATCAAAAGAAACTTGTGAATGATTAGTGAAACAAAACTGTTCACAGTTTTGCAGAATCATGAAGAGAGATGCACGTGCACCATGTTTGACGTCACCTTTATCATGGAAAGTCTTTCTATCATGCATCAAGACAGGTAGTGACTGCAGACTTCTCTTGGTATATGGTCAATAAATATGTCCTGAATTAATTAACCAGATAAACCATACTGGATGGTCTTGCAGTGATTCATGAAAAAAAATCTGAGGTCCTTCAGTTACTGTGTGAGCTAGATCTTAGCAATCAGCGGCAACTACTAAAGTCAGTGGCATAGCCAGGGTACAGTAAGTGAGGGGGCAACTTTTGTGATGGTAAGGGAAGAGTGGTGGGGGAAGGAGGGGGGGGGGGGGCTAATGGCACTGGTCTTACCCTAGCTGTGCATAAAATGCAAGAGAATCATGCCATTGAGTGAGGAGAGGGTTACAAGATAGTGAAACTTCTTATTGTCATGATGCCTTGTGCTCTTTCTCTATCTTTTTATTCTTTTCCCCTTTGTTTCCATGTGGTAGGGAACATTTACCCCATGTGCAGTTTGTGTTTAAATTGAGTGAGAAGCAAGCTTGGAAATCCTGTGTCTAATGTTGTAAATTTGAAATTTTAGCCCCCCCCCCCAAAAAAAAAAAAAAAGAAAAAAGAAAAAACACCACCACCACCACCAGCAACAACTACTTATGTTCAAAATCACACATTTTTAAAACAAAACTCACACATCTATACCTAACTTGTGATTGTATCTTCTTCCTAATTTACTCACCTTTAATTCTTTGCTCAAGTAACTTTATCAGCTGTCATTAAATGCCTTTGTAGTCTTGAAAAGTTTTGTTTCAGTTTCATTGGATAATATGAGTTTCAATTTGGACTCATTACCAGACCTCCCAATTACCTTCAGCTCTCTCAGGCCCCTGGTAATCAAGATTTTGATATGCACAAATTGACTTTATCTGATTATGGATGATGAAAGATCTGTTAGTCACTCATTTTTTAAAAAGTGGATAATTTGCAGTGTAAGATTCCTAGTGTGTCATAGATAGAATCAGACTTTATTGGATAAGTTGTTTAGCGCAAAACTAACATATAATTGCTCCAGCTTGCTTATAACTTGATTTGTTTTTACAGAGGCCATTGCTATTAAATAAAATAATTTTGATAATGAATGAAAAAATTTACAGTCACAAATAGTAAAATTAGTAAATCCTAAACTGTACACCATTGTGCTATTGTTGATCATTGCCTGACTCCAAGACCTTTGAGACAGGTGACCTGTAGTTTAGACATCATTTCTGATATCTGCAAGATGATATTCAGTTGAGAATTGAACCCTGAACCTTACATCATTTACTTATCAATATACATTGATCTGACTCTTGAGACATATGAAAAGAATGTTTGGTGTGTATATGAGAAGACAGACCTCATAAAAGAAATTGAACCCCAAATCTATCATCATCCTGCTGCTAATGTCCAGTGTAGTTACGGCTCCACTAGACCCTCTAAACAGGTTACAAGTAGGCTATACGTAGTCTTTGACATCATAGTAGTGAAGTGATAGCACAAGGAGATGGGCTTCTTCAGGGGATTGAACCCCAAACCTGACATCACCCTGCTGCTAATGTCCAGTGTAGTTACGCATTCACTAGACCCTCTAAACAGGTTACAAGTAGGCTATACGTAGTCTTTGACATCATAGTAGTGAAGTGATAGCACAAGGAGATGGGCTTCTTCAGGGGATTGAACCCCAAACCTGACATCACCCTGCTGCTAATGTCCAGTGTAGTTACGCATTCACTAGACCCTCTAAACAGGTTACAAGTAGGCTATACGTAGTCTTTGACATCATAGTAGTAAAGTGATAGCACAAGGAGATGGGCTTCTTCAGGGGATTGAACCCCAAACCTGACATCATCCTGCTGCTAATGTCCCGTGCATGTCAAAAAGTTTTGCCTGATTTTTTGCATCTGCGTAGATGAAGGTCACCAGAAAGACACTCTGCTCGCTGTGCGCGCTGGTCTAGTCAGACCATGTCTATGGTAGGTACAATCAACAAAGAACACCTTGTCACTGTGGTTCTTTCCCCATAGAAATATGTGTTATTTGGGGCTTCTTTATTTTCTGTGAAAACAAAAAGAAGGGTGTTCACAAACCAAAAAGGCCGGAATTCTACATAAGATACGATAGAAATTGTATAGAAAGTATTTTAGAAGTTGATTCAATATTCATATTTTTTTCAACTGGTTCGATTCGTTGATAAATGTTAAAGATACAGGCAATTATGTAAGTAGAAATTCAATATTTTTGTAATTAATATACACAGGTCTATGGAGAAGGTTTGGCACGTGCTTGCGCGTGGATAGGCAGACTCACAAAATGCAATCAACTTTTTGGTATGGGTTACACATTCACTAGACCCTCTAAACAGGTGACCAGTAGGGTTGAGATAGTCTTTGACATCATAACACAAGAAGACATGTTTCTACAGGGAATTGAACCCCATACCTGACATCACCGTGCTGCTAATGTCCAGTATGGTGATACATCCACTGGACCCACTAAACAGGTGACCAGTAGGTTTGACGTAGTCTTTGACATCACAACACAAAAAAGATGGGCTTCTTCAGGGTATTGAATCCCTATTTAGATGTCATTTTCCTGTCCAGTGTCTGGCATAACCTTAATTTCAAGACCCACAGAACAGGTGACCAAGAAACTCAAACAGTTTTCTGTGATGTCTGGATCCTGATGACTAATGAATTGCTGTCCACTGTCATTATGAGGTTTTAATTCGAGCAGGTCAGTCTGGAGAGGTTGTAGACTCACAATAATCTTATTAAAATGGAGTCATATTTAGATTGAACAACAAGAGTCTTATGGGTATTGATTTTCCATTAGCATGCTTATTAGTCAGTTTTTAGAGAATCTGATTAGTTTATTATTTTTACAGGACTTTAAGTGAATAAAAACAAACAACACACCAAAAACTTGATTCTTTGATATGGTAACATCAGAAACTTGTGGAAGGAAACTTTATGAAGTATGAATGGTGACTGTTTTCACATCAACAAGTTTCACCACTTGCCAAAAGTTTGTTTTGTGATTCTTTTATCCGACAGCATGAATCTTCTTAAGCATGGATCTCTTGAGAAATTGACAAAGGTTTCTTGCATGTAAAAGTTTCTGGTCTTACAGTATACTGACTAAAAAGTGAGGAGGTTATAAGCAACTCTCTGTTGTTGCTGTGTTCATTCATAGTAGTTTTTATACCTGATCTCCAGTAGTCCTATTGTTTCAAGAATTATGGAGAATATGGATTGGAAAATCAATTCAAAATTTAATAATAGTATTAGATTACACAGGTGTATTTTAACCTAAATTAAAAAACAAAAACAAAAATTCTGATGAAGAATTGTAGTAGGAACCTCTCACTTTTCATTTTCTCATGTTCAAGCGTTTGAATGAACAAAGAGTGAGTTTCTCCTGTCACGTTTCCCCAGTCATACTAAAGCATTTCTATTGAATGATGATTGACATGTGATGTACATCTCTGGCATGGTCTGATTGAGGTATTGTCAACGATTGTCCTGGATGTACCAATTTAGCTTCCCCGGGAAACCTAACAAACAATGGAATTCCATAATAGGATTTAATAACAGCTTTCTGAGTCAAGGTTGATGTTTTAATATGGCAGGAAACAGGCTTATTGGATCATTTCTATTGAAAATAGTTTGATTTTTATTCTGTGATTCTCTGACACAGTATATGTAGTCTGTTTTCCAGTTTACCTAGTTTTTATGAATAGATGGACATTTTCTTCTCGGTTTAAAGACAAGACTACTCTATTCATTTATGATTTTGTGGATACAGTACTTCAACTTTTATTCTATTTTCCAAATGGTTATTTTGCAGTAACCATTTGAATGAAGAATATTTTTACTTGGTGTGAAGTTAGAACTACTCCATTTGAAGTTAGAGCTGCTCTGTCTCTCTCTTAAAGAATGGTAATCTTGAAGCCCATTTCATTCAGTTTTTCTTGGGAAATTTTAAAGGGAATAATTCTATTTCACAATTTAGAGCCACCTCAATGCCTACTTCCCCATTTCCTCAAAAGTAATACAAAGAGTCTGAATGCTGAGTGCAGCATGATCATTCAACAACTCTTATACTGTTTTCACACTGCCGAAACGGAATATCCATGCCGTTATATTTCATGACGCTTCACTTTCAAAACGCTTCCAAAACGCTTCTGGTTTCTGTTCACACTGAACCAATGAAGTCCGTTTTGAGCGAAAGCGTAATATTACAGTGTGAGAGAGTGCGGAAATACGTCATTACCCACCATGCATTTTGCTATCTCTAGCTGTATGATTTTTTTGTTTTATTTGATATATGTAAGAAAACAAATCAATTATTCAAAATAAAATGTATAATTATTACTTAACTTACTGCAATTTGTTTAAATTTACTGAATAATTATTTTTTTTATTTGTATGTATAGTTTAGTCTTCTATTTCTGAGATGCTAACGCGTTTGTTTCGTCATACATGATTCGCGTCCATGCAGCTAGTAGCGTCGAACGTACGCTGCACTGCCATGCCGATCCATGCAGCTCGCGAGCGCTGCGATCGAAGATACCCGCGCTTAATTTCACTCGTTTCCCGCATTTTCCAGGTTTTTGGTGGGAACCTGGTTGACCTTTGACATTTCATTCCGCTTTATTTCCTTTTTTCTGTACATACCAAAAAATAAAGAGTCATATTTGGAATATTCCGTTTTCAAAACACCTCAAAACCTAGTGACAGACCTCACACGTAGATTGCGGAATATTTGATTCCGTTTTCAAATATGACGCTTTGCCGAGTGTTCATACCAAAGCGTTTTTTTCAAAAAACGCTTTTATTCCGTTATATTTGTTTGGTGTGAAAGTGGTATTAGATGAAAATTGCATTATTTTCTTTTATGCTCCTTCATGTCTTGTTTTCAAGGATACCATACAGACACAAATCCTGCCTCTCTCATTGCCTTTTATGCTTCCTGTTTTATTTTTATTAACCTACAAAAATTATGACCTAATTATAGATCGTTAAAGGAGAAAGCTAGAACATTATCAATTATACTTCCAAGGCCTTCCCCAACTCACTAGACAGAGATGATGTCATAGTCGTGGTTTTCCTCTCGCATTTGAGCCCTCATTAGGAGGACAATATGTAGATCAGCTAAGATCAGCTTAAGAGTTTATATTGATGAACTTTAAAAGATTTAGTTCTATGAATATTAGACAAAACAACTTTGTTATAGGAAAGCTTAACAATACTATCTTCAGAGGGGACCCATCTTTTTTTAGGCCTAAGTATTGTGCATAAAGTCAATCCGAAATATTTTTCTCTGCCATTGTATGAGATGAGCTGTTAAACTGTATGAAAAGTAATCAAATATGACTTTAAAAATGTGAGAAAGGATCCTAAGTTCAACTTCATTTAATAGTCCGGCAGGGTATCTAATGTTATCTGCATGTAATAAGTAATGGTATATCTTGCTTGTTATTCATTCATCGTTGACATAATTTTTTTTTTTTTTTTTTTTTTTTTTTTTTTGGGGGGGGGGGGGTATTTGGATGGGGTGGGAGGAGAGTTAATCATCAACATACTAGTTAGTTACCATATTTTAGATTATGGGCTTCCTTTAACAGTACCCACGTGATTGGCAGAAGGGGATTAATGATATTTCAATCGGTTCAATGTTTGCTCAAACGTTTTGAAAGCTTTTAATTCCTGCCATCTGATATGCTTAGGTCTTGTTATCTTTGCCGATGTTACATTTAAATGCCATTGAAGTACCTTGAAGTCACTCAACCTGTAGAGTTGCATGTAGCTTTAACATTTGTGTTTTGATAGATCATATCAGAGTTATTGGATTTCTCAATCAGATACCAGCTGAGTAGGATTGATGAAAAATGATCTGTTTCGGATTTGAGGTTTATAGATTGTTGGATAAAGGAATGGAGAGGAAAGTAGGGATAGAAAAGAAATCTGTGCTCTCCCCAAATGTTTTATTTGGTATTTTTGGAGGAATGGATTAGTTTAAAGCATAAGTTATCTGGGTTTTATTTTATTACCAGACATTCAGTAATTGCGTATGACATGTGTTTCATGATACAGTTGTAACAATTTTTTTTTTGTTCTTTTAGCTGCTTAGGCAAAAAAAAGCTGTGCAGTATTGGACAGTTAGAGGATATGCCGTATGTGTATCTTTACTGGTCTATAAGCTAGACTCATTGAGTCACTTATTAGAAGTCTCAGAAAACCTGCAGAAGGTAACTCATTACACATCCTTGATCGTCTATCATCTTGACCTCACTGAATAACTAAAGTCCAAGCCTGTTAAAGGCATTGGCTAACTTTGTGAGTAGCTGATTTAAAAAATTCTCAAACTAAGATGAAACATGTGTATGAGTACTTGTATTTGTACTCAAAAACCCTGAAACCAACCATAATTTGGAATGAAAAAGTGTAAGTTAGACGCAAACGGAGATTTTATCATCCTTCGTCTCACGAGACAATCACTGAGAGGACCACTTTGCTTGAATTTGAAAATACCGTTATGTGCCTCCCGCCGCGTGATTCGCCAATACACACAGTACGGTAAGGTGAGTCATACGCGCATGCGCACTCCTTATGTCTATTCTGTGCAACTGACCCTCGTATAGTTTTCAAACATTGGTTCACATTTTTTATATTTAAAAATACTTCCTGTGGCTATTATACTTTGAAACTTTCAGACTGGTATTTTTACACTATAACCCTTATGTTTATCCCATTTTCAAGTAACAATACAAGATTTTTTATAATCATAATAATGTTAGCCAATGCCTTTAACCGTCCACCGACTTCAGAATTCTGCCAAAACCTATTCACACTAACAAGCTTTTCTCTAACAGAGCAGCAGCAGCAGCATACTTAGTGGTTGAAGTGGTTGAAGTCACATGATCCAAGAAACAGCTGAGTGTTAGGATATCCAAACTTGTAGTCATTGCAGTGACTGTGTGACGTGACTGTGTGATTCGACTCGACTCAACTCCGTTTCTGGAGTAAGGAGTGGAAGAGAGGGAAGTGTGGTCTTGATTCTGGTTGAGGAGGAGGGTAGTTCAGAGGATGTTCATGATAAAGGGGGTCACAATGTTGACCTGTAGAAGTTTGGTTGCAGAGCTCTTCAAGACAGGCAAATGAATTTCAACCTTCTGTTTCTGGACTAGTGAAAGTTGTTTGAAACAAGTCTGATGGCTTTTATTGAACTCTAAGGTTTCCTGTCCTATCAGCTGTGAATTATAAGATAGGTGATAGTGTTGGCATATGGGCAAAGGATAAATAATTTTTTTTTTCCAGGAGTCTATCTCCGTGAAACGGAATGAAAGAATGATGGTTTCTCCCCGGCATGCAGGATCGATCATGGAATTAAATAAATTGGAGTTTTTTATTGTCATGATTGCAGACTTATCACATTTTATCACCTTTCTCCCTGTCTGACATTAATGAGTGCTCCTTGGACAGTATGAGACACATTTTGCACCAAACACATTGGATACCAGTCATGCTACTAAGAGTTATAACACTTTGGATACATTTTGAGTATTCTGCTTTGTGTGATATCAGTGGATTCTTGTCTAACACCTCACAGACAGGAAAACGAGTTGATGCGAAGAAGCATGAAACCTAATGAGGTTATGGTAGAAGGATCTGAGACAAGTAGCCTGCCAAGTGTTACGATTGTTTTGGGATTAACAGCTCAGACTCCCAGAGGAAAACAATGGATGTGGCATTGAGGATTAGTGGAATGATTTCATCTGAAAAGAGGAGATTTGTTCAGTCATGATAGGTGTCTTGGATGAGGAATTTACATCAAGCTCTGTCATTTTGAGGATGTTTTTTTTTCTTCATTATTCTTCACTGTTTTCAGTTGATGCTGTTTTCGGTATTGTCTTGCTCAAGCATTGTTTTGGGATTAGAAGTCCAGACAGCGCCAGGGTTTAGTTACCTTGATGCAAGAAACTGTCACATGGATCTTACTGCAAGTGAATCATTGTTTATTTGGATGCGTACAGATGACTTCTACCATGATAATCCTGCCTGTATAGAACTGATAATGCTTGGAGAGGCTTTGAGAGGGAAGGTTTTAACCTGTTGACTTTTGAATTTTCATATATCTCATAGATTTAACAAGGTCAACCCAGCTCCAATAGGCAGTTGGTTAGGTTATTTTTTAAACTGAATCTCAGCTGTATATAAAACAAGTTTTTTTTTAAAAATTGATACCTGAACTCAGAACTGGAGATTGATGGAGATTATCAAAAGGTCTTCAGTGCGATGTTCAAGAGATGATCTGATGACATTTTTTTTAAGGGAAAGCGAACCATGCATCAACTTTTTATATGCTTTGGCCAACTAATGGAATGAAAAGTGAACCACCAGTGTCAACTAAATCTTACATGGACAATGTGCATGGAAGATAATGCTTCAATCAGGGTGCTGGTCTAGGATATAATGTAAAGGTGGATAAATAGTTTTTTGAAGATTGTCCAGATTTGCTTCAGTTAAGATG
>CM057153.1:37328279-37338661 GCA_029962745.1 Echinometra lucunter
AATATACAAATAATGAATGTTTATGAGTGCAATGGACAGAATATTTCATGAGGTGAAAGATGAAATGATCCAAGTTGAATGGATCAATAATTTCATCTTTCACTGAATGAAATATTCTGTCCATTGCACGAATGAAAAAACATTAATTATTTGTTTTATATGACACCTAAAAATAGATCAAATCACAATAAATCAATAGCAGTGAGTGCAAAATATAGCTGGCAGGCATAAAAATTGGCTTAACTTTGCTGCAAGAGGGAGCTCTTTAAACTTTAGAGCCAGAGACAAATTTACTCAACAAATACTCTACCACTTTGGGACCAAATTAGTTTTATAAGGGAATGTGCCTTATATTCTTCGGTTATGTGTCTAACAAAGGAGTACGTAAATGGCAAGTTAGGAAGAAGAAAAGTTCAATATTTTCATTGTTCTAAAGCCAGAATTTTCCCATTAAATCCGAGAGGAAACTACAAATTAAAATAGGAAAAACACTCTGAAAAATTGGAACGTGCATTGGCATCTATCAATTGAGCTAAAACAGTGGGGGAGTTATTGTCCATATCAATTGCATACATAATTGGACAGGTACTACAGGCCTGTGTAGCAGGAAATTAATCAAACATGAATTACAGAAACTGGCACAACTTGTTGGTTAATCAGTTGACAAGTCTCTTTTCTCCTAATTACTTTCTTAAATAGAAGGGAAAAGGAAAATATGATAAAGAAGTTGTAATGCACAGAGGCTATACATTTCATCTGTTGAGACACAGAATGATGTTAACCCTATGAGTTAATGACCTTCTGGCCCTCAGTACATAATTTTTCTCATTAGTAAGACATAACATAAACAGGATGTCACTTGCAAATGAACCCAATATTTAATGATCTTCAGAGGCAATACCTAACTCATGTCCACATTCATCAGTGGGGAAAAAATGTACCGCATGAACTTTGCATCCTCACTGGCCATTGCTACGAAATGGTGCTGATTAATAGACAAAGAAGGGAATTAATCAGGCTTCAAGTGGGAACAAGCTATTTTCGAGCAACACTAGAGAGCGCTTTGCTCATCGCCTTGGTTTCCATCCTCAGTGCTCTCAAGAACACCCCAGCAACTAAACACTGCAGAGTGCACAATAATTCTCGGCTGACATTTGCTCAGGGATCAGGCACAAGTAGCATGGCAAATTTACGTCAAATACAATCTAATTAGGCTCCCAATTTACCTTTTAATACCATCAATTTTGGGTATATATGACGTGTAATGAAGCACTGAATGTCATTTGAGTGTATTGGGGATTAGAGGCATGGGAGCTTGACAGTAATCTAGCTGTATTTGAATTTTCAGATATCCTCCACTAAAATTATAATTGGAAGCTGGTGCCATATTATGTCATATAAATATCTTAAGGTGCCCAATTTGTGGGCAGGATTTTCTCAATATATTCCTGTGCAGATGTTCCAGCATCAGCAATTGCCAAAACTGTACTGAAAGAAGCTCAAATAAGTATGCAACAGACATTCATTTACTACTCGACTATTACTCTTGGGTCTTGAGCGACAACTGCAAGTGACATGCCATACTGAACTGATAGTTAAACTGTTGACTAAAAGACAAGTGATTATTTTTTTCCGTCCCCCTATAATTGCTGGGTCATAATATGTCATAACTTGTTGATTTCATGAAGTGCATCTTTCTAACTTTATGCCTTTCATGAGGGAGGCCAAGATTGATTCTGTGCTACCTGACTCAATCGATAACATCTTATGACCCAATCATACTACACTACCGTCTAAATATCATGATATTTCTAACATCTTGATTATGTAATAGACTTGCTCTGTGTTGTTACTGTGGAAATCACTGTGGAACTTGTAATACACACGAATGCTCTAAAAAAAAAACCTTGCCCTTCCAAAATCAAATTCTTATCGATGGGGAAATGTTTTTGAAGGGAAACAGAAAACAGCCATTTCAATCACTTAGCATAAACCTTTTGATGACAAAAAGCTGTAAGAGTATGGCCTTTTTCTTCATCAAATGGATAAAAAAAAGAAACTCAAATGGACCAAAAATGAAAGAGATTGAAAAGGCAAGTGGTGGAAAGTGTGAAGATAACACTGTTCTTATGAGTATGACAACCATGGAATGTGAGAACACATGTACCGCAGCGATCAATAGCAGCCTTCGATTTGTCATATCGTATCCTTGATAACCAACCATGCTACATGATGAGTACACAGAAGCATTAGAATCTGCTTGTGATAGGGAGGTTGGCTCATGGCTTGGAGAAAATGTCTCGGTTTCTTGGACAAATTGTTGTCTTTGTATCCCTTGCACAATTTCCTTTAGCAATGTGACATCGATATATTTCATACCGTTTACACAGGAAGTTGTCGAGGGTGTAGCTGCCTTTTTCTTCATTCTTGCTCATACTGATTTTTTTGTTGATTTGCCTTTATGCTTGCTGCTATAGCTTACATAAGCCACAGCACAAACTTGAACTATCTATTTCCTCAACCCTACTGAGACTTGTGGAATTTTGTTTTTTTATGAAATATAAATTTACAATGCCATCTTTCATGTTTTTTTTTGTTGTTCTTATCCTTTAAATTGTCTATTTCAGTGTCTTCTGGCTGATTTGGTGGTTTAATCAATACTGTGGTCTTAACCACTGATTTACTATCAGAAGCCAAAACGAAGGGGAACAAATTCATGTTTGTCTTTCTTGTGCGGTTGTTATCCACCTTTTAGCTGCCAATAGTAAATTGAGTTGGTTTTTTTTTTTTTGCTTGAATCTTCTTCATGTATAGAGTTTGAGTCCATGGTGCAGCACAAATGTACATTGGCCTAACATTAATCTATATTTGCCGCACTTGACCCAGGTGTGGTAAGTGGCAAGAATGCTTGAGTGTTGTGATGGCAGCTTGGCTAAAGCCAGGGTAATAATAATGGAGGGCCAGAAATGGCTAATGTGCCAGACATGAGCAGCATACAAGAATTTTCCTTTATCATTATTACTAACGTGCCACTGGATTTGCCTACAGTAAGTTCTATGTCTAAATCACTGCTTTCTAACCCCCCCCCCCACTTCTTTCTAACCCATTCTCGTATCTTTGACTTCACATGTCTCTTTCAGTCTGCATCTATTTATGATTATATTCCACATACTAAGGATGTTGCTGTAGGACTGGTCAAAAGTGAATCACGTGATAAAGTGTGGTTTTGCCACCAATCACCACCCGATAAGAAAAGTTCGTGACCTGTAAGTGTTGGCAGTTTTTGTGTTTCGCTGATGATCACTTCAGCCCATACATTCACAACGTGTTATCAATATTTTGGGGTACGCGCGAAATAAAAGTTCGTGACCTGTAAGTGTTGGCAGTTTTTGTGTTTCGCTGATCACTTCAGCCCATACATTCACAACGTGTTATCAATAGTTTGGGGTACGCGTGAAATATAAGTGCGTGACCCCTGTGATGAATCTGCCAACAAATTTTGCCAACATAATTCTCTGCTTGCGCAAACCAAACCGCACATGGTTATAAAGGCCATCGCATACGCGCAGCAGGACGCGCGGCAATTACAAGTTTTCTTCCTTTGTGACGTCACAATACCTAGCTAGAGGCAAAGCAAGCTTAGTCGCGCGCGTATTACAAGGTTACAAGATACACGCTAGAGCTAAGAAGGTTATACGCTAGGCAGTTGTCGAAACTTCTTAACTCTGTTTTTTAATTAAACTGATTTTTAAACCTTTCTTTATTGTAGGGAAATAAAATGTTATTTCCTTTTTATGTAGTGGAATGGTTTCAGATGTGGAATCACCTTTTGGTTTCAGGTGAAGAGGCAAACTATCACTTCCTCAGCGATCTAGATGTACAGGCTATCTTTCGTCAGCTTCGCTTCAGAAAGATAGCTACATCCAGATCACCTCGTAAGTGATAGGTTACCCATCACCTTCACCAACGGTGATTATTTGCTTACTATCTTCATCTTTCTCTTCTCTTATTTTCTCTCTGCCTCTAACCCCCTCCCTCCCTCTCTCTCTCTCTCTCTCTCTCCCAATCTACTTTCCTTACTTTGACCGATTTATGCTGGCATTAACACCAGATGAACCATCATCTTCAGACACTGCGGTTTACAACCATTAATGAACCGCCCGCCAAAAAGTTTCCCCAGATGTAGAAAACACCTGTGACTGTTCATTTCAGGCAAGTGTCTCCTCTTTGAAATGAAGGCAGATGACCGTCTTCTCTGCTGAATAAATTTGGCCACTTTGAAGGTGAGTCTTCATTAGCTCGAGATTTCAAAATAGAATGCTAATTCTTATCTGGATAAATCATGCCCTTGTCAAATAACCAACAAATTTGTAGGTAGATGCTACAAAAAAGCTTGTGCTTTAATAGGAAACTTGCTCAAGTTATCTTAACTTTTCTCATATACTGGTTCATAAAATAGCCTATTATTTTTGTAAAATAGTGTGCATAATTCCAGTGACAATTGCTCCATGTAAGTTTTGTACACCAACCACATACTTGACCAAAACACTATGCCAAACCCTAACCCTAACCCTAAGTATGATCTACAACCTTATTGCAACCTTGACCCTGATCATGTATCATTGATGAAAAAAAGTCAGGAGAAATTGTCCCTGGAACATAATTATGTTGGGTCACCATTCATTTATTATAGAGATACATTCACAATTATTTCTGTATATATTCATGATCATTTATATTCCCTAATACAAAAAGAGTCAACTCTGAAAGCAATTACAACAAACTCCTAAGATTTTCCCGAATAAAACCCTTGTTTACATGCAAACACCTGATCCACTTCCCATATATAGAAACACCGATTGCTTTCCCAATTTCGTTTTTTCCACAGTGAAAACAGACTCTATCATTCTATATTACTCAGGTTTAATGGAAGCAAATTGTTACTCCTGTTCGATTGCTTTCCCTTTTATAGAAATAACGTGCCTTCCATCCATCCTGTTTACAACCAAAGTTTCCTCACTCTTCACTTATTTTTCTGCTTTAATATGTCTGATTAAACAGGAATTCATAAACACTTCTCCAGTTTATTTCAAGAATTTACAGGTGTTTTCTGCGATTAACTTTGATTCTTCATCCATCTGGTGGTAATTTTGCCAAAATTAGCATTTGTCCATGTATGCATCACAGCTTTCCAAGTACAGATGAGAAACAGAGCTGCATCCTTACAAAGTCTGTAATAATAATAATAATAATATAATGCACTTGTATTGCGCCATCTATCTAGTAATACTATTCCGAGGCGCATGAATAGTCAAGAATGAAAAGAAGAAAAGTAAATAGAATAAGAAACTGCATATTTGTGTTGAATTACATTCCACTGTACGCTTTAGCAAAGAGGACCGTTTTCAGATTTGACTTAAAGGAATCAAAGGAATCAATTGAAGGGATATCGACTGGTAACTGGTTCCATAGAAATGGAGCAGCCGCAGTAAAAGCACGATCGCCAAAGGATGACTTTGTTCTTCCAACAACAAGAAGATTCTTACTAGAAGAACGCAAACAACGTGTTAGAACATATTTGGAAATGAGATCTACAAGATATGAAGGAGCACCACCATGTACCCATCCGCTTTTGTCTGAATCCCATAAAATGTAAATGAATGTGAAATGTCAAGTTCCTCTAGGTACATGTCCTGTAAACATGGAATATTTCGCTATATGGAAATTTTCACGCAATTCACGCGGCACGACACTTGCGCGAAAATAAAAACATGTGAAATATTTTGTTTATTTTGCACATGAATGCAGTTATCCTGTCCACGAAGATTAAAAATGCAGGATTGTGCTTAACTCGGATGAGCAAGAAAAATTAACCGTGCAATAATATCCACCTTTACAATAAAAACGTGTGAAATATTTCATTTTGCACATGGATGCAGTTATCCTGTCCGCGAAAATTAAAAATGCACGACTGTGCTAAACTCGGCTGAGCGTGAAAAATTAACCACGTGATAATATCCACTTTTACATTAATTATTTTTATATCCCTATAACAGGGCTTGACACCAACGGGAACCCAGGACACATTTGGTTCCCTAAAATTTAAATCCAGACCCCTAAATTAAATAATTTTTAACACAGGGCTTAAAGACATTGGTTAACATTGTTATGATTTTAAAAAAATCTTGTTTTGTTACTTGAAAATGGGATAAACATAAGGGTTATAGTGTAAAAATACCAGTCTGAAAGTTTCAAAGTATAATATCCACAGGAAGTATTTTTAAATATCAAAAATGTGAACCAATGTTTGAAAAATATACGAGGGTCGGTTGCACAGAATAGACATAAGGAGTGCGCATGCGCGTATGACTCACCTTACCGTACTGTGTGTATTGGCGTATCACGCGGCAGGAGGCACATAACGGCATTTTCAAATTCAAGCAAAGTGGTCCTCTTAGTGACTGTCTCGTGAGACGAAGGATAATAAAATCACCGTTTGTGTCTAACTTACACTTTTTCATTCCAAATTATGGTTGGTTTCAGGGGTTTTGAGTACAATACAAGTACTCATACACATGTTTCATCTTAGTTTGAGAATTGTTTAAATCAGCTACTCACAAAGTTAGCCAATGCCTTTAATACATACAGAGCCTGGAAATTCAATCCAGACCCCTTACCAAACAAGTTAGTGTGGAGCCCTTCCTATAATCCTGTTTTCTTTTTCTCAATATTCCAACCTCCATAATGAAATCAGAGCCTTCAGCACTCTATACGACACCTGGAAAATGCACTCTACTGCATCAAGGAATCTAAAAGCTTTGTAGCAATATGAGAAAGTATTCTCTCTACCTGTTCCTTGTGGATCCCTGGAACAAACATAAGTGCCTATCTATCAAACTACTAGGTACTTGCAATTTGACGAAAATTTAACCAAGGGTAACTTTAGCTTCTGCTATGGCATTGGACTGCAACGTAACACAGGTGAGCGAGAAGGAAGTGACTTCAGCCTCTAAGGGGAAACTTGACTGCTTGCAGCAAATTGAGAAGTCTAAGGAAATGAAGCATTTCACTGCTAAAACAGTTTGTTCATTGATTTGAAGGGGATTGGTCTGTAATGGATTGGGATTAACACATCAGCAGAAAAATATGCATGAGCAGTGAGCAATAAGGCTTTGGAAATAGTAGTTCCGGTAATGCAGAAAGAGCTTTCTTAACACACAAATGAATAAACAAAACTTTCCAGAGGAAATCTCTTCTTTTTTTATTAAAAAAGGGCAACTAAAAATATGAAAGTCACTTTTTACAATTCAACCATACGACATAAAGGGGGTGGTTAACTCTATCCACAGTACGTAATTGTTTTATATTCCATTAGATGTTGTTTTCTGAAGTGTGATGCCTGAAATTCTTGCATCATTCAAACAAGTCCTGCATGTGTGCCATGATATGAAATAGTTATTCCCTTCTTATACTATTTCATCCTTCACCACTTGCATGTCTCCTACAGCATTTGGAGGAGTAATTTTGGACAATTTTTGCAATCATATATGTCTTCTCACTAACTGAATTGCTGAACAACTTATCAGGAAGGTCTAAATCATTAAGAATTAGTTCTAAAGGTATCAAACTCAAACATCTTTTGGATGTGTCATAAATAAAATTATTAATGCAAAGTACAGGTACTTTTGTTGTTATCAACATTTTTTTTACAACAGAAAACAGCATGGCTTTATAAAAAGCTGTAACTACTGAATCCATGGGATAAGTCATCCAAACAATTGGGTTTGACATTCCCTTGAATACTGTCAGCTTCCATTACTCTTTGTGTAGGAACGTGAATGGTGTGAAGTGCTCGCTCACTGGAAATTCTCTTCACAAATTTGATGAAGTCCACCACTATTCCACACCTTCTATTTTAGGTTAGATGGAATACTTGAAGAGGCTGACCTAATTTTAAAAGAAAGAGGATTTCTCACATTCTAAGCATGAATGGCTTATTCCTCTTCAAATTATTTCTTCTTCCTTTTTTTTTTTTTTTTGGATGAAGCGGCAATGACCTTATTCTATCAAAGCAATAAAGAGTTCTTGTTTTGACAGAATTGAATACATATTCTGACGAAACATGAATTTCCTTTAGAATAAAACAAAGCCTTAAAAGCCTTATAGCCTCAATAGTTTTTTAAACACAAATAAATCTGCTTACAATCAGGTTTTGATTTCTCTATAAAGATCTTTTATCAAGGAAACTTATGTATGAAACTTAAAACACCATCTCAAAGGTTTCAAGACTAAATTTCCATAAAGTCAATAAAGCCATATCTTCATCTAGAGGTAACACTGTATGCAGGTGCATTTTATATGCCACAACACACAAATGACAAGGAAGGCATTTCCAAGCGATTTCTTGAGTAATGGACAATGGTGTAAAGTGAATCCACATCTTCAGGCTATACTACGCATGGATTACATAGGAGAAATAACAAGAATATATTTCAGAAACCAAATAAACGAGAACTCCTGCACTTAAAAGCTGCACTGTACCCAGATGAGTGACAGAAGCGTAATATCTTCCAGCTCCAAAATCAGGAGTAATAACGTTTCAACGAACGTAAGCAGAGTCACAACGTTAAAGTGGTAATGAAAATAAGTTTACGCTGGATTTTGCAACAAAGTCGCAAATCGTGCGTAAGGAGTCGATGGCTGGCTGGGGCGGGCTGTCAATTTAATTATATTTGAGGTTTGATGGAGAATTGATGTATAAACAGGAGGAATGAAGGAGGTGTAATGAGAGAGGATAGGGATACAAGATGAAGTTTAAGCACATGCACAAGATGTCTAAAATGCTAATTACAAGTTCTTGTGTTGACATCTTTATCTCATGACTAGCATGCATTTGTCCTGTTTTGTTACTTTAACTTTTTCACTGTTTACTAATATTTCTTAAGATATGATGAAATATGAAATACTACAAAAAGGGCAACAAATTAATGACTATAATAAGTCACACATACACAGATAAAGACAACATATAATATGCAAACGAGGGAAAAAAATACAAGACATATGTTTCTAAGTGACCACCACACAGAACAAACATTATTCATACACCATACTCAACACAACAAATCTTCGAGTTTTGGAAATTGCTCACAGCAAATTTGTTGTGTAAGTAATAAAGAACAGGCAATTTTAAAAGTGATTATTTTTTTCCATAAAAATAAAACTCAACTTCAGCACTCTATACACTTGTATACAGAAAATGAACAATCTGTCTCTCAAGGCTATCCAAGGTAAGAAGAAAAAATGGCCACTGCAAACAGGTGATATTTATATGCAGGTTCTAAAATATTGATAACTTCAATAGACAGGTGGCCTTAATATAAAGGTGCTGTTAAGATTATTTGAGTTAAAGGACTTCACATCTAACTTTGATAGTATGAAGATGGCTTTACACCTATTATGCATTGTTTGTTGGAATGTCCTCATTACAAATGTGTGGGATAGAGAGAACTATCTTTCAGCTCATGTAAGCTACTAGCTAAACTACCGAATTCTATTTCCAAATGGATTTTTAGTCTTAATAAAAACATTTAAGGAATAGTTTCAGGGTTAATTTGAATGTCCCTAATAGATAGTATTTCCTCAGAGTTACTCTGCCCTAAGCAGTCTCTAACAAAAAATATTGTCTATATTACTATGCAAATGCTAGCAGAGATCAGGAATATCAGTATCATTCTTTAAACATATTTAACGCATTCGTGACAGGAATTATTTAAAGCCTAATTTAATCAGCTTTTATTCTTCAAATTGGCAACACCAACATTTTTATTTTATTGCTATATTTTTCTTATAAAACGTCATGTATCTGAAATGAATATAAATTGACAGAAATTATGATGAGAAGTCAAAAAGTTGCCAATTTGCATGGGAAAACGGTGATTTTAAACTTTCAATCACATTGCCAATTTCAGGAATTTAATGCTTATTTTCCTTTTAAAAATTTTCAGTATCAAACAACAAATATTGACGCAACTAAAATAGGCACAGTTTGTGTAGAATTTTTTGCTCTTTCTGCTCATGTATTTGGTATGATTTTTAGGGCTTTGCATCAAAAGATATTAGGCCAAACCACAAAATGTGGACCTCTGTCACGAATGGGTTAAACACATTTAATAAAACTATTCAACCCACTACCAAATAAATACTATCAGATAGCAAGAATATCAAATCATTCATCCAAATACTTTAAAATAAAACTATTCTCCTGATACCAACTTACTAAACCATTACTCTACAAGATGAAACGCTGAAAATGAGAAGGGCTCTCTCGTCAGACACAATCAATCGCAAGCCCCTAACAGATCAAACACACCGACAGCAGG
>CM057153.1:37339161-37490080 GCA_029962745.1 Echinometra lucunter
TCTTTTATAATATGAAATGTTCCTCTCATTTAAATTTTTTCTTCATTTTCCCCCCAGGAAGTATCATGTATCCTTGAGTGTTCTGTTAGGCCGTGTTACTAATTTGATTATGACATGAAATGGAAAATCAGATAATTTTATGAGGAACTTGGATATGTTAACACATAATCAATTAAAGAACGGAAGAATGGTCATTTTTAGGGATTTAGCATCTTAAGGACATGGGTAGCCATGACTGGAGGTTTATGAAGTACTTCCTGTACTTGCTTATGAAGGATTTGAATGGTGCAATGTTGATACAAAAATTCAATGGTTCTACAGAGTTCACATATTGAAGGAAGGAGGGGGGGGGGGGGGGGGGAGAGGATTGACTTTTTTAAGAAGAAAAGAAGGGATACCTTGTGTGTATTTCATTTCAATTAAATTCAGTTTTATTCAAATTTCAGGTCCAATGTGATATATTCTGTACAATCCAGATTAATCCAATTATTGCAAAAATTCAATGGTTTTGAATGAAAGAAAATTTGAGCTATTTGGGGGAAAAGTCTAACAGTTATTGGCACTGTTCTTAAGAAAAGCAACAAAGGCTTTTCATGACTGAAGTTGTGTTGTATACATATCGTAGAATGTTTATTGGAGTGACTTGTGGAGAATTGAATTAAATATGAAATTTCATTTAATTTCATTTGTTTTTACAGGAGCAAATGGCTCACCAGATAGAGGAGCTAAACAGACAGATCATAGAGGAGAGACAAAACACAAGAAGGTAAGAGAATTTACTTCATATTTGAGAAAGGAAGAGGCTTGTGTTTGAACAGAGTAGTAAGGAATGCATTTTGTACCTAGGCTTAAGGTACATAATGGTTGAAAATGAAATCAATGACATGAAATTACTATGAGAAGTATGGATATTTTTAGTTTAAAAAATGAAAGGAAGAATGATTTAGATGCAGAATAATTAGCCATAATGGTTAGGAGAGAAGGAAAGGGTGAAGGGTGAAGTTGAGTTAGAGGAAGAGGAAATGAAGGAAAGGAAAAAGAATGAGGAAAAGCAAGGAAGAGAGAAATGGAGGGAGAGAAGAGAGGGGGAGAGAAATGAAAGGGGAGAGAGGTGAGGAAGGGGAGGTGGAAGGGGAGGGGGAAGGGGAGGAAGGAGGAGGGGAGAAGGAAGTGGAGAGGAAGAGAAGAGAAGAGGAAGAGAAAGAGAAAGAACAAGAAAGAGACCTTGGAGATAGAAAGTTTCTGTTAGAAACTGTTGGAGTGTTAATTTATTTACAAAGTATCTTTAATGATATACAGATGAGAAGCAAGCAAGGTACCTTCAGATGTTTGAAATGATTCTATAAATCTGTACTCCTTGAATTTCTTGATATCCTCTGTCCTCAAATGATCCTTGATATCATGGATGCCTGTAGAGTGTTGCATGATTCCAGATTCCTGGGCTGCCTTTCACGAAACCGTCATAAGTCTAACTTCTTGGACATCCCATTGAAACAAGCGTTGTAGAATTAACACGCGTTTCAATGGGATGTCCATGAACTTAGACTTATGACGGTTTCGTGAAACGCAGCCCTGTTCTTCTTCAATTCCTATGATTGTTACCAGACCATGGTGAGAACCGTCCAGGCATAACATCCCCCTCCCAACATTGAATTTCTTGATATCCTCTATCCCTTCAATGATCCTTGATATCGTGGATGCCTTTGAAGTGTTGCATGATTCCAGATTCCTGTTCTTCTCCAATTCCTATGATTGCCACCAGACCATGGTGAGCACCATCCAGGCATAACATCCCCCTCCCAACATTGCTGATAGATACCAGGCAAGGATTGGGTCAAACCAAGGAGGTGTAACTAGGGAAATTTTCATATTCATTCAGAAGAGGGAAGAAGAGGGTTAAAGCCATGGGATGAGTGTTGTGCAATGGCTACCCATGTGATTCAGACATATTTCAAGAGAAAAATGAGATTAATTAATACTACTCATTGTTTATTTAATTGCTGCTGAATTCAAATCTCACCAAAATATAAAATGACTTTAAAGGTATTTAGAAATTTGAACTCACTACATAATGTGAGATTATAAATTGATTAGTAAAGTTTACAATTCCATTTCTTGTCTGTGGATTTCTATATCTATCTAAACTTTTAAAGATTCACAACTTTGTTATTCTTCAGCATTTTAAAAAATTTGGTCCATAGGTGTTTCTGCTTTCATTTTAACATCGAATCACCTTTAGGAAACAAAAGATTTTTGCCACCCCACCATGTATATAGAATAATTTGACATGAGGGGTCGAAAAAAGAAAGCCTACAAAATAAACCTGCCTGAAAGGTTGGCCTGTATTGTGATTTGCCTACAGAGGGCAGCATGTTATTTATTTGCCAGGGGATTTCCCCTTCATGCCACTGAGCTTCACTGGAGCTTGACACTCCAAATATTTGGACGCAATTACAGGCATCCTTCCCATCTTGCACATGGCATGATACTTTGATTAAATCAGTCAGGAGGCTATTCCTTCCATTTAACTACCTCCTTGTATCATATTATTTACTCAACCCAATTCTAAAATGTAACATAACATAGAACATTTGTTTCTGTGAGTGATGAAAGATGTTTTTAAAGTTGGCTTAGTCTAAATGTTTCTTCATGCCTGATGTATTACAGAACACACTTGATTTAATTGCCAGTGGTACAGAAGCGCAGGAGTTTCCTGGGCTGAATCACAGTATCCCATTGCACATCTTGTCATTTTTCTATATGAATTAGTGTAATGACGTGCCTTGGTGACAGGTTCTGGGGATGATTAAACCCATCACGTGGACAGATTTGGAAGGCTATCATATCATTTGTGCTACGAGTGTCATCTGTGTGGGAGCTTGACCCCTGAAACCGTTTGGATGCAATTATCGGTGTCCTTCCTGCTTGCTTGCGGCTAGGTATCTTCACATCAGTCTACCTCTTCTCGTCTATCTCTCCATCTCACCTCCTTCCCATGCACCCTTCCCCTGTTCTCCCTCCCCTACCCCGTTCTGTGTAGTTGACATTTCAACTGACCTAAATATGAAAGGTGGTTCAATCCTTGTTTAGTGAAGCTTTTATTAGTTACATCTCCTTGTGTTTTCACTTTTGATCTTGAAATAGTAAAAAAAAATAGTAAAAAGAAAATCATCAACAACAACAACAAAACAAATGAACAAAGAAATGAACAACAACAACAAAAAAAGATCATCAAAGGATAGTAGGGTTTTTAAAAATTTGTCCAATACAGATTATATTTGTATTGTCCAAGTGTGTCGTATTTACTTTTAACTAGGAATACAGAATGCATGCTTTGGGTTATTTGCAACTGATTGGCTTTGTCTTTATGATAAACGTACTTCACACTCCAAAGCAAGCTTTATCTTTTCAAATTTAGCCTAACCCTCCTTCCTATATCCTCAAACTCTTCACCCTGTCTCTGTTTCTGGTAAGCGTTAGTTTAATTCTGTGAGAATTAATAGAATTTATAAATGCCAAGTATTTAGTCTTTTCTAGTTTTAGGCATGATTGAAATTACAGTCTGCAATACAGAACGTAACACAAAGCAGATGCATTTATCACAAATCAGATAACTCTTGACTGAAATCCATGTTGAACTTGCAAATCTTCTGTAAGCAAAGTGAGCCATCTACAGTCTGAATCCTTACAGTCCTGATCACAGGCTGGGAGAGTGAGGTTGAACTGGATCATCCATTGTGTATTTTAAGACCTGGGCATTGTGAATCATTGACAATTACATTATTAGGATGATATATTTTAGGAGAGCTGAATATTGAATGACTAATGTTAGTAGTTAAATAGATGATGACGTCTTAGACTGCCTTTGTTGATTACCCTCTTCACTTGTTAATGCTGAGTAATAGCTCTTTCTCAACAGTTCTCTCTCTCTCTTTCTGTAAAAGGGCAAAAGATTACATTTTTGTAATCATATAGTATCTTTTGTCCCTTTTAAAGGGAATGTTCAGTTCCATTGATTCTGTGAACATTTGTACAAGTTTGTGTTTGTATGGGTGCTTCTGAGTCATGAATTATAAATGACAAAAATACTCACTGATTTCAACTACAAAGAAAATCAGGTGTAAAGAAATGGGTCTATTTTTGGATAAGGTCCTGCATGCAGCAGAGAGATATATTTCAAATGTCTAAAAACTGAATTTTTAAACAAACTTTCTGAAAGAAGATTTCACTGGTACTCATGAAAGATCTCTCCTTGTATCTTTTCATCCACGAATTTTACTCCTTTTAAAATGATAATTTCATGTTGTTGTTTTCTTACATTTAGAGAAAATGAATGAATTAATTTATGAATTTGAATATGTCATGAAATGAAGTTGAAAAAGCATGACATATGAATTTCCTATAAACAGAAATGAATTTAAAGAATAAATTAAGGATTATTTCCTGGAATATGATTTCAGGACTATTGTGTGTGTGTGTGTGTGTGTGTGTGTGTGTGTGTGTGGTGTTGGTGGGTGCGTGTTTGAGAGAGAGAGAGAGGGAGAGAATGAGAGAAAGAGAGAGAGAGAGAGAGAAAGCGAGAGAGAGAGAGAAAGAGAATTCAGAGGAAAGCCAAATTAGTGAATACAAGTCTGTGGATTTTGTGAGAAATCACTCATATTTGCACTTTTTCGGTCAAAAGCTTGTTGGAATGAGCCATCAGGAAATTAAAGTGGGGGAGAAAATGGGAGAAAATGAGATTAAAGTGATGGAAAATGGGTCAGAATCAACAAAAAATCTCAGGCTGTTTGACTTCATGAATATGCAGAAACATGATTTTTCTTTTCTTACATCTTTGATGAGCTTGCAGGTGATGTGATGCACCTGTGTCAATACAGGGGTGTAGGGTTAACCCCTCTTGTACCTATTATACAAGATTAACCCCTCTTGTACTGAATACATTGGAGGACGTGTTATTAAAGATGTGTTCGGGTAATGGGATAGGATTGAAAGGATTAAATGAGGCTCCCATGCCATGCAGGGATTAATTGGAGTGCTGAAATTTGATCATCAGATGCTAGAGAATTCAATATGAATGGGTCTTAGTCTTCAAGTTTCATTTTCATTTTTTTCTTTGAGTTATTTTCATTCAGAAGAATAAAGAATTCAGGCAATATGAAAGCTTTTATTTTAACCCTTTCATCACAAATTGATTTCAGTATAACATACATTTTCCATAGACCCCAGTAATTGGGCTTATTATACAACAGGTTAGAAGCCACATCTGATAACCATTGTTGGAGGAGGATTAAAGGCATTGGCTAACTTTGTGAGTAGCTGATTTAAAAAAGTCTCAAACTAAGATGAAACATGTGTATGAGTACTTGTATTTGTATTCAAAAACCCAGAAACCAACCATAATTTGGAATGAAAAAGTGTAAGTTTGACGCAAACGGCGATTTTATTATCCTTCGTCTCACGAGACAATCACTAAGAGGACCACTTTGCTTGAATTTGAAAATGCTGTTATGTGCCTCCCGCCGCGTGATTCGCCAATACTCACAGTACGGTAAGGTGAGTCATACGGGCATGCGCACTCCTTATGTCTATTCTGTGCAACCGACCCTCGTATATTTTTCAAACATTGGTTCACATTCTTGATATTTAAAAATACTTCCTGTGGATATTATACTTTGAAACTTTCAGACTGGTATTTTTACACTATAACCCTTATGTTTATCCCATTTTCAAGTAACAAAACAAGATTTTTTTAAAATCATAACAATGTTAACCAATGCCTTTAACTGATAACTTGCATTAATCACTTGTTTTTTGGTGCTGTTTTCAGCCTGCTTTTTTTAAGGATTCAGCTGAAATTAGATCCTGTGTGGCAAAAGCACATTTTATATCTATTTTTTGCAGAAGTATATCTGCTATATTGATTTATACCAATCTTCTCCCTGTTTCATGTATTCTTATTGTTCGTTTTTTGTCTCAATGTAAAAGTAATGTATAGTTTGGTTAGCCTTCTAACACTATGAAATTTCTTTGCATTTAGATGGTAAATACTAACAAAACTAAAATACCAGGAAGTTTTTTTCCGCTCTCAAGCCTCAAGCCAAAACTCTTTATAAGATGGGGCCCCTGGTCAGTGACTTAAAACCTCCAACAACATTGATGCGTAAAAAGAACCCTCACTGGTTTTACACATGTTCAAGATAAGTGAGGGTTCTGTTTGTGCGACACGCATACCAAAGCACTGTGATTTTTGTGTGGGGAGCAGTCAGGGTGCACGGGTCCTAGTGTAAAGCAGAGTGTAGCCTTTATCTTGTTTTCCTTTCAGATATTTACACTAAAGTTCACCGGAAATCATGAATGGAATATCACATGATCTCACACTTTATATCTCTTTATACAAGGTGGACAATGTGAGACTAAATTTGTTAGTTTCATGGCAATTTTCTCTTTGCTACCAAAACTGTACATGAGCTTTGAAGGGTGGGGGGGGGGGGGGTATCTCACCGGCCTGGAAACTAGTTCGCAACTAGTTCGTAATTCAAGTCTTGGCTGGTTGCAGAGACTAGTGCTGTAACATCACGGTTATTTTCAATTCCGTTTAACTGGGAGTTAAAACCGAATGGTTTTCAGACATCTCTGCGAAGTCCCTCTCTATGAGACTAGCTTGGTCTCCGGGGAGTTGAGGGTCTCCAGGGAGTCGAGGGAAATTTAAATATGTTCGATTTTTTAAAAGACTTTTTCCAATCTCCAGCACGTCTCGGAGACGTCTCTACGACGTCTCCATCAGTTTATCTGTGACGTCGCAGCAACGTCTCCATTGGTGAGATACGGCCTTTAATGAGCATACTCTTATGATTAACATATTGCACACCCCGTTAATGATGACCCATCTGTTGTGGGTACCATAATATTATTTCAAAATACATCTGCACATGCTTCTAATGCTATTAACGAATCCAAGGAATAACAAGTGATGTAAAACAATATTACGCAGTGGCTGTGTCATTGAGACATTCCAAATACATCTCATGCATGCTACTTATGAATTGATGAAAATCTGTGGTGTAGCATTTTAATGACTAATTAAGGTGCATACCATACCACCTTTATGCTACCACCATGCCTTGGTATTTAATTTGACAGGCCGACTGAATATACAAGGTGTTTCAGAACGTGCTTCAAAAGCCGGTCCCATGTGCACAAATGGATATTGTTGTAAATATTGAAATTGATAGGCTGACCAAATGTACAGGGTGTTCGAAAGTATGCTACTGCTGGATGATGTCACTAAAGATCTAGTCTCAAGAGAAGATCTTTTGTCTAGGAATGGTAATGATTTTGAACGATTAATTTAACAGATAGGCAAGTGTTATTGTGTTTTAAAGGATAAAGTATCTCATCTTAAGTGTGCAACAAAAGAAAGTGATTGAGAAAAACTCTGCTTTATTTTGGCATGCACCAAATGAATGAGGTTGAGTTGCATATTAGGTAAACTAATGGTTGGAAGAGATGTTGGTCTTATTGAAATAGATAAACCATTGCAAAATGAGGGCGACCTTTGTCCATGCTTAAGAGTTGTAGCTGCACTTTTGTGCTAATAAATATGAGCAATCAACAATAATGGGGCATTAAAGGAGTGATGAGATGAGGGGGAAGGATAATGGGCTGATGAAGATGGTAGTAATGGGTAGGAGAGAGAGAGGGGGGAGAGTGGGAGAAAGAGGGAGGGAGGGAGAGAGAGAGAGAGAGGGATAGAGAGAGGGGATAGATGGTGAGAGTTCAGACAAAGCACAGGGAGGGAGAGCCTGGAAATATGAGAATGGTTTGTAAATAGATTATTGGATGTACTAAGAGCTTGAGGATGGAGTAAGAGGATGGTCAAAAAGGCAGGGAAAGAAATTGGACTTGAAGTAGATATACAGGAAATACAGGAGAAAAAAAGTGGCGAAGTGGCTCAGTGGTAGAGCAGTGGTCTCATAACCAGGAGTACCCAGGAGCACCCGGGTTCGAAACCAGGTTGATGTGCTAGTGCCCTTTGGTAAGGTATTTATTAATCCTCATTACCAAGTCCTTCGGAGGGGACTTAAAGCCGTCAGTCCCCGACTAACAAGCATACACATTGCTTTCTTAGCAGAAGGTGAAATAACCAACCATTAAGAGAGACATGAAGCAGCAGAGGAGTTGAGATTGAGAGATGGAGAGACAGAGATGGAGCAAGAAAGAGAGAGAAAGAGATCAAATAGAAATACAAAGAGATACAAAGAGGAGTATGGCTGATAGGAGAAGAGCTGAAGAGAGAGATAGTGAAAAAGCATAGAAAACAAAAGACTTGAGATGAGGCGACATTTAATCACATTTATTTCCTCGTCTTTGTGGCAAGGTGGAAACATGTCTTCTGTGTACCCTGAATGAATAAACGGAGCTTGTAGCAGGACCAGGTTCCCGGCGCACGGAGCATAACGTTTACTCAGTCCCATTATGAGAGGGAACCCGTAAGCGTCTTAACAAAGGACAGTCACGTAGCGGGCCATGGATAGTTAGTTGCAATATCGACCTCCCTCGTTGCCTGTCGGAACCTGCATTCATCACAGACAATCGGAGAAAAATTACTGAGAGCCTACCCCTTGACATCCTTACTCATAAAATCAGAAATACATCAGTTATTACTAACTATCTACATTGGAACAAGGTGCAGTGAACTGGTTGTGTCAATTTGCTCTTGAAAGTACAGAAATCTGAGGATATTTTTTTTTGTCAGTTTATATTTTAAAGATTTTATTAACTCTTGAGAAAGTGCAATGTTTATGGGCCAGGCATGTGTGCTAAAGTGACACATCATCATTGAGATATGTGTATCTAACAGAATGTCAACTCAAAGAGGTGGAGAAAATGAATTCTTGAAGAATTTAATGAAAAGGAAGAGTAAACACTTTATTTAAAATAAAGTGTAATACTATATTGAGAGTAGTGGACTAAAAGAACTTAAAGAAGTCTGCTGTTGTAGTAGGGAGAAAGACAGGATGAGAAAGAGTGTATTGATGACTAATTATTGATTTATCTCTTATTTACACAATTTCAGAGCATATAATTAAGGAGTTGTGTTCTACTCTTGATATCGTATTTTCAAAAGTAAGGGGAAAAATTCAGTGTTTTTTTTTTAGTGTAGTATTAATGTGGGTAACATTTTAATATAAGTTTAACATCATGACCATTTATACTATGGAAGACCAGAGAGTCACAAAGCTATATAAAGGGGAAAGAGAGAGAGAGAGAGAGAGAGAGAGAGAGAGAGAGAGAGAGAGAGAGAGATTGAGAGATGAAGGCTGAAAGGGGGGGGGGGCAAGAGAAGAGAGGAATCTTAACAATTATGTAAACTGCTGTCATACATATATGTCATGTTGATATGAGTGAAGGAGTATTTGATATAGACAGGCTATGAGTCATGTGGTATCATCTAACCAGGTGAGAGACTCAACAGCCAAGAAGCTTATGCAAGGCTAATCTAATTGTGCCACAAAAATTCATATTCTATGTCTCTCATACTGTCTGCTCTATCCGAAAGACACTCTGTGTCTGTCCCTCCATCTCTGTCTCTCTGTCTCTCTCGCTTTTCTCTTTACCTTTTCTCTCTGCCTCTCTCTAGTCATGATCATCTCTTACTCTCTCTTTCCCCTTTTCTCTTTTTTTCCCCTCTTTATTCCTCGATATCTGTCTGTCTTTCTCTATCTATCCTTTATCATCTCTATCTATCCTTGATCATCTCTCTCTCTCTCTCTCTGTGTGTCTGTGAATCTTAAATGTTGACCACCAATGGATGCTGTCTGGATCAATAATTCCTTGAAAGGAATATGCCTGGCTTACTTTCTCAGATTTGAGATCATTTTAATGTAGGATCTGTGATTATCGGTGAATCATATTCAACAAGCAACAGCACCAATACTTTATGAAGTAAAATACAGAAAAAGAAACGAAGAATGAAAGATCTGTGGACACACAGACAATTGAGATAATGGTATCCTAATTGTAATAAATTGATGGTAAAAAGAGACCACATGAAAGACTTAGTGATAATAGGAATAAAAGGAAAATGTTTTAACAAAAGAAATTCTGTCATTATATTTTTTTAAAAAGAGGAAATTTTGATGACACATTGCATCAATAAAATGTTTGTATATGTTTTTGTGTGTTTATTTGAATTTAGTGAGTAATTAGGTGTTGTCAAGAGAAAGAATATTTGGGTGGGATAAAGAGAGAGAGAGAGAGAGAGAGAGCGTGAATGTGATACAGCTATGAGTATATGATTTTCCAGCATATAGGATATAAATGGAAGGGGTGGGAGGAATATGAATATTGATTTTTATGCAAGATATGAGATCTGTTGATTAGATGATGAAAATTAGCAGTTTCTCTGCTGCTGGGAGGAAGGGTACGGAAATCAATACACTCTAGGAAGGGATGTGGGACTTGGCTAAAAAATGGTCAATATTGAGAATGGTGATTTGATATTCAGGTTCAGTGTAGAAGTTGGAAATTGCAATTTGCACCCACTCTTGATTTCTGATGTGATGTCTGCTTAGAGCTAGAAGGGGCTTAATACATATCATTTATGTTAGAATGAAGGTCTGGCTGGCGCTCAGCAAGTTATATATGCCATGCAGTTTTTTTCAAAATGTGGATGTGTGTCCCCTTTCCTCCATCTTTCATGGTAGCATTCACAAAATAAAATTGCTGGCTTCACTATTGTTATTCATAAGAATGGAGCTGCAAGCTGTGGGCAAGCGAGGGAGGGGGAAGAGAGAAAAAGGCAGAAAGAGAGAGTGAGTGCACCCTCAGAAAAAAAGGGGGAAAAATGGTTGGTTGAGATATGAACTGCTGTTGGTTAAAAGAATATCTCATATGTTTTACATACAAATTTGTTTCAACCAACAGTTGGTAGCTTCATATTTTAACCAACCTGAAGATTTTTAAGCAACATTTCTGAGAGCCTGTGTTTGTTTGTGTTGGGGGGGGGGGAGTTTTTGAGGGGAGGGATATGGTCAGAGAGAATCTGGTACGTTACATATTATTTTTGTTCAGGCTGATGGGCTATACATCTAAAGAAGATGTAGACTTACTCTGTTTTTTTTTTTTTTTTTTTTTTGGTCTTGATTTAGACAAAATAAGGAGAAGGCACAGGAGGAGGAAAAGAGATATATATAAAGAGAGAGGGTGGGAGTGAGAAAGAGAGAGAAAGAAAAGGACATGAAGATCATGCGTGAGTATAGGGAGAGATGAATAAAGTGTAATAAGTGTTTATGAAAGCTGCTTGAAGATAGTTTGATATAAACAGAAAGCAAGATGGGGAGTGATGGGTAGGGATCACTTCATCTTCATGGTGGGTTGCTTGGAAACATGACAGTGACATAAAAATGGCCTAGGGCAATTATATCTTTCTCTCCTTTTTCCTCCTTTTTCCTTCTTTTTCTCTTTTGTATTTTCCTCTCTTTCTGTTCCTCATCATCTCTGTCGTCTCCTTGCAACATATGCTCTACCTCTGTAACTCTTTCAGCTGTAAGCCCTAAATTTGTATGTTTTGCTATCTTTGGTTACAAACACTTACGGACTTGATGTCTCCTGTCAGCTAGATTAGTTTTTTTGCTCAAATTACACTTATTCTGTCATGTTCTTTCTCACTCCTTTTTATCATGTTTTTTAAAGTCCAGTTTAGGCAAATCCCATCTTTCTTTTTTTTCTGCAATAATGATGTCATTTTAATCTCTCCCTTGTTTATACAAATTCTTTTATATAAATCTGTTTTCTGCATCTTCTTGCATCTTCTTTTTTCTCTATTCCCTCATTTTGCTTCTTTCTGTGGTCACTGTCAGAGTCTCTTTTTCCTAATTTTACTTCTAATCCCTTTCTACCTCCTTTTCTCCCTCTTCTTTCTCCTCTTGCTGTGTGTTTGTTGCTCTCTCTCTCTCTCTCTCTCTCATCTCTGTATCTGTCTCTCTCTCTCTATCCTCATTCCTCTCCTTCTCCATGATATTGACCCTCTCAGACTCTCTGCCCAACCCTTGCAGTCTCCATGCAAACAAGCTGTACTCAGACTTCTCTCTCTCTCCCGCACACCTTTTCATCGGAGAGTACTACGACGACGGCGGTGGCGGCTGGCAATCAAGGTACTCTATTAACATGCGTGCTGTTACACGCATACACACATTTCCCACATCCATTCATGAGAGGGGCTTTGTTTTTCTCTGAATTGCCAGGCAAGCGTTCTGTTGTTTAGCCACGCACACCGCCGCCGCTGCCATCGTTGTCGTATTGTTTAGAGCGGCAGGCGCTCATTAACCGTTGCCTACCACGTGTGTATGGGAAGTCTGGAAAGATAGACTGAGAGGTATTGCAAAGGTCTGATGCAGTGAGTGCTGAATGGCTTTGTGACTGATGGAAAACAGGAAGTCGAGTGAGGCTTGGCAGGAGGTTTGAAGCCATTGCCGAGCTGCAGGAAAGATTGTTTAGATTCAGATGTTAGGTCTGTACAGACTTTCAGTAAAAAGCAAGCTATCACTCTCTGAATGGCCTACATAAATTAGTGGACAGTGGACGATACATATTCTCAATGTTTATGCTGGACATCAAAATGCCTCAAGCTATATGTTCTGAAGCAATGTGATGGAGTTGCTGCAAGAAGCTTAGCTGTATCTAAGTTCAGGCTATTCTTGAAGGTAAGGTTATATTTCTGCTTGAATATTGTCGCTGGTTTTGTGAACTAATATATAGGCTCAACTACAGGAGATACATTGTTTTGCAAAATCCGATAATGATAAGTTTGAATTATTACTATTATTTACTGCAGTTCAGGGTTCATTACATAATATTTTTTCATTTTATTTTAAAAGATGTAGGCATTTTTTGTTAACTTTTTGTGTACCTTTACTCTTTATTCTTGCCTCCACCTCAGTGATCTTTATGATGCGGTTATACATGACTTTACATTTTGCAATTTGCACTTTGAATGTTATCATTTTACAGGGATTATGTTCTATTTATCCATTTAGGTATTGCTATACTATTTGAGCAGTTTTCTGCTTTTTTTGTTTGCCTACATGTGAAAATGTACAACAGTTCACTTTAATATTGATTTAATTCTTTGATACATCAATAATACAGTTTGTGATTTTTAAATCTATTATCTGATGTTATGCAATATCTTTGAAAATAATGTTTTCACCTGCAGCACCTATATAATATTATATTAGGCAATGAGCATTACATTATATGTGATATCATGACAAAAGGCCCAAATTCTTGAATGCTGTGGCATAATCTTATTTAGAGGGTGCTTAACAAATCAGCATTTCTCCATATCATATCAACATTCCAATTTTACTCGCTTCCCTCTCTCTTAATGACTCAATCGACATACTGGTACACTCCCCGCGTTCCCTTCTCCCCCTTCAACCCTCCAACCTCTCATAATAATAATGCAGATGCCTTTAGGTCATGTAATACAGTGATGGAATTTATTGCTTTGTAGCCATGTAACTTTACCCCTTGAACGTGTCCGGCTGTGACCCAGGTTGGGGAATGAGGGTTCCTTGAGGATCTCCCTTGCTCTCTATTCCGGCTCCTGCTCGCTTCGTTTCTTCATGTGATTTGATTCAGATTAAAGTAGTCATAGTCTCTGCATATCAGACACGGTGTCGGCTTTCCCAGGAAGTAAACCTGAAGGATCGTGAAGACAGGGGCATGGTCTTCCCCATTGGCCTCAGGAATGAAGGGAATATGTCTTTTCAATGTCTGAGGGTTGTGAAAAAGATACTGTCATAGTCCTTTAATTCATTGTCTGTCATAATTGGGCATTCCTTTATTGAAGCTTTGGGGATTCAAAAATAGAGCAGGCAACTGGTCAACTGCTTAGCATACGCATTTGTGATTGTAAGCTTATTCACCATGTACACACATATTCTTTAACAGGTAAACCTCTGGCAAGTCACTATCTTAGTCATATCCTATTGGGATTCAGAAATGAGATATGGATGCAGAGTCCGCTTTGTAGGCTAGGTGGTCAGTCTGCGTAGAGCTCAATCGATCCTAGCGAGATTTATTATTTTTTGAATGCAGATTTTATTTTTCATTATAATGAGATCATAGTTCCCCTGGCTTTTGGTCCTAGGTGACTTGACGCTGTCCAAAGAAAGATGATTTTATCAGCAACTGACAGTTGATGCAGAAGCTGACTTAGAAAAAGATAAACCAAATAGCAACTACTAAAGAACGTAATGTGGAAATCTGTTCATTTACATCATGATTTTCTTAGACATTTCCAAAATGTGGAAAAATTCCTCCTCTTTTCATTGTAGAATTAATGTTTTTAATATACATTGAATTTTTAGGAGAATAAAATGGGTGGGTGGTATGGAAGGAGTATGATGAGGGACAGAGAATTACTGGAAGATTGTAAACATTATTATACCATTCTGGTGGTAACTTGTCATCAAATATCTTGGGGAAATTATTAGAATGAAGCATTTTTAAAGTGGAACTGGATGTATTTTTGCCAGGTTAGCTGCAACAAACATTGTCACCTTTGCTTTCCTTGCTAAAATATCACATTTGTATTAATGTAGATTCATTGAAGTTTTTATTTTTTGAGCATTTGCAGAATGAACATTATGCAGTTGTACACATGGATGGATATTTTCCCCTCTTTTCAAAGATTTTATAAAAGGTTTAAACAGCCACACTGTAAAGTTACCTATTCCATTAAGTTTTGCATTATTTTATCTTCAGTAGATGATAAAATACTCAATAACCTTCCTGCCATTCCAGGCAGTTTGGGTACAAGTTGAGGTAGGAATGTGATGGTGATGTATGTAGTGATGTATCCAAATAGAATTATTCTCCCTTTCCAGGCAAGTAATGTGATTAGTCCAGCGATAGCTCCACCATCGTCTGTATGTCTTGGAGTCCCCTGCGGTATCTTGGTGGCAGTTCTTGCCTGCAAGACGCAGGGACGTGAACTGATGTAAAATTCGCCTCTTGCAGCACAAATGTCCAAATGCCTCTGATTATGAGGAGGGTTTGTTTTGGAATTGTGTTTGCACCATTACCTGCTCAGATCTCATCCCAGTTCATTTCTCCTCTCTTGATTTAATTTCATATATTCTCTGTCTCTGTCTCTGTCTCTCTTCAAATGTGAATAAATCAAGGATGGTAAACAAAAATGGAAATGTGCAGGTAAACAGTGTCCAAAAAATATGAATAAGCTGTTTGCAGAACCTTGATAATGGAAGAGCAGTAATATTTTGTCTTAGTAACAGGAAGGAAAAATTAATTCCCCTTTTCTGCCTTCAAGGAGTGAGGAGTGAGAAGTAAAAAAGAGTATGATTTAGAGATAAATTTCAAGCTATACTCACAAGAATACAAAACATCGAATGTTAATTCACCTGCAGTATTCATTTTTTCTGCCTGTGGTAGAAATTCAAATACCGTTTTGCAAGGAGGGGCCCAATTTTGGTTGTGGAGATACTATGCAAATTGCTATTTTGATTTCAAATGAATTTAGGGCAAATTGCTACCCGATACTTTCCACTTCCCTCGCTTGCACAGATTTGCTTTGGGCAGAATTTTGCTTTGAAATTTAGGTTTCCTGCAAGACCCTAATCTTGGCCACAATTTCCATTTATCAGTGGCATTGCATTTCTTTTTAAGTTAGAAGTCAGGGTAGAAATGAAGAAATTACTTAGCAAACTTTCTGATTTATTTTGTGATTGGATTCATTCAAGTGGAGATTTTGCATGTACTCATTTCCAGTTGCATGTAAGCAAATAAAGTTGCTCTTGTTTTGAGATCATTTTAATTAATTGATTGAATGTACTCATATCCTGCAGATTAATGTTATAATTCTCCATGTCCATCCTGTATTCTCTATTTCTCTGTTAATTCTTTTTCTATAAATATGTAACATTTATATTTATTCCTTCTTTTCTGTCTTCTTTAGTAGGTGTGTTGTTTTTCTCCTTTCATTATTTTGCAGCTGTTTTCCCACTTTTCTCTTTTTTGAAAATAATTTCTTTGTGTATGTAATTCTCATCTTTTAAAAGATAACTTTTTAAAAAGTTCTTTATAACATACTTTATGATATTGAATTTAAAAATGTATTATTACAATATCATGATGAATTATTTTCAAAACATTTTGAATTGCATGTACATAGCAATCAATTTATACATTTCTTGAAGTCATGTAAAAAAAAATGTAATTATGATAATTACATTACCCTCAGTCTAGCATGCCATGGATTTTTTTGTGTATATATATTTCATATTCAAATGTATGCTATTGTATATTTGATTAGATATCTTCTAGCATACATTTCATCAATCTTGCTCTAATTATGTATTTCCATCATGTCTTTTGTTAACCTCGTAATGATTCATACTTACCACATAGGAAGACATGCCTAAACCTTTCATGCTCCACTCCTTGGCCAAATGAGTGACTTTTTACCTCATCATTTCTTCTTTTGTTCCTTGTCTTCCTCCCAGTCTCATCATTTCTCCTATTTTCTCATCGCTTTCTCCCGAATAGTCCATCGATGATTCATATACACCATAGACACATTCCTGAGAAATTCCTGCTGCGATTGTTGCTTGAAAATGCGAACCCCCCGTTGTGTTTCGAACACCACCATCACCTGACATTCGTTTCATTAATTCCCCTTCGTCTGCGAGACTGATAGAAAAATGTTGGATAGAGGCAGGCGAGGTGTAAGAGCTATTAAGCCCATTCTCACAAGGAAAAAAGGGATTTGAATGTTGTTTTAAATCTCACCTCTTTTTGTGCCAATTCACATGTGGGGTATAAATAAAATTGATTTTCCTGTCTCTTTTCTGCAAACCTAAGTGGTAGCACTGAGTATTCCATGGACCTGCAATGTGAAACAAAAATGATCAAGACTAGTCAAAGTTCTAAAAAAAAAAAGAAGCTTACTTTAAGAGCAATTTGCATAGTGATTAAATCTCACATTAAGAATTTTTTGTTACATCTGAGAAAAAAATAAGGAAGAGATTTTGATTACCTTCTCCTAATTGCATATGGGAAGTTTGTGGCTCCTGTACTAAATCTATATGGGAACAAGAGAATTCTGTAGCCAAAGGATTACAATATGGAATTTTGACACTCCGTCATTTCTTTCATTGTATGTGTGAATGGGCCTGTAATGTTGAGAATGTTCTGAGAGACATGCTGCTGTGGATTAAATTGAGATTACGCTTCACTTACCCTTTCCTCCTTTCTCGCCTCTCCTTTTATATTCAGTCAGTCTGGGATGAACATTGTGTCTGAGTTTACTGCTGCTTATCATATAAATCAGATATATTTCATAATGTATGTGACCTTGACTTCATATATTAACCCTTTGAGTATGCACTGATTTCAGTGTAACATGCATTTTCCATAGACCCAAGCCTGAGTTACCTCAGGCTTAGTATTCAAAGGATTAATATGTTTTTGGCAAAGGTGTTATGGTTCATAAAATTTGAACCATAGAAGATATGTATGAACTGCTGAAAGCTAAAAAGGCATTGACTGTGTATGAAATTGTATACATTTATGTCCTTCTTGGTCTTAACATACATTGCATATGTAGTACTTCTCTATTTTTCTGCATGATTACAAAAATTAATGTTGAACTCGTAAGTTGAAATTTGGCCATCCATTGATTAGTGGTTTGAGTTAAGTCAGGTTCATCCTTGGTCATATTCAAGAATGGGAGAATATGAATATATTGGCTGCTAGCTGGCTTTCCTCTTTTCATTTGGTTTATTGTATGGGGCCTTTAGGTACTTTGTAAATAAGTTTTTCACAGGTCTTTCTTCCCATGTTTTGTGTGTGAGAGCCAGTCAATTATCTTTAGGTACTGTGCAGGTGTGTCCAATGAATGAAGGCTATCAATCATATTAAAAGGCTGTAAACAGAAGCAGGTGCAGTGGACATGTTCAGTAAACACTTCAAATCAATATTTCGAGTGATTTTCATGTAGAATATTTCTTTGAAAGGGAACAAAATGAATGTGTTGATGCTTAAAGCCAATACTGAGATAAATTCATGTTGTTATCATACATTAGCAAATGGAAGATTTTCTGTATGCAGAACTAGAGAAAAATCCATGTTGGTTTTTTTTTGTGCATACTTTATAAATGCATTTTTCATTACTGCTTACATAAAATGAATTAAGAGCCAAATATTTGTGTACGGGGAAAAAAGATGAATCTAGGAGAAGCCAGTATTGCAAGGAGTCTTTTCTTAATATGAGCCCATATTATGGCTGAGTATGTGGCATGGGTGGACTGCATCAACAGAAGAGATGTATTTCAAACACAACTTCACATGATTGTAATTTCAAGGGTAGACTCATGATTGTGAGACTTCATTGGAGGCAGGCGCAGTGGAGCACTCAAGCAAATGATTGCTTTATATTGGTTTTAAGAGGAGCTGCCGAACTCTCTGGTGCATCTATGGAAAGTATGTGTGTGTGCCTACAGAATGCGACCTTGGTACATTATGTTCTTAAACAGGAGGAGGAGGATTTATGCATGTCGAGTTCTACGGAAATTTTTCATGAATATCAGAGTAGGGAACTTGTGGTGAAGAAATTTGCTGCATAGAATATTAATGGTTGGAATGAAATATGTAAACGGCCATAGTTTTGAATATGTTTTTATCTGTGTAATAAACATTCTCTATTCTTGATCTACTGTAGATGTTAGATTTCTGATACTTCAGTTCATATCTATTTTAATCACATTTTTGTTTAAGAGGGTTGATCAGGATGACAAAGAAGTTTGAAATTGAAGTAGAGAAATAGATCCAAGGACAGCGAGAGATTGCTTGATGAAAGAATAATACAGAGGAGGAGAGAGAAAGAAAGAGAGGGAGAGAGAGAGAGAGAGAGAAAGAAAGAGAGAGAGAGAGAAATTGCCTGATATAATAGTAATTCAGAAACAGGCAGAAGGATAGAGAGGAAGAGAGAAAGAAAGAGAGAAAGAAAGAGGGAGAGGAAGAGAGATTGACAGCCAGAGGAAGAAGAGAGATGGAGATAAGAAAGAAAGTACACTGGTAGTAGTGCAGGTCATGATCGGCAGGAGAGTAAGCGGAGGTGATAAGATATCATTCTTTGTTCTAAGAGTTCACAGTGTGGTAATAAGTGAAGATCTCAGTGGAAAAACAATCATGATGAAACAGTCTGGTAGCCGTATCATCTTTTAATGGGGGTAGAACCCAATGAACCGTGTGTTGTTTTATTACATGCCATCTGTGTTGGTATTTCTTGCTTCTTTTTGTGTTCTTCTCTCTGCCCCATTTACCTACCAAAATAGAAGTGCATCATTCCATATCAGGCATGCCTCAGGCAACTTATTTCTCCCAGGGGCCCGTTGCATAAAACTTACTATAATAGTAACTTTGCTATTATCCTAACTCTTCATGGAATACTGGATTTTGATTGGCTGTTGAGCATGGCATGTTGCGCAACAGCCAATCAAAATCCAGTATTCCATGAAGAGTTACTATAATAGCAAAGTTACTATTATAGTAAGTTTTATACAACGGGCCCCTAGAATCAGCCTTTTTTCTGTCTTAAAAAGCAGTATGTTTTAACATTCTAATGCAAGAGAAATTAATGAATCACTAAATAGTATGTTTATGACTCTTGAACAATGCACTCTTTCGCGGGGGAGGCATTGGATATTTTTTAGTTTGTGTGCTGTCTGTATAGGAGATGAAAATTCTGATCAAGCTTAAAATACATCAACCAATAAATGCTCATATGAATGTCCCCTGATGTCATTTGCTTAAAATAACATTACTAGTAAATAGTAATCCTTTTCTCAGAGATCTACTGTGGATAGCGTTTGTTAGCTGAGAGTATATTGGTTCTTGAATTGATTTGTAAGCTTTGTGTCAGCCATTAATTATCTGTTGTGTGTTGTCTTCATAAGATGTGAACCCATTTTCATTGTACATACATTGCCATCTATTCTTAAATCTCATGAAAATCTAATGTATACTGAATTTGTGCTTCACGGTGTGCTATTGCCCATTCAATGAAGGTATCAGGATGAGTTGCATAATTCAAGTGTTCATGATCAGTTTGATAGTTGAAGTTCAGATATTTTGTAAGTGATAAATCTTAGAACAGTGATTTTTGGCAGGGTTCCACACTAATTCATTATTTTGTAGGAGGTCCAGACTGTTTTAGGGTCTGTTTGCATTGAGCCATGTGATTTCTTTTTAGATTTAGGGGGGTTGGACCAAGATTTTGGGGGCTCAAGTATACCAGGCACCTGTTAGTGTCAAGCCCGTTTGAGATGAGCCAATTTTTTGGTTGCTATAGATGTTAGTTTGTCAAATTTATGTGAGCTGTTATAATACTTTGACTGATGTAAGAAATTTACTTTTGGCAATCTTGGCAAGTGTGGTAAAAGTCAAATATAGAATGCAAAATCATGAATGAGGTCAGGATTTAATCACAATAAGTGTAGCACTTTGCTTATCATTTTCATGAATTTATCTCATAATGTTCATATATCATATTACAGTCTGTGATGTGATCATGTTTTAATGGCCTGTAATCAATTGAAAGCATCTCCATGCACTCACAGGGGGTAGTCTTTGAGATACTTGTCTGCTCTGTGGATACTCTTCAGGACAAAGGCATGGGTTTAGAGAGATGTGAGAGTCATACCAATGAGTCAATTAATCCTTATTGGCCTTTGTACTCTCCATATAATTGTAGGAGATGGTTATGTTGCGCCAACTTGGCAGTGATGGATGAGCTTTGTCGCAGCCCGCGACTGCAACGAGGGGGAGAAGAAGATCGTTCATTACTCACGACATGGTAATGAGTTAAGGGTTTGGCGTGAATCAAGAGAGCGATATTTGATCGCCGTAACTAATGTACACATTAGAGAATGTTACGGCAGATGCTGTAATGTTGCGCCTGTCTCAAAGACCTGCCAGTGGTGTCTGTGTTTATGGCTTGTATCCCTATCAGTGTTGTGTTTACAGTCCATCAATTCATGATGGAATATGTTGAGATTGGGACATCTTAAAGAGATGGTGGAGCTTGGTAAAGGAGAGAAATTGGTAACATATCTCTTTCAGTTCGTTTCTTTTTTGCTCTCACATGAAAGTATATTGCAGGGGCAGTGTCTCATGAATAAGGATTGCTCTATATGTACTCTCATCCTCCTTATGTGAACTGTGATAGTCAACTTTGAACCATATTCTACAATCTACATGTGCTAAATGTTTGCAAAGTACGATGGACATGTATCTTTGTCCAAGTGCTTTTCGTTGTTTGTGATTTACAGTAATTTTTTTGTAACCTCATTCTGGTTTTGATGTTTTCAAGACCTCACAACCATTCAGGATAACTTTTAGACTGTTATATTACCCTTATATTCAGCATCACCTTTAAAGAGGGTTTGGAGTCATAAGAAAGTATTTCCCAGTCTTTTAGGACTATTGTCACTGTTGGCTTAATTCTAAGGTTTCCTGATGATTCTTCAATAAGAACTTCCTGTTCTCAAAGTTATCAACTTTGTTTGCAAGTGTTTGCGAATGTATCCATGTTCACTGCTGCTTGTGATTGTGATTTACAGTAAGGCTTTGTACCTTCATCCTGGTTTTGATGATTCCAAAACCTCACAACCACTTGTAGACTGCTTCTTTGTCAACTTACACTAATCCCATGGGACACTATACGATCTGACTGCAACCAGATTTTCGAACAAATGGCATTTTGCATCAAATATGAAAGTTTATACAAGTAAAATAATCTTATTTGAAGTTTGGAATAATTATGGGAATACTAAAAATAAAAATTTTGGTTAACTGCAAGCCTTGTTATTGGAGTAAAGGCCAAATCGACTTCAAATGGTAGTCGATCACAAGATTGTTATGATGTCACTACGATTTGGAATTGAATTCGCTTTTATTCCTACAAGGAGGCTTGCAATAGCCCGGAATTTTTATTTTAGTATTTATACGACTATTCAGAACTTTGATCATTAAGATTTTACACGTTTGAATGTTCATATCAAATGCTATAAAAAGATTTCCAAAATCAGATTGCAGAGGGACCGTAAAGTGTGTGGTAGGCTTTACCCTTATACTCAGTATCGCCTTTAAAGAGGGTTTCGAGTCATGAGAACTATCAAAATATTTCCCAATCTTTTAGAGTTATTGTCATTGTTGGCTGCAAAGGTTTCTTGTTGATTCTACAATAAGAACTTTCAGGTCACAAAGTTATCAACTTTCTTTTTAATCAGAAAAGCTGGAAAAGCATATTTCTCATGAAGAATTTTGAGTCTTGAGAATTATCAAAATATTTCCCAATCTTTTAGAGTTATTGTCATTGTTGGCTGCAAAGGTTTCTTGTTGATTCTACAGTAAGAACTTTCAGGTCACAAAGTTATCAACTTTCTTTCTAATCAGAAAAGCTGGAAAAGCATATTTCTCATGAAGAATACATTCAGAATTTGAATTATTGGAATGGCTTGAGGCAATAATTTGATCTTCATAATGAAGGCAATCATTAGAATGTTTGCAATTGGAGCATGAAAGAAATGCAATGCTGCCCATTGTATTAATGCAACTTTGATAAGACACACTGTATAGAACAGCAAGATCTTCTCTCCACGTTCTATTTAGCACAAAGAAATTCAGAGTGAAAGTCATGAAAATTCATATTTTGATGAAAGGCCGAAGAGCGATGGATTTGATTAATGACCTTGAAAATGTGATATCTGTATTAAAGTATTAGGAGCTTAAATGGAAAATGGATACCGGGGTCGACACAGTCCATGGGTAATATGCATAGGGGCATTGCTAATTGAGGTATCGATTCCTTCATGCACTGAATGTTATGATTCATAGAAGGTTGAATAGGAGTATTCATGAATATAGAAATATGGATGGGTGGGATGATATATGGAAATGAGAGAGAAGGATGGAGGGTTCCAGAAAGACAGATTGAGACAGATGATGTGATTGAGAGAGGGTGTGTTTTAGACAGAAAGAGAGAAGATGAAATGTAATATAATTCAGCATCTTTGCAGATATGAGAGAGGATTGAGAGAAAGTGAAAGAAGAAGAGACAGAGAGTGGGAAAGAGGGAGTGAGAGAGAAAGAGAGGGAGAGAGACAAATAAATCCAGAAAAAAAGAGAAAAAAAAATGTAGAAACAGAATAAAAGGGATAGAGAGAAGGTGAGAGAGAGGGTGAGAGAACAGGAAGACAGAGAAAGATACTGTAAAAGCTAATTTATGGAAGGATCAGTGTGAATGTGAGAAACTGAGTGCTTGAGACGGAAGTAGAATGAAAATGTTGCCTAATGTGAAGTATCGTATCTCCAGCCCATTAATCCAACTTGGGCCCATTTGACAATAATGATATCGTCTTACTGTAACCTATACAAAGGTGACTTGTTACAAGCAGTCATATTGTGGGGTCGTTTCATGCATAACTAAGTGAACATGATCGTGACCTTGGCTCGGTATGTTATGAGATATGTGCACTATCAAGAGCTAAAAAGGGCGTTAACTCATATAATTTACTACAGAGTTAATGCCCTTTTTGCACTCAAGATAGAATGTAATGGGGGAAGCACTGAAGATTAGATCTGAGATGGGAGCTGGCATTGTCGGTTTCATTGATGCCATTTCTTTATTATTCCTACCAGAAGAAGGGTGACAAAAATCATTTGAGAAATGATGAAAAATAATTAGAAGGATCAAATTTCTGTATTAATGGGTAGATTCTCACCATCTTTGTGTGTACATGTAGATGTATATTCTCTGTTGAGAGTGAAATGGACATTATCTGTGTGTTGAAATATGCCCTTCTTGTTCTCAACAGGAATGCTGTTTTTTTTTTCTCTCTTTTTTTTGGTTATTTCTCTTATTGATCTCTTTTTATACACCTCCTCTTGCCTCTTTTTATCAAATTATCAAAGGCAGCTTATTTTACGTTTGTGTGTGGTGTGTATTTAATGATGACCTCTAGCTATATTTTTTTCAATGTACTTGTGCTCTTCAATATGTGTTGCTGTTTGTAGTCCAACTTTCTCTCTCTGTCTCTTCTCTCTTTTTAAACTTTCTTTGTCTCTTTCTGTCTTTCTGTCTCTGTATCTGCCTGTCTGTCTGTCTGTCTGTCTGTCTGTCTCTTTTGTTGCATTTTTGTAGCCTTTTTGTGATTTACACTAGAATATTTTTTTTTTCAAGCAAATTGATGTAGTAAAGCACATGATAGTGTACAGAGAAAAAGCTCCCATGAATGAGATGTATGGCCAATGTTAATCAGTTGTGATACCTAGATCACATTCAATATGATATGGGTTGTAAATGAGGTTAAGATGGGGGGGGGGGGGGAATGGAATCCTTGAATGTCCATTTCAATGACTATGGTTTATGAGTTGATACCAATTAATTCTTTTTAATGCAACATAGATAATGAATGAGACTTGCTGTTTTGAAAGGGCCCCCTCTTGTGGCTTTATGAATGAATGTAATTGTAAAAGAATGGCTGATTTATTTTCCAATTAAGTTTATGAATGGAAGCAGGAGGACCGAGTGTAATGGGCATGCAATGTTTCATAAAGCTAATGGGTAGCAAAGATACTGATCGATAAACATGATGGAGCAGGATGATAAGATAGGAAGAAATAAGGGGTGAAAAGGGGAGAAAATGGGATAGCTTTAAGAGAAATTGAGGAATCATAAAGAATAGTGATAAATGGAAGGGGGGGGGGGGCTAAAATACAAAAGCGATACATGAAGACATTTAGTGGGTAGTTGAATGGAGAGAAAGAGAGAGGGATTTGGTTTTTATGCCACAGTTGACATACTATGAAAAAAAAACATGAAAAAAAAAACCCCAGGAATTTTAAGGAATCATGACTAACAAGAATCAACTGCATCCATGTTGTGATTCAAGCTAATGGATGTTTCATAATGAAGCTTTTGTAAATCTCAACTACATGAAAAAAAAAATTGTTGAAATTTCTTGCTCGTGGAAGTTCTGTGCAACAACATAAAAAACATTCACATTGAATGAAATGAAACAGATGAGATGTTTTCTTATCATGACTTTGAAATGTGCATTCGTAAAATCAAATGAAAAAAGAAGGAAAGAAGTTATTTTAAAAAAGTGACTGGCAAATGGCTTGCTCTATAATTCCACCGATATCATAATGATGTACCTATACTGTGGTATCTTCTAAGAGTGATGTTAATTCTTGTGCACCGCTATCTCAAGACTGGCTATTGCAGCTGTGTATGCATTTTATCCATGGGAGGAATCGATAGCTATGCAATCAACTTGTGAGTGTGTCATTCTCTCCTCCCTTTCCATTCCATAACGTGAAGATTGAAGCTGAACTTGAAGTAATGGATCTTTGAATGATTACTCTCAATTGAGAGAGAGAGAGAGAGAGAGAGACAGAGAGACAGAGAGAGAGAGGCAGAGAGAGAGAGAGAGAGAGAGAGAGAGAGAGAGAGAGAGAGAGAGAGATGAATAACTAGTAACTATGTATACATATGATTTACATAAAACTGTTCCCTGCAGTGCTTGTATATAGAGGCATGTGCAATCATATCCACTATTACAAAGTTGATATACATGTGTGTTTATATTTAACATTAAAAGTGTGACCACATCACCAGCCAGCTCTTTTTCTTGATTTCTCTTGCTACCATTAGCTTATTAATGCTGTATACCAGAACCGATATTACTCTGATGGGAATAGACATAATGCTCCAAATCTTAGAAGACAAAGATAAGTATGGTATGCATTAATCGAAAAGGCAATTACTTTGTAAATTTTCTTCACTGACAGTATTTTAGCTTTTAAAGGCAGGTAAAGTACTGGCTATGAAATTCAGAGTATTAATCCAAGTGTATAGTCACAGAGAGAGAGAGAGAGAGAAAGAGAGAGCCCTGCTTTCATGTTGTGGTATTAATGATTGTGGCTGCTCATGTTGAAGTAATTGCCTATGACTTTTGTTGCATGTCTGAAGGCCATATTGCACTGGATTTGAATAATGAATGTGATGAGAAGGAAATTGTCAAGGGGGAGGGGTGGGGTTCAGAAGGACATTATTCTACTGGGCAAGTGGACTAGTGGCATTGTAGGAATATGAATTCATTTCATGTAGTCGAAGAGACCTAGTAGTATGTTATGTGAACAAATTAATGTGATAGATGATGGTGAGATAATTGCCTATGACATTTGTTGTATGCCTAAACGCTATATTTTGTGCTACCTGAATCTGAATAATGAATGTGATAAGAAGGAAATTGTAAAGGGAAGGGTGTGCCTCAGATTGTAGAAAGAGATGCTATTCTACAGGGGCGAGTAAGTGGGCAAATTGGTGGCCGAGTGGGCAAGCACTGCTTTCATATTGAATCCATGGAATGTAGGTATGAAGAGTCTTGCTATTATTGTTTAATGAGTAATGAATGTGGCTGCTCATGTTGCAGAATTGACCATGACTTTTGTTCATGTCTGAAGGTCATAGTGGCCCTGTGAAAATCTGCATAATACATGTCATCTGAAGAAAATTGTAATGCGGGGGGAGGGGTCCCCTTAAAAATTGGAGAAGGATGCTATTCTCCTGGACAGGTGGGCAAGTGGGCAAGTAGCTTGATAGTATGCAGTTTCATGAATAAATTCATTATTGTTGCAGAGAATTGTATTAATGTTGTGTGAGAAATGCACGTGACTGGTCTTGTTGAAGTAATTGACTTTGACTTGTGATGCATGTCTCAAGGCTATAAAGGCACAGCTTTGATCTGACTGAATAATGAATGTGATTAGGTGAAATTGTAAAAAAAAAAAATAAAGGGGTGGGGAGCTGTCTTCTGGAGTGTATGAAATGATGCTATCCCCTACCTTCTGAAAGGATTTTCAAAAATTAATTCATACAGTGGTAAATATTTAATCTTTTGAAAATCTAAGCCTAAGAAATAAGTGTATAAATGTGAAATGTCATGAGAAGTAATGTACTACAGAGTGATGCAATATGGCTAGTTACACGATCTAACAGAGTTTTTTAGAAATAAATTCTTCATTATATAGATATAAATACAGTTATTTGTACTGTGGTGGAAAACAATTTGTATAATTCACTCATAAATTTTCTGATGCTCTTTTTCAAACTTCTAGCTTGTAATATCACACTATTTGTGTTGCTGTGAGAATTTGTAACAAATTTTCAGTTTATAATGTTCAGAAGCATGTAATAATGGTGATGATGATGATTATGATAATGATGATGATGATGATGATGATGATGATGATGATGATGATGATGATGGTAATAATAATAATAATGATAATAATAACAATAATATTTGGATTTATATAGTGCCTTTTTTCAGAGGACACAAAGCACTGTAGTAGATTTCCTCTTTGTTTCAGGGAGTAATCACAGTGAAAGCTTATTCACCAATGTACCTGGAGTTTTGCAGTGTTTTTGAAAGATGTTCATATCAAAATCAAGATCCTTAGGATATTAATACACATTTCTTCTCACTTTGCATTCTACATTCCACACGAAGTGAAAGTCAAAACTAGTTGCATTTTAAAAAGGTGATGATACTTGAGGAAAAGACTTTGATAATGAATACCAGAGGGAAGATCTTGATAGAGAAAGAAGCAGGACATGGCAAAAAAGGAAGAAGAAGTCATTTTCTCTTCACCCTCTAACTATCATTTCTAATACCTATCCATCAATGGAGAGAGGTGTTTTAAAGCAGTGGCCAGGAGCAAGAATTAAGTTGGGAATGCATCTCATGCCTTGCCTGAGGTGTGGTAGCACTTACATGGTCTGTTCACATTGTTAGGTTCTATTCATGGCTGAATATATCACCCACCTCATATTCACGCTGTGCTTTTTATTATCAACAAATAGTATTAAAATTTATGTCAACTACGAGCATTTTATGTATATGTAGATTTTTAATATAAAAAATATTAGGGAGTACTTTGAAAAGCTAGATGGAAACAAATCACATACAAATTGCATCTTTTGAGCAATATATCACTTGGCATTCAATTGTAATTATCTTCTTCATGTTCCAAACACCACAGATTCTTTTTTAAATCTTACCCGAGAGTACCTTTAAACAAAAGAAAAAAACAACAACCAAAACAAAAGACAAGCTCCAACATAAACCAAAACTGCATTCTTATAAAGAAAGAGTAGAATTAAGGAAGGAATATGGGTGGAACTCAATACTTTTATGTTGTTGAAGACATATGATATGAAATCTTTCTGAAGATGTATGGTATGAAATCTTTTCTAGTATTAGATTTCATGGATGAATAACAGCTCCAAATATTTTCCATTAAGAGAAGATTCCAAGGACATGGATACTTACTACTTAACAAGGCGTGTCATGGCAGAATTGAAGAGCCTTGTAAATTTACATAATTTCAGTGGATCTCTTCCGTTATCAGAGATGAAATGACATGGAGAGTTTACTCGTTGAAAGTCAAGAGTATCTCAATTGTCATAGTTAATTATTTGTTCGAGGATTTGAGGGGGAAATGAAATCGTAATTTGCATAATTGAAGTTGGTAATCTGAGTATGGTAGACTGATGAGGGTTTTCGAGATGATGTATTCAGTATAATTAGCATCAAATCAGAATGATTAAAATGATGAATTAAACCAAGGCAAACAGAAATGTTTTGGGTAAGTACTGCAGGAAAAAGGTATATCTTCTCTTTCATTTTTAAAGTGAAAGAAGAAATGCACATGAAAAAGGGAAGTTAAGAGATGCAGATATGTACAGCATGTGTTATGAGAAGATTTATTTCATATTATTTCAAAAGTGAAAATTGGAACTTAAAAAAAGTTTAGTTTGTTGATTTGATCTACATGGAGGAGATCGAGGGCCCACGAGACCGAAAATAGCAAATTGTAATATATAATGTCACACCGCTCTGACCAATTCCAATTAAAGGGCAGTGGAAAGTTTTTCATTGAAGGTGTGGGGCATCCGAAAACGGGGACTAAACATGCTAAAGGAGACATAATTATTTTATATACCGATGGCGCATTATCTGTGATGAAAAGGAAAATATGATACGAGAAAAGTCGGCCTCGCGGGCCTTCGGTCTTGCGGTCCTTTGGTCTCGCGGTCCTTCGGTCAAGTGGGCGGACCCCGAACAAGAAAGAGTGCAGACACAGGAGGGAAATGCAGAGAGAGAGAGTGACAGAGAGAGAGAGAGAGAGAGAGAGAGAGAGAGAGGGAGAGTGACAGAGAGAGAGAGAGAGAGTGACAGAGAGAGAGAGAGGGAGAGGGAGAGGGAGAGAGAGATGGGGAGATGAGGGAGGGATAGATAGAAAGAAACAGATAAAGAAAAATAAGAAGTGGGAGGGGAACTCTTTAAGGCATATCATTCCAGGTCCATTTATGACCAAAGATATCTATTTCATAGCTTTCAACTGACAAGTTTTAGGTTGTCAAAGGTAACATTAATGAAATTAATGAATTTAAGAGCTGTAAGTGTCATCCAAATCATTTGGGAGTGCAGGGTCAGGGGGCAAGCCCAGGGCTAGAATATAAGCCTACCAAGGTCAAAGTCAAAGTCATAGGCTATGAAATATATCCTTGTAGAGGGGATATAATGGGGGCTGAGGGGAGGGAGAACGGGACCGATTAATATCAGAGGGGCAGATTAATGTCAGGTCCATCATCACCAAGTGGATGGTAATGCGAGAGGGCTCTTCCCCATCCCGAGTAAAGTAGGAAAAGAACGGGATGTCAAAATGATTGTTTTGCCAATAGGGGGAGGATTCTGTTTCAGTATGACATGGCACTTTTCGGAGTTGTGGAAGTACCTCTCTGATTTCAGAATGATTTTATTCAAAGATTATAAGCGTGCAGGCAGTTTTCAGTCATAATGGACATGTCATATACAAGAGAAAGGAAGAAGAGATCACTTCATTTCTTTTGAAAGGCATACGAATTAACAGAAACTTCAGAATCAGCTTCTCAAAATGTCAGGTCTAAATTTTTTTAAAATCTGATTTTTAAATTTGATTTATAGGCACCATACATGAGATGGATGGTTCTTGTTAAAATGAATTTTGGCTTCATGTGGAAAAATGTAGGTCATAATAAAAGCAGAAATTTGAACCTTTCCTATTAATTCTTGCATTTGGGGAAGAAACAAAAAGAAGATATATATTTCCCTTTTAGCGCTGGTAGAGGGTAAAGCCTCATACTCTATAGTGCAAGTGTTTATCCACTTCTTGCTCTTAAAGTGATTACACAATGGTAAATTTTTTTTTTGATATATGATTGAGAATAGAATTGTAAGAAGAATAACATTAAAAATTTGATGATTTTCAGTCGAAATCAATGCATTTTGGCTAATTTTCTCATAAAAAGTCAAGAGTTGACAAAAAAATTTGAGTATGAGGTATGATGTAAAAGTGGGTACCCAGCTTCGCGCATTGCAGTTGTGCTGCGCGCTGGACTGTACAATATGTATTATACTTTTCGCGCATTTTGCTAGAAGTGCGCGACGAGGTACCCACTTTGACGTCATTTTGACGTCAAAGTGGGTACCCAGTTGAAACTGGGTCACAGCTGAGGGGTCAGAAATATCCTGAAATCTTACCACATTTGGGGGTTTCCTTGGCAACACGACTTTTTAAAAAACTTTAGGCAGATGATTTTCTGCTAATAAAATCATGCTCTTTTTAATGAGCTAACATTGTTTCAGCATTGGGTACCCCCTTTAAGGTAATGATGTTAGAGGAATAATGATTTCTGATGTACATGATATGTTCAATTCTTTTTCTAAGGCTGGTCATTGTTTATTCATTTTTATATTAAAAATCAGATTGCCAAATGAAGGACATTAATTTGATTCTGTATAGAATATGTAGAATATGGCAAAATCCTGCAAATATTTGATCTGCAGCATAAAGAGAAAGGAATGTTTATTCCTATATACTAGAGCTATATGATAATCACACATTGACATTTTGGTTCTTTGCACCCTTCTAGATGAAATGACATAGTCAGGATTTAGTCAAAACTAATAGAGAATCTGAGATACTCTCCAGTGTATTGGCAGAAAAAATTTGCAAGAATGCAGGCGGGGAGAGGACACCAATATTGGGAGAGAGGCTTCTCTAGTGTAGTGTGATCTACTGTCTGATTCATACACTATTTGTTTTGAAGTGATGGTGCATGCATAATGCCCGCTTTATGATTGGATTTTGTCATGGGGGGGGGGGGGAGGGGAAGCATGCCAGTTCCTAAGATATATATACATAACTTTTATGTTTGTGCTATTATGATGTTATGATAGCTATTAATCTATGGAGTATGGTTTGATTCTAGTATCAGATGCATATCCTCAGGAATCTGTACCGACATAACCCTAGTAGGGCTTGGGAATTTGAATATTTCAGAAGCACCTTTGGTTTTGCTTAATGTGACATGACTGTACTCCAAACATCCTAAAATGAAAATGTAACATTTCTATCACAAAAGTAACTTCAATGTATTTGTCTCGTGAAAATGAGAAGATATTACATTGTATCACATCCACATTGACAGAAATGCTTTACTGACTAAATAGCTAAGATCAAATATTCATGAATGTAAATAATTTATTTGATTAATTCTATTCCCCTCTAAAAATACACTTAGTGCTGTGTACACTGCTATTCAAAGCTGTTAGGCCCAAGTCATACTTCATTAGAAATGCATGTAATTTACAAAAATGACGTTTTGATATACCATCATAAAACCTGTTACAGGCACATAATGGTTGCATGCAGCACCTTTACGTGCCCATGTATGCGGAATTGCGAGCATCTTTGTGAATCATAATGACTTATATTTATTCATTTACAGACATGATGGGAGGGGGGAAAAACAGGAGGATGAAAATTGTAATTTTAAGAGATGAGGATGACAGGTTAGAAACACCTGACATACCGAAACGGTGATTTGAGTGTCAGTTTCACGCATCTCATGAATTTATAATCATGGCAGCGGCTTCACTGTATGAGGTGTTGTCATGGCAATGGGAGAGTATAGTGGATTTTCTTGATGATGATGAGAGGGTTTTTATATTTCTGAGGCAATGTGGAATGAGCACTGCGGTGTCCTCTTTATGAGGCTGATGAATTGTAATGAATATTTATGATGATGGAGTATAATCATTTTACTTACAAGTAAATTTTTGATAAACTATATATACAAAGTGAGCAAGCCTTAAAGGGAAAGTCTACCCCGGAAGTTTCACTGTTTCAATAAAAGAAGATAAATTTGAACAGCATTTTAAAAAAGAAATAAGCAAAATCGGTCAAAGAATAAGAAAATTACACTCATTTACTTTTTCTAGTAAATTACTCTCGGCTCTGCAAATTGGCAATACTGACTGATGACGTCATATGCGAGCAGGTCATTATTCACTTTGTACATGAAATTTCACATTTTCTCAATTTTCTTGGAAGTTACACATTTTCTTACCCCATAGTAAAAGTATGTTATGTAAAAAGCAATTCTTCTGAACAGACATTGATTATGGGGGTTAGAAAATGTGTAACTTCCAAGAAAATTGAGGAAATGTGAAATTTCTTATACAGAGTGAATGGAGACCTGCTCATGTACGATGTCATCAGTGTTGCAAATTTGCAGAGCCGAGAGTAGTTTACTAGAAAATGTAAATGAGTGTAATTTTCTTATTCTTTGACCGATTTTGCTCATTTCTTTTTTAAAATGCTGTTCAAATTTATCTCCTTTTATTGAAACAGTGAAACTTCTAGGGTGGACTTACCCTTTAAGAGAGAGAGAATAGGGGCCCCCGTCTTACAAAGAGTTATGATTCGATTGCAACTGTGAGATTGATCTTGACTGTGTACTTAAGATACAGGGGTTGAGATCAATCTCAAAGTTGCGATTGATCTGAATCAATCACAACTCTTTGTGAGACTGGGCCCTGGAGAGAGAGAGAGAGAGAGAGAGAGAGAGAGAGAGAGGAGAAAGGTGTAGGAGACAGTTACATAAAGCAGTTTCCTATATTTATGTGTATCTGCACATTAAACTAGAATGTTCTTTATTTCAAAGCAAAGCTCTTGTTGACTGGATGAGATGGTGTGTTTCACCAGAGCCTAGTGAGTTATCTTCATTCCCCTATCAAGCTTGGGAAGAGCTGCAGAGAAACGAAGACATAAATCCATGTGGTTACCAGGCTCATGTGATAAAATGTCACCAATGTCCCCAGATAACATGATCCGCCAAACTTGACCATGTTTGGTCAGGGCCGCTCAGCTTTAATGGCTCGCTTCGGGGGCTGGATGATTTCATCATTAACTGTCAGAATGGCATTGTGTTATCTACTTTAACATGGAGTTAATACCCTTCTACCTCTAAGCATATGATATATGAGAGATAAGATACATCAGGAGACAAAAGGATTTTTATGGCATGGATTTGTTTATAACAGCTGCATGAGAAATACACATTAGTATGTCCTTAAGAGGATGGTAATGCTTATTCTGTACATAATGCAGTCTAAGGGTGAAATTCTATGCAAAGCTCTTTTGAAAAGAATAGAAGAAAGTCAGAGAAGAACTGCTTTGTTCATTCTTGCATGTTTTGTTCATTCTTGCATGTATCTCTCTCTCTCTGTTTTCCTTTCTCCTTCACTCCATTATTGTATGAAATCAAGTTGAAAGGATATGTAATATGAAGATGGTTTTGTAGAGCAAGAACTGATCGAAGAACTACTGGGAAAACAAATGCAAATTTGCAGAAACTTTCACTCAAAATGAAAGAAAAAAACAACAGCAATGAAGTCAAAGGCAGTCAACAAAATATTCCATAGAAACTTCATGCTTTTGTCTGTTATTATATTTTTGTATGAACAGTTATGAATATAGGAATTAGAAATTCATCAGCTCAAGTACATGATTGGAAAGGGAGCTGTGAACTGTGCCTGTACATCTACTTCTTTCGCCTTGAGTTTGCAGACTTTGATGATAGATTTAAAGTTAAATTTTTTATTCAGGCCATTTCAATGATTTCACTGTGATTTCCCAGTGGCATACTCGCCACATTAAAAATCAGGTATACCATGACATTGAAGATTTCTCATGAATATAGGATCATATTCTCCACCTGACTACATTGTCCGTGACTTTGCCTCCTTTCCTCACTTGGAGCAGCCTCGAGTCCAATGTCTTCACATACATTTGTTGCCTTGATGGACAGGATTTCTCCCACAGGACAATGATTACTCTAACATGTGCACATACAGCTGTGTGATGTTCTGAAAGAGACTATGCCACTTGGTCTCTCACCGGGGAAATGTTTCATCTGTCAATCAGGGTTAAAGCTATATGAAGATGATCTAAGGAAGATGTTGAACAACTTATCCTCAAGCCATCTTTTGCTTATTTTGTCGCTGACTAGTTCAGATGTGTTTTTTGGGAGGGAGGAGGGGGCTCTTACATATTTAGGATTTTTTGAATGATATGAATCAGAAAATAGCATTGAACATAGAGATACTTAAAGGCATTGGCTAACTTTGTGAGCAGCTGATTAAAAAAATTCTCAAACTAAGATGAAACATGTGTATGAGTACTTGTATTTATACTCAAAAACCCTGAAACCAACCATAATTTGGAAGGAAAAGCTGTAAATTAGACGCAAACCGCGATTTTATTAGCTTTTGTCTCGAGAGACACTGAACTAAGAGGACCGTTTGGACGAATTACAAAATACCGTTACTTGCCTTCCGCCGCGTGATACGTCAATACACACAGTGCGGTCCGTTGAGTCATGTGCGCATGCGCACTCCTTACGTTGGGTCTATGCAACCGACCCTCGTATATTTTTCAAACATTGGTTCACATTTCTAATATTTAAAAATACTTCCCGTGGATATTATGCTCTGAAACTTTCACACTGGTATTTTTACACTATAACCCTAATGTTTATCCCATTTTTAAGTAACAAAATGAGATTTTTTTAAAATCATGACAATGTTAGCCAATGCCTTTAAGCTTTTTGACATGCAGTCAACAGAGTACTGTCTATTGTCTAAATTTTTGGCTTTCTGTTCATTCGTGCAATTTTACTCTGATGGGTGCATGTTGAAAAGCTTTAGTATTTGAGTGTTCAATGCTATTTTCCAATTTTGCAGTACCAAACACCTATTCATTGATATGAATGTGTGTATGACTCATAATGTTGCACTGAAGTAAAAACATATCATATGAAACAATAGAAAGATTTTAGAATGTAGCATATTGCAGTTATAACAATTTGTTTATTATAAAAAAATTTACAGGTCTAATTTGAAGAAAAATTCAAAGATAAAGTCTGTGAATGTCGAAGAGAGCTTTCAGAACACTGTTCATTTTTTGTGTGTGCAATACTTCATAGTTAATTTTATAGTAAACCTGAAATATTTGTGAAGAAATCATATTCCTTTGATCTTTTTTGTGAGCTACTGTCATTGATTTCCCCATGTTTGTAAATATCTTTCTGTCTTATGTAAAGTTCATAGAATTTTTTTTTCCTGAAAAAGTTATGAACTTTTATAGAAAGTATTCTTATTGAATCTCAAATCAAAACATAAAGCAGATTTTTTTTTTCTTCAGGCAGTGATTATTAAATAATATTTTGCTGCACATGCTATAGAGATGAAGGATATTTTTATACATAGTCTCCAGGGTATGATGCATGTTGTTTCTGATACAAGTTTTATTTCATATCATTTTCACAGCCCCAAAGAGATTGAATCAATTCAACCACAAATCAAGCCACTGGCCATGGTTTCCATTTCACCTCAAATTAGATAATGTGCACTCACAATTATTCAAGTGTCTACATCACAGTATTGACTTTATTTCTGTTCTTTCATGGAGGCTTTTTATGTCCCAGAGAAGATCCCTTTTGCTAATTTCCTGGCTCATTTTTGTCAAATTTTGCATCTCCATTGTTTGTGCCCTGAAATTGGAAATACAATTAATCTACTGACAAATGAAGGCTACCATTCAGCTTTCAAATCAAATTAAGGTTTCCACAGTTTATCAGCAGACATGCACGTGAAATGCGGTCGATCACAAAAATCATTATAATTGCAGGAACCGTTGTTCAATTATCCAAATGAAGGCTTTGTTTGAGGGAGTCTCAGTGATGAGGGTATTCTCTGTTTTTCTTCTTTCTCAAGTTAGTCATCTATGTGTAATTGTGAAAACAGGAATCCTACGGGAGAAATACAGTCGTGCCGTTCATGATTTTTAGCATACCTTGATGCATTGTGTGCTATTTCATTGAAAAGCTTGTAGCAGTTCTAAATCAGTGGTATCCCTACCCCATACCTATTTTGCTGGAGGCTCAATTTTTGGTCTGAAAGATTGGTTCGCCTCAATTATTCTGGGGGGAATTGGATTAATTTCAGTCGTAAAATGGACCCAATGCTGCCTATACTACCGGGCAAGGGCAAAAACCCAGCATTGCACTTTCTCCAATTTTACTAATGCATCTCAATTTGTGCCCAATTGGAACCTCCTTTTTCTTGCATTGTGCATGTATATTATTTTCTAGGCTTCTCTAGGTCATTCTTCTGTCTGTCTGTCCGTCTGTCTGTCTGTCTGTCTGTCTGTCTGTCTGTCTGTCATCTATTTGCTAGCCAATATCTGAATGGTTCACGAGAATGACTGGTAATGCATATGTCCCTACCTAATCTCCTGATTGTTTTGTCTCTTCTATTTTCCACAATTTTGTAGTATTCTACTACCGTATTGTATTTTACAATCTCTGAACTTTTTATACTTAAACCCCTGTCCGTCTCCCTCCTCCTCCCCAAATATCTCTCCCTCTATTTGTTGATTTACTTTAAATTTAAAATCTTTCCAGTGCTATCACATTCTTACCTGTCTCCCTTACTTTAAATTTCTTTGTTTGAGGGTCTATTTTCGTCTATTACTGTTTCTCCCCCCCTCCCAATTTTTATCCACCCCTCAGTCCTCATCTCTCTTTCTTTTGTTGTCACTCTCCCTCTCTCTTTTTCTCTTGCTTTGGAAATCTTCCTCTTCCATATTTGCATTATCACTTTTCCCATTCCTTGTATCTAATTTGAGCGTAGCCTGATACTCTACATTTTCATCCAAAAAGCACACTTACTAGCATGTCCATTCTTTTTCACTTTTCTTCCCTGTGGAAATTCCATATGCCATTTCCTCAGATCTCCATTGCCATGGCAACTAATCCCATTGATGCATTAACCAAGATATCATGTATGGATTCAAAGATGCTTAATCCACCAATAGGATTATCTCCCTCACTCTGATCCCGTTAGTCATGCCCTGTGTTCAGCCACTCGGGTTACTCCATGGGTAAAAAATAAATGCAAGGAGACTTAACTTGTTCGAAGCCCCATGTTGTACTCCTGTAGAAGATGCTTAGGATGAAACAAGAAGATTGAAAGCTAGGAGAGAAATAAAGAATAGGATAAGACACAAAGATGAAAGAGGAAATATGTATCTTGAGAGAAAGGGGATAAAGAGAGGAGAGAGAAAGAAAAAGATAAAAGAGAAAGAGCAAGAAAGAGAGAGGGAAGGAGAAGAGCAAAGAAAAATGAGCCAAAGAAAAAGAAAGAGAGGGGAGAATGACAGACAAAGAGACAGAGAGAGAGAGAGAGAGAGAGAAGAAAAAAGAAGAAAAATTTTTGCAAAGGGGAGAGAGGAGGAAAGAGGAGGATAGAGGTGTAAAGGCAAAGAATATACAACCTTTGTAGAACTGCCCACCTGATAGTCTGTAATAACATGCAAGGTGTGATGCTCCTTGGTCCTGTGTCATATTCATATGAAGAATGACAGCCAGGGATGTGATAGAATTATTGATGCTGATATAATGAGTGAAGAACAGGAAAAAAATATGATGATGAAGAAAAGAAGGTTGATGTGGTTAATGAAAAATGAACAAAGAAAGCACCGGAATATAGAGACTGGGAGAATTGAATTGTGAATGAAAGGAGAGACTGATTAAAAGAAAGGTGCAAGCTTTGAAAGAAGGGAATGGGAGAGAAAGTAGGAATGTCATGAAGATGAATGGAGTTAGGTTAAAAAATACCCCTAATAAGAATTTGAATATGATTTACACACAAGAAGATATTTATTTTACCAATGTCATAGATTACAGTCAAGTAAATATTTGTTTAAGAATATGTATTCAGAGTTTACAGGATTGCGCATACTTTATTTTTCATTAACTGGAGTATGACTGATAATTGACTGTCCCTTCAAAATTGATGATGATGGCAGGTTATTTTGAAGGAATGTATATGCGATCCAGATTGATGTAAAATACAAGTTGAAAATACATTATGCAGAGAAAAAAATCTGAGTACCCAGTTTGAGAGATGATTTTTTTTTTCCAGTGTAATATAAATGCACATCCAACAATTACCTGCAAAAGCTGTCACTCAGGATGACAATTAGTGGTTTAAGCGCTGCTGGACTATTGCATTAAAAGCTACAAAATCTGGCATTGCAGCATCGACCCTAGGGGGAGCCACATACATGCACTGGCCGCGTTCTTTTTGATTTTCAAGAAGAAATATGCATTCCTATGCATGGACTTTGAGATGGCCATAAAAATGGGGTAATTTCCTGTCAAAAATGGACTGGTGATAGGGATGAAATATTGAGGTTTAGGACAGGTGGTAGTGAGATGGGATTTTGATTTTAGATGAAGGAAGAGTTGGTAGGAAAAAAAGGGGTAAAGAACATAGTGGTCTGGTTGATGAAGAGAATTGATGGATATATTATTTGGAGCCAGATACATTATTCAAAATCATTGAAATAGGGTTTATATGAGTCAGAAAGGAAGGTATACTGATGTTAGTTTTTGAAATCTTTAAAAGAAATATCTTGCCTTTGTTATGTACTATTAAAAAATAATAATAATAATATCAAAATTTTATATAGTGCCTGTGACAAAATGAATCAAAGCGGTTTACAAATGAACATTACTAACGAACTTAATATTACTCACGTTACTTATATACAAGATAATAGTGATCAAATTCCTTTTTCTTGCCATCTCACAAAACATTATGATGCAATGAATAACACTTTTCTTTCTCTTTTTCTCTTTTCATGATTGCAGGTAAGATGTTTTGCTGTTTCTTGAAAGATATTTAAATGGGATGGTAAGTCGTATCACTTCCCTGTAATATCTTTCTTTTACTCAAACTGGGAAAAGCTATTGTTCTGCCTCTAGCAGAAGAAAGAATGCATACAACTCAGTTTCTGATGTAAATGCATTTTAAAGATTTAGTCAGAAAAAAAGGGATAGATAAATCACAAGTTTTTATTCTGGATTTCCCTGTATTTCTGTTAGTTTTGTATTGAAATAAGAACAACACTTTAAGGATTGGATACATGTAGTCAGTTTAAAATCAGCAAAGGATATGACATGCATGAGAAGATGAAAATAGAACATTATCAATAGGTGATCGTGACAGGGTCGGGACCCCACCATATATTTGCTGCCACCATCGAGATAGAATCTCAGCTAGATGTCATCGGTGAGGAGACAACTTCAAACAAAAGGAGTGTTAGCGAAGAGCCCTCAATGGGCTGTTTTTCCACTCTGTCAACTAGATCCCCCAAACGGCAGACAGACGTGATGATACGAGTCTGGTTTGCCAGGCAAGTGAGGTTTACTTATCGCTCCAGTCATCGTTTACACTGGTCCTCTCAATCGCCCATGCCAAGCAAATACATTTGTCATCTTATTTTTTGAGAGTAGGTTAGTCTCCTTTTCAAAGGGCTAGTTTGTAATTTTTCTGGGCTGCATTACATGTCCAATTTTAATTTCTTATAAAAGTTTTAAGGAAAGGATAATGTTTTAAATCTGTCCAATGTCAAGTTATGATTTGATAATTAAAAGAAAAAAACCAGTTAATTTACAAAGTGTTGAGGTTTCAATTTGAATTGTATAAGTAGTATTTTATCGTCCAGTTTACACCACAAGGGTATTAACTGTTGTCATTTACCTTTGACTTAATACCTTTTTGCCCTGAGCAGATGATAGAGCAAGGATATGGTTGGCATCAAACAGCATGATATAACCTTGTTAGGTACAATATAACCATCTCCTTGCAGCTTGCCATAGCTTATCTCAGAACACTCTCCCTTCAGTATAACCATGTTCACCATTGATTAATTCAGAATCCTCTCGCTTCAATCAAACCATGTTGGATTCTCACCGCTTCATTCATTTCTACCTTGATCAAATGTCAAGTTCACTCAGCTATCGATACATTGATATTGATTCCATCGAGCCTTGCGATGTACGCTTGCTTCTGTTTCCTGATGACTACTTGCTGGTGGCATTCTCTAGAGTCTTGTTTCAGTATATATCAAGGTTTACAGTGGTTGCATCGAGAAGTGCCTCAAGGATAACACTGTATTCCTTGACATGTACCCTTCATGATCTCTTGTACCTTGTACACTGAGTAGGATAACAATAAGGAACTATTAATTAGGTGCGAGCATGTATGAGATACTTTCAAATTGCTCAAAGGGGGAATTGTAGAAGTATTTAACATAGGAAAGTATTCAGATAAGTGTTGATAGAAACCCTATGCTTGAGGGTTTATTGCTATTCTGTTACCAATTTATGTCACAAAGTCTTTGATGTAACAGTAGCGTAAATTTCAGGAGCTTGATGAATCGCCTTCATAATCAAGGATGCTTTGAATGTCGATCATAATTTTTTGCAGTCGTTTTTACAGGGAGAAAAAAAGACAATTAATTAATTTTGTTCAAGAGATGTAAAGATGCCATGCCTTAATTATTCTGAAATTCAGTATTCCTAGATGAATCTTTTATGGATGAAGTGATACAAATTTCCTGTGTCAAAAATTTTTGTTCAGTTGCACCATGCTTCCGTGTTGAATCTGATAATGGGACTAATAGGAATTTTAGTCACTGGTAATTGTGCATTCTGATTCTATTTACTGGTAGATTAAAACAAAAAACTCTCAATGGATACTTATTTATTTCTGTGACTTGGAATCTTGTTTATTTTCATGAAATATTTGAAAAACAACCTGAACATGGTCAGTAGCTAATCAAAGCAACATAAAAAATGTCCCACCTCATTCCAAATAATCCATCATGATGAATATTTTCATTGCTCAGGTTTACCCCCATCCCCAATCTATGATAGTTCCGTGATGGATCTGACATGAATCATTTTCCATTAAAGTCTTGAAGGCACGATGACTCTGCATACCCTGGCTTCTTCTTCCAGGCTTAGATATTGCAGAATTAAGCTGCCTAATTTGATTAATATTTTCTCGCAGATGCGCGAATCTATCACCGCCCGAGCACCCGGCTTTGAAGCGAGGCAATCAGGTTTAGAGGGAAAGAGAGCAAGAAATATAAGATCCATGCATGGAGTCATAGTCTAATCAATATTTCTGCATGACTGGGAACATGAAGCCAATGACTTAGGTTGGATTTTGCAGAGAAATATATTAGCTTTTTGTGTCCATGTATCATGGTCATTTGTTTTCCTCCTTGAGACGGGCATGTCATACATTTGAAAGCATCTATGCCGGAGCATGATTTTTGGATCATGCGTAAGAAAATGTGTTGAGAAAAATGGAGAGAAGAGAAAAGAAAGGGGGAGATATGGATAAAGGGTGATGTGGACAGTAGAAAGAAGACATCGTACAAATTCAATTAAATGAGAGCAGAAGTAATTAAGCAACAGAATGTTAATAACTTCAGATATATATTTGTAGGGAGAAGAAGAAAAGGAGGATTAGAAGGAAGAGGGAAGAGAAAACAGGAAAAGAAAGAAGGAGGAGAAGAAGGAAGAGAAAAGAGGAGGAAGGGGAAAGAAGAGGAGCACGAGGACGAGGAAGAGGATGAGTAAGAAGGAAGTGGAAGAAAGACAGATGGCGAGCAGTAGAAGGTGGGATTAGAGTTGGAGAGATAAGTCAAAATATTGAGAGAAAGAGAGAAAGAGAGAGAGAGATACCAGCTGATGACCTCATAGCAATAAAACGTGTTAGAAGTTATGATGCCAAACCTGTATATGGATATGATGTCACAGTCTCCCTATCGCTGTTATGGTTCAATTGGAGTGCCATATGAAAATCCTTTCCAACATTTCAAATGCATGGCTGGGTTGTGATACAGCTGTCATAGAGATTGACACTGCTGTGAATGTATTCCTTAATCAAAACAAGAATGTGCCATATTATGGGTATTAAGGGTTCTGTCTCCATTCCATGTATACATAAACTCGTATCTAACCAGCATGAATTGTGTACTGGAATATATTCATGTCCATACGCATGTACTTGAGAATTTTCAATACATTTACTTTTGAAATGGAATCATTATTAATGCATGTAATTGTTTTTATGACCACTTGAAACCAGTTGGTAAAAAAGAGACACATATTTCATAAGATTACTTCTTTAAAGTGATTTGTACCAATTAAGTTATTACAGTTATGTATTTTAGTGTGAAATCAGTGCCCATTAGTCAGTGAGGACAAATGTCAAATTTTAATTCATTTTTTGGAAAATGTCTGCTGTGCATTATTAGGCCTTTTAAAAGAATATAAATTTGTGGATTTCTTCAGAAGTTGAAATGTGAAATGGAGAAAACTGAGGTTTCCAAAGCAAATGTTGTTATTCCTAAGTGCAATGCGGGTGAACAAAATCATGGTATTTTTAGATTCAAATGGATGAACCATACGGTATCCATGTATCTGATGACCTTTAAAGAAACCTTTCTGATACTATTTCAGGTGCTTGCTGTTCATTCAGCTTAAAAAAGGGCATTTACACTAGAAGTATACTTTTTCTGATTTTCAGTTTAAATAATCATCTGAATGTTAATTTCTTAATTTGGAATTGCATATTAGTATATATCACCCATTACCCTTAATTAAGTGGTTCATTCTAATAAAAAATGTTAAAATGCTGTTGCTGCTCATCACGTCATGTGCCCATGTTTGATAAATAAATTCTGAATTTGCAAATTAATGATTTAATTTAAATTATTGATATACTAGATACAGGGATAAATAAATCTTGTAAGTCTCCTATCACAAGCTCTATTGAAGAGACACAACCAAAGGAATTTATGAGGAAATACTCTGCACATTCATTCTCAAAACGATGTGTTTCTTGACATAAATGTTTGTGATGTTCATGCATGTTTGAATTCAACATGTTTTGTCCTCTGCATATCCCTTTCATCACATGTTCATCAGTGATATTCTCTGATGCATATCTCTTACTTTTCCCTTCTTGTCTTGATTACAAAACCATCTGTGGAGGAAATAAGTACCCCTCAAAGCCATGAAGTCCAATCATCCACACTTTTCATCACAAAGATTTTGTGATGGATTGTGCTATCTAAGTAAGATGTGGACTTATTTTCCTTTGAGATTTTGATTGTTCTAATTTTTTTTTTCGATATCTTTTTGATTGTGGTATTGCTGAGAGTTTTTAGTTGCAGTGTTTCTGGATGATAGTTATTTCTTAAGAAAGATGTGTATTTGTTATTTTTACATTTATGACTTTTAAGATATTTTAGATGCAATATTTCTGTTTGAGAGTAATACCTTGTACTTAGCATTCCTTTCATTTAGTAATCCTTGTGTTTTCGTTCATAGTACTATTGCTGTAAATTTTAAAAAAAAAACATTAAAAGGGTAAAAATTGAGCTATAAATGCTCTTTGATATTTTCACTGAAATTGATGTATATCTTTGAATAATGTAATTCAACCTAGCATAATGAATAAAAAAAACACTTTAGGAAGCACAAGACTAAAAAATAGCTCTGTAATATTTTATGGAAGATCGATTTGTACGTTTGAATGGTGGAAGTGGATTTGACCTTTCTGGGTGTGCCTTCAACCCCAGAAATGAAGCATGGGTTGAAGGCAGCTTCTGTCATTATGATCCAATTTACCTATATTCAACGTCTCCTCTTTCGTGAGCATCAAGATTTTATTTTTGACCCAAATATCTACAATTTCTTTTTGATTGACCTCGTTGTGGAAGAGGCTTGTCCTTATGGCTGCAGTCAACTTTTCTGTTATTTTGAAAGTCCTCTTAGGCAAGATAGTAAACTGCTTTGAAAAAAAAAACACCTGCAAAATGAAAAGAAATAAATTGAAGAAGGTGAAGTTGAGCTTCACAGCTTTTGTTTGCTAAATCTCCTGGATCTGTGAGTATGCAGTGAAGCCATTGTTCCAATTCCTTCTTTGCTACTCCTAGTCTGTACTCTCATTCCTTACAGAATGGCTTCTTGCCCCTCATGTTCCCAAAAATGTTTCCATGACCCACATTTTGAGGTGGTTTGCCATGTCCTGTCTTATCAGGGCTTTTTAGAGCATACAGAGCTCTTGTTTCAAATAGGTTCCTAGATTTGCTGTATTTGGAGCATGGGCAAACAAACTTGCATGTTTAGCTTTCACCCTAGGATTATGCCTAGGGCAACAGCATATGATCCTTCCTTTATTCATGAATGGATACTCGTTACAGATAGCTTGCAAGTTTGCTACACGCACAGTCTTTATGCAGAGCCTAACTCTTTACATGCTTTGTCTGATGAAATGAACAAACATGAGAGCACCACTGTTGACTTATGTCACACATGCAAATTATTGAACTTAACACTTCAAACAAGGTACCCGTCCAGGGTTTCAGTTTTCAATAAACAGTTAACCGTGTGAATATCTTAAGCAAACAAGGCAAGTACCTAATGTTATCATAAGAACTGGGCATAAATTGGTTAAATTGTCATTGAGTAAATTCCTTTTTTCACAATTAACAATCCACCGATCTGGATCAGGTGTTGCAGTTTTCAGATTTTTTTCTACAATTTCAATTTGCACGTAACAGTATTATTGATAGGCTGAATGAAATCAATGTTGCAATGAGTCCATGAAAAGGACCAGCAAATTAGAATAATTAATCTGTCTGTTTGTGGCTACTTTCTTTTTATTAAAACCTCAGTATTCCTGGAAACTGAGGCCATTAGATTCCAACCCTTCAAACACTGCAAGGATGCTAATGTCATCTTCCTAGACACCAACACATTAAAGGCCTTCCATATTCAAGTAAACAAATAAAAGGAGAGTTACCCCTTAATGTATGGCATTGAGGGGTTTTCCATTAAACCTCATTGTAGTCAATGTCTAATGATGTATTACAGGGCTGGAGTCATGTAATTTGAAGCGCAAGACTGGTCGTCAGTGGTATCCGATGTCATCCCAAAGCGGGAAATTCCTCCAGTCTTAGCGACGCCACCCCCTCATAAAGCTGACTCGCTCCCCATTTCCGTAACACGCTTTACCAGTACCCTGTTTTCCCCTCTCCTAATCATGTCTTAAACAAGGTACAAAAATGACGCTGCGTGCTACAAGTGTTGTGGCCTATATTTGGGGGCTTAATTTCTTTCATTATGCCATTTGCACTCTACCGTTGCAAGGATTGATTTAGATATAAATTGGGGCGTTGGTAGGGTCCGATTACGAGGGAATGTAGAGGAATGCTTGATGAGAGAGCTTGGTAAGGATAGGCGTCGGGATGGGAGATGATGCCTGGTGATTAAATGGCATGTCTGGAGGCAATGTTGGGTGTGATATTAGAATGATTCTTAATGACATAGAGGAATCATGTGAGAAATGATAAACTGGTATCAGTAATGTTAGGTTCAATGAGCCAGTACTTATTGATAGGATGACGTCAGTCTCTTTCATTCCTCTTCTCTTTTCCTTCTCTCTTTTTCTCTCCCTCTCTCTTTTGCCCTCTCTCCCCTTCCCTTCTCTGTCTCCCTCTTACTTTTCTTTCCTCTATTCATTTTGTGATTCATAATTGAGAAAGCTCCTTTTATATTTTTGTGAATGAGAACTGTATATCTGTTTGGTAGCAAACATAAGAAAAATATTTGTAACATTTATTGGATGCATGACTTTCATGGAACCAACAGACCATGGAACCAATGTAATAATGTTTCTGGTCTTCCCCATGTTTCTGCTCCTCAAAAAATAGTTGATTCTGGTCCAGACTTGTAGTAGCGCATTTAGATTCCTAAGTTGAATTTGTCACCCTTATGCAGAAAGGGTTAAAGTTGTAACACTTAACCAAAGTGGCCAAGTATATATATGGCTTGCGTGACTGTCCGCATAGTTTGGTTGCCCTGGGCAAGTGGTCAAGTGGTTTTCTAGTACCCTCCATCCTCCTGATACCAGTATGTTAATGATGATGCTATCTGTTGCCATGGCGATACAAACCCTGGTGGAAGATACTCAGTAAATTTGGACAAGCATTTACTGCAACAAGATGGGGCAGGGGAGACTTGGAATTGGCAAGATTCTCACGTACCAGGAGTATCTGGTGGCAGTGTAAACTACTTGAATGAATTATCTGCTATGAAATTGGCATGCCTATCGATCTCATTCTATTTGTCAAGATGATGGGAAGATATTTATGGCAAAATTTCATGAATATGATTTTTAAATGAAAATTGTGATGTATGAGAAAATGGATTATTCTTTCCAGTGCAGTCTATCTTATTCATTCTCTGTCACATAATTTCTCTGTCTTTATTTCACGTAACAAGATTCAAATTCATAATAAGTGGTAAAAACTATATTGAACCCAAAGCAAGTATTCAGTATTCAGAATATAGACTACATTATGTTAAAGGCAATGGCTAACTTTGTGAGTAGCTGATTTAAAAAATTCTCAAACTAAGACGAAACATGTGTATGAGTACTTGTATTTGTACTCAAAAACCCTGAAACCAACCATAATTTGGAATGAAAAAGTGTAAGTGTAAGTTAGCCGCAAACTGCGATTTTATTATCCTTCGTCTCACGAGACAATCACTAAGATGACCACTTTGCTTGAATTTGAAAATGCCGTTATGTGCCTCCCGCCGCGTGATTCGCTAATACACACAGTACGGTAAGGTGAGTCATACGCGCATGCGCACTCCTTATGTCTTATTCTGTGCAACCGACCTTCGTATAGTTTTCAAACATTGGTTCACATTTTTGATATTTAAAAATACTTCCTGTGGATGTTATACTTTGAAACTTTCAGACTGGTATTTTTACACTATAACCCTTATGTTTATCCCATTTTCAAGTAACAAAACAAGATTTTTTTAAAATCATAACAATGTTAACCAATGCCTTTAATGTCTGAGAAGAGCTCATTAAACCAAATATTAATGAAAGGTAATTTGGAAGTCTGATAATTTACAATAAAGGATTGTGAGATTCTTAATGATTTAAAAGTAAAATAAAAACACATCTTCCAACAAATATTTTATATTGTAGGCAATGTTTCTTGTCATTAATCCTTAAATATAAGCACCTTGAGCATCCTTTTAGGTGAATATGTTGCTCAGTATGAATGTCTGCATTATTACTATCATTATTACTATGATATATATGAATATATCTCTAGTGGTACAAATTTACTTAATGACATATCTCAAGTTTTGATACCTTTAATTCCAATGAAAAGATATCTCTTTTTTGACTGTTTAAAATTGCTTTCAAAATGGTTTTCATATTCATTTATCATGTGAGGAGAGCTTTAAGGTTCTTAACATCAAGTACAGAAGTTGACGACTTTCTTGCCCTCAGCAGAAGTACAAATATTATATTACACTTCCATATTAAAAAAAGCTACCAAGCTTTGTGCGGAAGCAAGATTATAAAATGCTCTGGAGGTATAGAAAATAAGAAATGTATGCACACACAATTAAATGCATTTCTATGGATGCGAGAAAGAAACAGTCCCCAGGTACTATATGCTTAAATTGCCAGCAACGCCTCACATAGGAGCTTGTACATTAATTATTCACAGCACAGTATCTGATTGTAAGGACTTGAAATGATAATGGCAGCATAAAAATACTCTATAGACACGAGCTAAAGCTAACTTCTAGTCTTCATTGCTAAACACTTTTCAGAGTGTTTTTAAATCTTTTGGAAGTATTTTGTTTGTCAACAATGAAAGGAATTTCTACCTTTGCATCAAGTTAGCTTTATAAAAGCAGAAAAATGGAAACAAGAACTAGGTTATAATATGAAAAAGGATTTTTAGAAATCTGTGGACAAATTGAAGTTATTCTGGTGCTCAAGACTATGTTATTTCATGTCATGAAATGAAAAGGACACATTGGGGCAGTTCACACCTTCAGGAAAAAGATAGATTTAAACAAAAATCTATTTTTAGATCGGAATCTCATATTTTGCGTGTGAACTACAATTGGTAGTAAGTGAGATTCTGAATGTGCTCTGAATGACTGGAGTGGGTTTTATTTGTGTATGAATTATGGGATTAATTGGCGAATGCTTTATACTGCAAGTTTTGTTCCTTACAGCATACATCACCATAAGTGAAAGAAGATATTCCACATGTGAATGGATGCCTGAAAATGAAGTTTTTTCCTTGTGTGAATGAGCTTATTTTCAGAATTGCTCTGAGCTAGATGACTTCTATTCATGAATGACATGAAGGACATCTTTTGATAGATGAGTACCATTAGGTTGTGCTAGGTATCTGTATCCTCTAATCTAGCTCTTGAGTACAAAAGCTCATTTTCCCTTTTCCCTCATTTCATTTCCTTACAATCTGCCTCTTTCACCCTTTTATCTATCTTCTCTTTCCCTTCAGCTCTGTAGATGCTCTCTCTCTCTCTCTCTCTCTCTCTCCCTCCCTCTCCCTCTCTCCCTCCCTCTCTCATCTTGATTCTTGTTTTCTTATTTCTTTATATAGTTTATTAACTTAATATCTTATTTTACAATTAATGTATCATAACTGAAATTTATATGTGCTATACAGAAATGACATATTATTATTAATAACTAGAATTTTCATTTAGTTATTTGCTAACTCTGTTTTCCTAAATATCTGTGTTATAAATTTCTTAAACACAAGTATACCACTCCTTATATTGTTTTTATTAGTATCATTCTCCCCTATGCGATTCTATTTTTCATTTCTTCTACCTGCTGCTCATATACCCTGTTATCTTCCCAAGATGTTAACGTATTGCATTTCTTACTTGAATAAAAAATTGAAATGGAAACCTTCTTTTTTTCTATATTTCTGTCTAAGACATATAGCTTTGGATGGATGTTTATAAAAGGTACATCAGACGTAGGGAGCTATCCATTTCTTTTCTTCCCATGGTTTTAACCTCGTCACGTCTCGCCGAATTTTGCAGTCAGCATCCACTCCGCCGCGTCTGGACGCCCAATCACCCTAAGGGCCTTTTTAGACAAGCGTTTCGGTCACTTTATGCAAATGAGATGGTCAGCGTGAAATTAACACGGCTATGTGAGTGAGTCATTAGGAATAGTATAACTCCACCATTGTACCCCAAGGCCTATGCTTACAGGGAAATGGAGAGAGTTAAGAATAGCTACCAGTGTGTTTAGCCATGCCTTCATTTCTTAAGACCTGTTGCACTGCTTTATTCTGAAAATTCAAATGTGAAATGTGTTATCAAATTACATGTTGAAATGTTGAATAATGAAATATTCCAAAATGGGACATAGATTCAGGCATAGTGAGGCCTATCAGGTTTTTGTATTTTAGAACGTACATGTATAACAAAACCTAGCTTTTTCATTTCTCATAATTTGGTATGCAAAATTCAGAATAGAGAATGGCCATAGCTTAAGATTACGAATTTGAAATTTGTTCATTCATTAAGTTACTATTACTTAGGTTTGTCTCAGTTTATCCCCCAAAATAAATTGTTATCTAGTGGCCTTTGGAAGTTATGATGTAAATCATCACATTGTTACGATTGCCTGATGTGACTTGCTTCTTTTTTTCCCTGAAATTGAATATGGTATCTCCAGTTATATTAAACTTCTAGTTTGATTGTGACAATCTTATCTATTTGAGTTGATTCATTCAGAAGTTGCAAACTTACTTTCTTACACTTGTTGGGAAAAAAACCTTTCTTCCACCTAGAGCAAAAAGTATCCTTCCTCTTTCCCCCACAAATCAATAGCTCTATTTGACCTTCCAATTTAGAACCAAGTTATTCATCAGAAAACATGAGAATTCCTGGGTCATTTCAATTTGGAACTATTTGACCATTCTGACTCATCTCCTGTCCACTGTTCATGGGGATACCTGGGCAGATCTATCACTTAATTACCACTGACCATTCATTTGATGTAGTAGTGACCATTGGTAATGACCATTGTCATAATGAGAATGAGATGGTTTTATTGATGGTTGGATAAATTGGTTTTGAAGGAAGCTTTGCTGAAGGGCTGTCATTTGACTTTGCATGGTGTAGTATTGGCTGGGATGAAGACTACATGCATCTGGGGGGGCCATTCATCCGAGGCAGGGTTTCCCGACCCAGGCTAACCAGAAAGCAATGAAAAAAATAGATGAAACGTTTGCACTCATAACTTGCTACTATTAGAAAAAAGAGTGCAAATCTTTTACTCATAATTTGAATTTAGTGTACGTGTTGAATAGAGTAGTTATAAGGCAATAAAATTTAAATCAAGCATTGAAAGAAGCATTTTACAAATCAGACAAATCCATTAAAGTGCAGTGTCAGAGACCTTTAGGCATTCAAAGTGTCAGTTAGGTGCCACTTGATGAGTATGTAATTCTGATTAGTTTAGTACCATTCTTAGAGATGGATGGAAGGGACAATTAATCTTTCATCAGTAATTGCCTAGGTTCATAGCAAAGCTAATAGACTGGAAAGATAATAGAATCTGAGAAATGGATCAAACTGTCAAAGTTTAATTTGATTCAGTGTGTCAAAATGAATTTGAAAAAGGAATGCCAGGGCAGTATATTCAAGTCCTTGTGTCCTGTGGGCAAGATCCTTGCTTTGTTTTGACTAGTCCTCCCAAAGTTGTTTCAACCCCAGGAGGTGTTATAACCCTGACCCAAACAGCACTTTATTCATGAATATTCATGAGAAAAGATGTAATATTTGACCTCATTAGCCTATTTTCATCTATTGATACTAATCAAGACCGGGACAGACGTCTGCTGACCGCTTTATTTGGACTGGACGACCCTTATCCTGAACCGCTCAAACGCCATTGGCTCCAAAACGATTCATTCAGTTACACCCTGAATAGACGCTTGTTGACCGCTTTATCTTGACTGGACAGACCATATTCCGTCCCGCTAAAACGCCACTGGGATCGGCACTATTCATCAAGGCTAATTTACAATGTCCAATTTTGGGGACGCTGATCGTAAATCCTTGCGACTCCATCTCCCTTCAGGCCCTGTAACATGGTGGTGTCGTTCTGCCCTGGTTGCGGTATTCTCCTGTCTTTCGTCTTTTATTTATTGTTTTGTCAGACTAGAGGAAGATATATTAGCAGGGTCAGTAATAGATTGCCCATCATGTTATTATTATGATGGTGACTCATATGAAAGGGTTATGGGGTATATGATACTTTCTGAAATTAAAGTTCATCTTAGCCAAAGGCTTATCCTAATGCATGCAGTTAACCTATTGATTTCTGAATTTTGTCATTTCCCTAAGGTCAGCAAAGAAGTATTCTTTTCTTGTTGATAGTGGCTTAAAGTGATTACACAATGGTAAAAAAAAAAGATTTATGATTGAGAATAGAATTCTAAGAGCAATAACATTAAAAATTGTATGATTTTCAATCGAAATCAATGCATTTTGGCTAATTTTCTCATAAAAAGTCAAGAGTTGACCAAAAAATTTGAGTATGAGGTATGACGTCAAAGTGGGTACCAAGCTTCGTGCATTGCAGTTGTGCTGCGTGCTAGACTGTACAATATGTATTATACCTTGTGTGCATTTTGCTAGAATTGCGCGACATGGTACCCACTTTGACGTCATTTTGATGTCAAAGTGGGTACCCAGTTAAAACTGGGTCATAGCTGAGGGGTCAAAAATATCCTGAAATCTTACCACATTTGGGGGTTTCCTTGGCAACACGACTTTTAAAAAAACTTTAGGCAGATGCTTTTCTGCTAATGAAATCATGCTCTTTTAAATGAACTAACATTGTTTCAGCATTGGGTACCCCCTTTAAAATCCTACCCATTAGGAGTAAGAATGACAAATAATATTTATCAATGGGGGATTTAGTCACTGAAACAGTTTTTCACAGCAGATTGATCTCAAAATAAGGGCTTCAAATTGAGGGACAAAACAATGTGTCTTTTGGGTATCTAGCCTGGGAAGTGATCATATCATATGTTAAGAGCCAAAAGGTGTTAACTTAGTTTAGACATACATTATTTAAGGACCTTCTAGCTCTCAATAGATGATACATTTGTTTTAATTGATAGGAATAGACCCCTGAAACCAGAATCTAAATCCACCGTTTAACTCTCCACATTTCATATGGCTCCAATTCAGGACTTTCTCCCCTCTGCATTGTGAATAATTGTGTAGCTAGAAATTTTGAATTAATCCAAAACAGTAAACAAAAGTCAACAAATTGTCATTGTTTATGTCCCATTTGATTCCATCTGGTTATAGTTATATGGTTGCATCTATTTTCTCTCATAGTTTTACAACATCTGAGAAAAATTAGTGTTCTCATTACATGACCAATTTTTCTAATTTGTAACTTCTGTTAGAACCCAGAACTGTGTGGTAATCCCCATATGTATTCATTTTGGCTCAACAAAGCTTTCACTGACCTACATAGATTTATACCTTGATTTGGTGTTACGTGAATAACATGTCTCATTATTGGAAAAAAAATGGCAGTCATGAATTTCATAGCATAATTAACTTTTAAAATATAATTTTAGGGTTGCCTTACATATTCAAATTTAGCTTTACAAGCCTGCATGGCCTTTAAATGATATATTTCTGTAAACAATTATGCTTCACAGACCACATATATCTTCTTATCAAAGGAAAATTACACGTATTATTGTTGCTAATGAATGTCACCTATTAACCTGTTGAATACTGAGTATGAGATAACTTGGGTTAGAGTCTGTGGGAAATGTGCATTGTACCAACATCAAATGGTCTCCAACAGGTTAATTTTAGAGCAGAATTGACTCATATTAGAACAGGTGGTAGTCATTAATATGTGCATCAAACTTTACATCTTTTAGCCTGTAAAGGGCATGACATGATTCATTTCTCTTAATCTAGTGTTGCATGGATAACACATGTATCATTAATTAATTAAAATGGCACTTTTGAATTTTTATGGATGGCTGTTTTTAATTTTGATAGCGTGATTGACACACCTGTTAAAGAAAAGCAGTTATCATTACTGCATGCATCTAAATGGTGGTTTGGTAAGCTTTTATTGGCCATGCAATGATTTATTTCTCTAAACTTGGTGTTACATGAGTAACACATGTCTCGTTAAATTCCGTCTGGTGTTAATCTGAACTTGATATAGGTACCTGAACAACATCTTGTAAATCTGTGCTGCTTGGCATAATTAGGAGTGGATAATTTATCTTTTTGTTTGTGGTCATGCCTGATGACCATAAATAGCCTATTCCAAATATGGGTCCCATGTGGCCTGAAATGCAGTAGATTACTCTTGTGTTAATACGCTCGATTCATTCAAGATTTACAACTGCGCTTGAGTGCTCTATGGCCTGATGGGGAAATAGTCTTTACCTTCAGACTATACTTTGTAAGATTACCTAGTGTGAGGTTGTGATTCCTTAAAGACGGTTTCATTTTTCCTTTTAATATTTGTTCCAAACTGTTCATTTATGAGTATTCCTTGGCATTATGCTTTATGGGTTATAAAAATCCTTGCATTCATTGAATTCTGTGCCGGTATATTATTTCTTATGTTACAGGAAGAGACTAGACAAAATTTTGACGTGGAAAGTGAGAAGGGTTAGTAATAGTCATTCTGGTGTAATGAGAAAAGTGGATGATCACATGCAGCAGGTTGCATAGAACTTGTAACAGTATTTTTCATGTTTAAAGCCATTATTTCAGGTTGTTAGGCCTCTGAATGCTTTGATTTATTTATAAATGTTGTTTTCAAGAAAATGAATTCATCCATAAGGCTTTAGAACTGAACAATTTTTCTTGTCGATATCAGTGAATGGCTCATACCAAAATATATCCCTAAATGTTATGCAATGGAACTTTGGGCATTACAATGAGAACTTGATAAAGATACATGCGTGATGAGAGTTCATCCTGACATAGAAATCATGAGTTAAAAGAGAAGGGTATGAAAATGAGACCAGCACAGAAATAAGGAATTTGATAGCAACGATTTGGTTACAGAATCACCGGAATTGCAAATGTGTAATGGCAAATATCACATCATGCAAACATGTACAAACAATTTACACATCTGCGTCGCTCAAAATAGAAATTTATGTTAATTCTTTTCCCCATGGTCACAGTTGCAATATCCACGGTCCATTTACATCATCAGTGACCACCTTGGCTTCGGAAAGGATGGTCAGTGATGCAGAAGAGAGATTGCCCGCAAACAACCTTTTCTTGTGGTTGCGCTTCTGTAAGATCAAGGAGTTATCACACAACTCCTCGGTAAGATCTGCTCAGCCATTGAATTGACATCTGTTCTGTTCTTGAATTCTGTGATGTCTGTTTGAAAGCTGCAAAGTACAGGCTATTGTCAAGAATGTCTGTGAAAGTAATTTTTGTAGATGAAATTCCATGGTTGGCTTTCAGGGTGATTAATTTTCCTTTTTCTTTGGTGTTCCAATTCAACAAGGATACGTTCTAAAAAGCTTAATACATGCGGGTTGCTGATGAATTAAGTTTATATTAAAGTGTATTTAATTTCTATCAATATTAATTAATTCTTAGTAAATTTACGCTAATGTGATTCCACTTTATACCTGCAGAAGTATAAACATGGATACGACAGTGAAGCATTCATCTGTAATAATCATAGGAAAAACTATTATTTTGGGTAGTCAACAGAGTAATTTTAGAGAGATATTCCAAATTTGAGCCAGATTATAGGATTTCTGGAGATTTTATTTTGGAAAACATTCATCTTTGCCTTCAATTATGAACAATATTGGAAATGCCCCTCACAATGTATTGCTTTGATATAATCTAATCTCGCTGAATATTGCTTTCTATATTTCTTCATTACCAGAGCTCTGTTGCCAAAATATGCAATTGCATGAATGAAAGCAACGTCTTTACTTGAATCTCCCACCAGCCATAAATCAAAACAATATTTCATCTTCCCCTGAACTGACCCCTTGCATGGCTCTTATTTACGATAGCCCTTGTGACCGTGTCGCAGAGCCCGCAATCAATTTAGGCGAGTCTCTTCTGTAATGATGCTCGTCAAACCCTTCATCGGTGCAGCTCGTTCTTCATCCCCGGCCGACAATTTATACGAGACCGTGACTGATGTATCCCATAATCCCTGAGTATCGTGGTCGTCATCTGAGATGGGGGGAGTGCATCATGGTCTATTTGGAGCTTTGTGACTTCATGCCTTGTTTTCATGAAGTATTTTGGGTATCGTGGCTCTACATGTTTGGATCTTTGGATCCATGTGTTCAGTGAACTTGAATAATACACTTTGACTGATTGGATGATGTAGTAAAAGAAATGAATATATAAGATGGGAATGAGAGAGAGAGAGAGAGAGAGAGGGGGGACAGAAAAGGAGAGATAATAATTTAATGTAAGAAGAAAAGAACAAAGAGTTACCTTAGCTTGCTTGTATGTGTATAGAATCATATAGGTATGGCATGATAAGAGATGAGATATTGTGACCAAAGAAGAGTAAAATAAAGATAGAGATAAGATCTGTTAGATAGATGTAAGTAGAAAATAAATGGGAAATAGAGATAGAAATTTAGGGAATTACCTGAAACAATTCATGTACAATATGTATTATTTTAGAAAAAATATCAAAAGATAGAATTGATAGCATAAATTTTAGGGAAGGTAGAAAAGATAAAGAATTATTATAAATGAGATATGAGATATAGAAATGGAGAATGAGTGAGAGCAAAGGAGAATATGAATTAATGAATATAAGTGTAGATGCATTGTAGAGAGATTGATTCATTCGTTTAATAGCATGATGTTTAATGGTTAGAGCACTCCTTGCCTTAATGAGAAATGAAATGCTTCTCTTTAATCACCCCTCTCTTGAGCTATTTGTGAGTGTCCATCGGCCCCTCAGCGGCCTCTCTTTATCCTCTAATGACCATAATGAATGGGATAAGTGGTCAGTCATCTCTCTTGACCGCCACAAGCAGCATTTGATTGCCAATTGGTAACCTGACTTTAAATGATGGTGGGCATTTTGACCTATGTATTAGGATTTTTTTTAAATTTTCAGCATTAAGGATCTTGATTGGATGGTTTGTTTCATTTATGGATAGATGCATCCCAGGAATATGAAGCAGCAATGCTAGTAGACAAACATTTTCAGTTAATGCTTGTATTCATAGTTTGGTATTCTATTTTTAGCCAAAGGCATGACGTTTACTAGCGGACATAAGAATTTGTTACAACCCTTTTAACCAGTGGAAATTGACTTTTGTAGGAGCATTGAAGGATCATTGTGACCAAGCTGAATGATTGCCTTTATTTGATTACTGATAAATCAAGCATCGGGATATAAGGCAAATGATTATTTTTCCTCATTTAGCAGACATAAGAATTTTTTAAAACCCTTTTAACAAGAGGAAATTGACTTTTGTAGGAGCATTGAAGGATAATTGTAACCATGCGGAATGATAAGCTCTTTTTGTTAACTGATAAATCAAGCACCGGGATATAAGGCAATTAATATTTTTCAATATTTAGTAAATGGTATGGATATTTAGGTAAGTTTCTAATGGACCAGTTTCCCATCTAGGCAAGTACAAATTATATTTTCAAGCATACTGCTTATCCACTTTTATTGCTGAAAAGCCTGAGCATCTAAGAAGTCACTTTTTTATTCTTGGCTATGAATTTTGTCATGATAACTGCCTTCAGCTGTGATTGCTATCCATCTACACTGTAAGTGCACCAGTATCCATTTGGGAATTAACCCTTCTAGTGCCAGAGGCGGTTGTAACTGCTATGAAATTCTAACATATCTTTTGATGAAGAAAATCTTCTTTTTCCGCTTGCTATTCAAATTGGATTTGATACCATTGAAATTTGATATCTTGGAACATTTTTTCTTAAAAATCCAGCTGAACATTAAAGTAAAGAATGATAATTGAGGCTTTTCTTATGAAGTCAACTTTGGTGGCATCATATTGCTTAACAATGAAGAATCTCTGTGGCTTTCTCTGTAGCCTTTAAGTGTTGTTCAGGAAAGACTGTACCAAGTTATGGAACATTTGGAATGCCCAACCATGGTTAAAAACTTGTCTGAAAACTCTTTTGTACTACATCTTGTAAAATTCTGAGGCATCTATTTGCTTGAGCATGAGCTTTCACAGTGTGTAACTCTGTGGCTTATAACTGTCACTGAAGATGACTCTACTGAAAAGGTTTTCTGTTAAGGGCAAAGCACAGTTTGTTAAGTAGCTGTGGGCATTTGAATGACGGATGATTTGTGTCTCTCTCTAGGATAAAACAAGCTCCCATCTCATCATCAATCCCAACCATTCATCCATCTCTGCTTCCTGTATCCATCATAAGGGTTTAGGAGTTTGCCCGATTGTGACATGTTTTCACAATGCCTCAGTTTCTCATATTGCATCTGTACCAAATAGTCATGATAGTGCTTGTCTCTGCTAAATATTGTATTCAGATTGTTCTTTATTTCTGATTTTTGTTTTCCCTTGTGAATCGTGATTGCATTTTCAAAGGAGTGACGCCAGTGATACTCAACTTAAAAGATCTTTTTCTGCCTGCTATACATTGTTCAGTATTCACATTGTATGCAAATATTGTCAGTGAACCAAGTTCTGTTCTCTTTAAACTTGACATTCTTGACTTCATTGCTCTTTTTTTCCCCCTTCCGTTGCATCCTTCTCCTTCCTGTAAACCACAAACAATTTATTTTTTAATTTCTCTATCTCATTTCTTTCTTTTTTCTCTCCATCCTCACTGAACCCACCACCAACATCTTCATCATCATCATCATCATCACCATCATCATCATCATCATCATCATCATCATCATCATCATTACCATCATCATCATCATCATCATCATCATACCATCATCATCATCATCATCATCATCATCATCATCATCACCATCATTATCATCCTCATCACCATCATCATCATCATCATTATCATCATCATTATCATCATCATTATCATCATCATTACCATCATCATCATCATCATCATCATCACCATCATCACCATCATCATCATCATCATCATCATCATCATCATCATTACCAGCATCATCATCATGATCATCATGATCATCATCATCATCATCAACAACATCATCATCATCATCATCATCACCATCATCATCACCATCATCACCATCATCATCATCATCATCACCATCATCATCACTACCACCATCAACAACATCATAAAAATCATCATCACCATCATCATTATCATCATCATCATCATCGTCATCATCATCACCATCATCATCATCATTATGACTGTGATCATCATCACCATATAAGATCATATGATCGCATCTTCTATACCTTAGCAACAACATCCTTGCATGTACACCAAACCACAATCATTCTCTTGCATTGCTTTATCTCATTTCCATTCCTCCTCTCCTAACCGCAAGCATGCTCCAAATGAAGGATGACCCATCTCCCAGTAGATGTATTTCTCTTTGGTCTCTTCTCTCTTCCAATCCCTCATCCATCAGCGACTGACTCCTCTGGAAATATTCTTCATCTCACTCCAGTGTATTGACCACTATCACTCACATCAAGATTTCAATCATACACCAAACTCTCTCTCATTCATTTCACCTTCAAGGCAATACTGTTATTTCGCATAGGTTCTTTCATTGACTTTACATTTCATGCACATTTCCATTAGTTGATAATTCCACATGGACGGTAAGAGAATTACTTACCACTTTGCTACATTTTTGCTGGTCATGGATTACTTCGTTTAATTTTTCCCTCTGATCACTGTAGAAAAGCCTGATCAGTTAGTCATGGACAGACATTTGAAAATTTTTGCAAGTTTTAAGGCCTGTAGAAAAAAGGAGATTGATTGGAGTGAGCTTTTTTATGTTTCATAGTGAAGGACATCATTGAGGGATTTGAAATTCAATTATTATGTGGTTGCCTTAGCTGCTTACTGGAATTGGTATTAATAAAATGATCAATGTGACGGATGGACAGAAATGCCACTCTTAACTGATCGGGGGGGGGGGGGGGGGTGTTTCACAAAGACTAAGACTGACTCAAATCACACTTAACTATAGCTGGCCATTCATGCCACAGTTTGTTTTCACTATCGGTCTCTCAAGGGATATGAAAATCATGCAGAATTCACCTTTCTTGTTTTCTTCATCAATGAACTATAAAATATGTCAACTGCAAATTTGTGACCACGATTTTCAAATCCTATGCGAGACCCGTGGTGAAAAAAAAAATGTGGCATGAATGGCCAGCCATAGTAAAGTGCAATTTCAGTCAATCTTAGTCTTTGTTAAACATCCCCTTGGTTCATAACTGTTGTAGCTCTGGGTAATACACCTTTTATCATATGAATATTTCAAACATATAATATCTTGCAGATTTAGTGCTCACAACTAAAAGGAAGGCAAAGTTTCTCAGAGAATATAGTATTTGTGTAGCTTGATAGTGAAAATTTATTTCTTTACTCTTTAGCCATTTAAGTGATTAAGAGATGATTTCTATCCTGTGGTGAATTATTACATGTACATACAACTAAGACAAGTATGTAACTTGAAATGATCAGATTTAGAAATTATATTCAGTTCTTGAAAATTGATTGGTAGCTGTATGTTAACTGAGTCACATGAGAGGGTCATAAATTTGTCTTGCTCAACATACTTCATTTTTCCAAATGCATATACTCATTGAATACTAAGCCTGAAATAAGGTAGGCAAGGGTCTATGGAAAATATGTGTTATATTGAAATCAGTACTTGGCTTCCAATTCATGAACCAGGGAAAAACTGCTGCCTTCCTGGCCAGTAGAGGGAGCAGATGTATTTTTGTTTTGCTTGAGTCCTGAATATCTAATTTGACAGGCCATGATCCATCTCTCTCGCTCTCCCAAACTGTGCCACCAGCTCAAACGAGAGTGGCAATGCTTGGCATAAGAGGTTTGCTCCGCTTCTCAAGTCAGTCCTTGCTGGAGTTGAATGCAGGAGTTTTGACAGACCACCTTTAAGTGGAAGGGATTTAACTGGAGTTTAAAGGGAAAAAAGGGAGATTTAAAATATGGTGAGTTTGTAATACCTGCAGATTATCCACTGTATTTCTGATTCGTGTTACTTCATCACTAGAACTTAGTTTTAAAGTATGTGAGGAAAAGAAGAGTGAAGCATGAGAAGTTGAAGAAAAATGAAAAAGTGAAGAGGATGTAAAACTTAAATCAGTGAGTGAAACATTCTAATTTTGATTGGTTATACTTCATCTATAAGAAGGGCATTTTAATTGAATTTAGAAATACTCTGCATATGTGTTTAGTTAGTTATGTAAATGTAATGCAATACTGTTTCAGTATTTGAGGTATGTTTATATCCTGTGTAGAATAAGGGTTAGGACAACTTGGGCATAATTTGTAGGCAAGAGCGGAATTACGAGAAAAGGGAGAAAATTGGAGAAATATCAAGGGCAAACAGAAAAAGAAAAAGAAAAAGAAGGAAAGACTGAAAGCTACAGATACCCAAGTGTAATAAAATATTGGTAAGAGGAAATGAGGAAGTAGACCTATCATTTATATAGGGATGTGTTTCATGCAATCTTGCCATAGTATTTCAGAAGGAAGCTTAACAGATTGTGTGCCTTGGAAACCGATGAGAATAAATATACTCTGCAGAAAGTCATCCATCTCTTATGAAAGCTGTGGTGTCAAGTCAATATTGAATTTAGTGAGCTATTCCTCACTAAATGCCCGGCTTACTGTAAACACTAATGGTTGTTAGGTTGCATTCACATTTTAAAATCATGTTAAAGGTGTGTGTGAAAGAAACATGTATGAACATTTCTTTTGTCACTGCAACTACCTGCCTGCTACTTTACAGACTGCAAGGGGTATTGGATGTGCATTGTGTTCTGTTGTGCTTGAAACCGTGTCCGATAGTATGGGATATGGACATGTTGGAATATTCCATGTGCTTTAGAACCTCTAGATTGTACAGCAAGTGTGTGTAGCTTGATGTTGTGCACTGCAAGCTTGCAAAACTTGCAGGACTTTGGAATGTATGCTTCATAGCTTGTTAGCTTGTTATAAGCGTGCTGTATAAGTTTGTACAGTGTCAGGTAAATATGGCATGTAAATGTCAAGAAGGGATTAATTTGGAGTAGGACATCACAAAAATATCATGAAAGAGATCCTTATCTTGCAAAGTGTTACATTCAGAATTCACCCTTCTTATCTTCAGTAGATATTGATGTAGTCTCAAGGAAATTTGATAGACTCAAGTTGAAAGGAGATACAACATTTTTTAAAGGGAAACAAATCACATATGTGCTTAGGTTAACAGATAGATTTCCAGCAGATATACATTTATAGAAATTTCTTTTTGAAGTTTTTTTTTTATATTTGACTGCATACATAGTTTGGACATCATGTAAATTTTATTTCAATATTTTTTCATTACTAAACTGGAAAAAATGAAATAAAATAGCAAAAGGAGAAAACAAAGGATATGAGAAGATAGTATGATAAATGGTAATACGATATTATCAAGAGTTGAGTAGAGGATAAAGCAAGAAAGGGAAGAGAGAGAGAGATAGAGAGAGAGAGAGAGAGAGAAAAGAAAAACACCCATCCTGATTTTAAGAGCGAAGAAGATTGAAAGAGCATTAGAAAGAAAATTAGTAAGCAGAGGAGGGAGACATTGTACTAATGAATTAGGTCTATTGACTGTCACGGTTCCTAATGGTCCTTACACACGGCTGCTAAGCAGGCACGACAGCGAGCCCTCTACCAACAAATCAACCTCCTCTGAGGTGGTTTGTTGCGTTTTCTCCTGTTCGTCGTCCGGAGGAATAATATTACCGGCATGCCGAAGAGTCCCGTAGGTGCATTAAAGAGCTCAGAGTCAAATGAAGCCTGGAATGAATGATAGATGAAGGGGAGAGAGAGCTTATAGATCGTTGTTGGTCTTAGCTTGCCTTCGACTTCTCAGGAGATTGTGGGCATTAACATTTTTCTTGAGGTGCCCTAAATCTGTGAGGGGGTTGGGTTTTGAGATGATGATGGTTGACTCCAGCAGATCTGATGGGTATTGTGGTTTTCAGTTGAGAATGAAAGTGACATTATTAGGACATTTGACTGCAATGTTGTACTGGTAACACATGCCTGTGATTTTTGAGGTATTAAAATCACTTCAGTAAGACCCTTTTTTGACGTTTGTTATTATGTATTCATTACCAGTATATCATAATGAATCCAACACATTCTAAATGCATGAATTAGATGCCATACCTCAAGGAATATCAAACCATATTGTTTCTCATATGTTTAGTATTAAGATTACTTGCATGTCATTTTGCTTGAAGTTGTATCTGTGATGTTTGGTGTGTAATGATTTTGAAGGGTGAGAAAGTGAAATCATTTGATAAAATTCAATCAGACTTAATCCTTGAAATCTAGAAAATTCTTCTGAGTAGACACATACCAAAGGTGTTCTTGACATATTTAAAGCATTTAATACTGCTGTCAATATACCTTTAATATGATTTCCAAACACTCAAACAGTTCATGATGTCAGTGTTGCACGCTTTGATATATCTTGCACATTGCTTTAAATGTATCTTATTTTCTGTTCTTTTTCAGAGAGAAGCTGTCTGTAGCCAGACTCCAGAGGGAGCTAGCTAAAGCCAAGAGTGAGGGCACAATGGTGAGTTGTCCTTATATCTTCATCCAGTATTTTCATCATTCGTAGTGGCATTCATTGTTGTGGTTATATCTAAAACTGTTCTTGTATACATGATTGATTCAGTTCCATCTTTGTTCATCTCTTTTCATGTGCTTTTCACCTTGCTCTGTCTATTTTCTTCTTTTCCCCTTTTCTTTTATACTCACATCTTTGTAATGCTCTTTTATATCTCCCCCTCTCCTTCTCTTTAAAAGACTTGTACTACAATCAACTTAATAGATGGTTCTATTGCTCTTATCTAGTAATATGTTTTTATAAACATTCCTGTGTTTGAAAGGATGTATGATTAGTTTAACGCCAGCCTATTACTTCATAGGTATTATGATGACCCATGGTCATACGCAGCAGGGGCAAGGGGGCAGTTGTCCCCCCCCCCTGAAATTCTCAAGACTTACAGTTTTACTGAAAATTTTCCACAATTGCACCAAAAGTGTGCACCAGATCTTTCACTTTCAATTTCAAAAATGCAGAAGCGTCCTCATGACCAGTTCAGTTGCTTTGCTCCCTCACTTGCATGTTTCTTTGAACATTTTACGTATTCTTGGCCCCCCCCCCCCCCGGAAAAATGTTTGCGTACGGCCCTGTGATGACCTCCTTATGATAACCTACAACTTGAACTTCAGAATCCTGTGACTAAACTAACCACCCTCCCAAATGACCATCTCAAAGGACTTGATGGGAAATGAAAGAGAAAGAGAGAGAGAGAGAGAGAGAGAGAGAGAGAGAGAGAGAGAGAGAGAGAGAGAGAGAGAGAGAGAGAGAGAGAGAGAGAGAGAGAGAGAGAGAGAGAGAGAGAGAGAGAGAGAGAGGGAGGGAGAGGGGCAGATGGTTTGGGAAAGGAAAAACCTACACTCTACTGTAATTTCCTACCCCCTTCCCTCTCTCCTCCCCCAGGATTCTGAGGCCCATGGGAACATTGGTAAGGAGAAAAAATACCTTATTTTGCAGGATAGGTTTATCCCAAGGAAAAGAGGTTTGCTTCTTGAATTAGTCTTGTTTTCCCTACATATCAATACCTTTAGCCATCCACTTAAACACTGTAGACAGTTTTTTGTTACACAAAAATTTGTGAATTATGTATCTATAGAGTATAAGAGACAGTTTCAGTGAAAGACCTGCTTCTATGTGAATTGGAACCCTGTAGCTGTTTCATAAAGTTTTTTTTTGGTTTTTTTTAAAGATATTAATCTATAATGTGATAGATTTGTCTAAATTCATGTCCCAGAATGTAGTACTTCTATGTAATTATATCTTGTTTTTGTTTTCAGATTTGAGATTTTAATTTGACAGAAAATTACCAATAGCTCTGTGTTTTCAAGTATGACATAACTGCTTCCTATAGGCTAAATCTATTTTTAGTTTTTTATATATTTGAAAGATAAAGGAACAAAGAAAAAATGATAGTATAATAGAATATAAACTTGAATTAAAAAAGTGATTTTTTAAAAACTGAGTAATAGACAAGAATTAAGTTATTGAAATATTGTGAAGTCTGTAGTAAAAGACTAGCTATCCTTGTCATGCCAGGATATATATGGGTATTTTTAAAGTTTCATAGAGGAAAAGCAACGATTTGCTAAATAGGTTGGGGCAAGAGAAAGGAGGGGCTTTCTAAATGGAAAGTTGGCATGAAGTACAAAAGCAAGGTACACCTATCAAACTCCGGGAAGGGGGCTGCATAAAAGATTGGAATCAAGGGGGTAGTTAGTAGCAAGCAGAGTGTTGCAATGACAGCCTTGTATGGAGATTGTCAGGAGATATTGGACTAAGCATGGTAGAACAGAATGAAAGTAGGAGGATGATTTGATGTGATTTGTGAAGAAAATGGATGAATCCTCAGAGAGGGGAAGCGAGAGGTGCGAGGAAGAGGTGCAACTTTGGGAAGGGGTGAGTTTGTGATTGCATTTAATTGATATGTTATGTTAGCTTTTTTAATATCCCCCTTGCTTTTATTCATCAAAACATTAGTCATTCTAAAGTAAAACTTGCTGCAGGGCATATTTTTCCCAAGGGTCTTGAATAGTGTTTTTTGTCTTAGTTTTTTCATGTCTTGGTTTTTTTCCATGTGGCATATATCTCATAATTTTTTCAGTAAAATGATAACAAATATCAGAACTTGTAATAACTTTGGCATGAAACTTGCATTACTAGTGTTCCCTCTGATAACCACCTGCAAAATTATAAACTTTCACTAATAGTTGCATTAAAAATTGTTTAAAATGCTCAATGCTCCTGTAGTCTGCCAAAGTCAAGGAGAATTGAGAGGTTCTGACACTTATTCTTCATACTAGCAACCACTTTTGGAGGAATTCTTTATCAATTATCTTGTTTCAATTCTGTAGAGAGGAATAATGCATTGCCTTTATTCTAATGCACATTTATGAGAATTGGAGCTCCAGCATGCAATATTCACTCTCTAGCTTACAATATAAGGCACTCTCTGCAAGGGAGAAATAAAGATGCTATATTAAAAGTCAGAATCAGGAGACATTACTGTCTCAATATCTACTAGGACTTGAACTTTCTTTGGGAGATCTGTTATCAATAAACAGCTACATATATAGGAAGCCATTGTTGTTTAAAGATATGCTCTCCTCCAAATTAATTCTGACACCCATGTGTTAGTCACCACAGACTCCAAAGTGCCTGTGGTCCCACATATGTCTTTATATGTTTTGTTTGTGACTGTGAGCTATTAAAGTTTTGTCACTTTCACAATGGAGGCATTTGATAAGAGGAGACGAGGTGAGAAAATAGCCCCTAGCTACATGAGATGTGAAAAAGTTTAAGAAAAATGTATCGCTTCAAGTAATACTTAGGACAGATGAAACTTAAAGGCTTATTATATGTCATGAGATACATAAGAATTGAAAATCTCTTTTAGTTATTGAATCAACACATCTTCTTGTCCAAGGCTTCCAATATTGCGTTTTATTTTCATTTGTTCGCCAGGAAGATAAAAAGAAAGTTTGAAAGTAGATATGAATGGATACAGCTGAAAGGGAAAGCTGTTTGATAAAATAAGGGGGTTAAGATTGAATTTTAAATGGAATAACTTGCCAAAAAGGGCAGAGACCGAGATTTTTCGATTATAAATCCCCAATGGCTTTCATGGATTCCCAAAAGCCAGGCTTAACACACTGCTGGATTACAAATTCATGCGCTATTATAATTGTTCAGCTTGGCGAAGATTTTCACGCCAGTTTCTCCACCCGAACAAATGTGCACTGCTTGGAGGAACGTTAATGGAGGGGGATTGTCCATCTCAAGTTTCGTCAAATTTCCTGCGCGATGTCAGAAGGTGTCTGATTTCACCATCAAGATCAAAAATTCAATCGTTATCCCTCTTTTCTTTTTAGTCCTAGGTAGACAACCGACACAGCAACACTCTTAACAGTGAGAACCTTTTGAGGGGAAACTGACTGGTCTGCTTTTGCACTTTGTCAAGAGCATTCCAATTTTTTCAGTAAAGATAAAAGATGTCACTGCCTCTGGCAATTGTTACACTCTGGCATTGTTGGATCATAAGAAACTTTGAAAGATAAGATGCAAAAAAATATAACCCCCCCCCCCTCAATTTTGAGAAACAGAAAGGAGGTTTATTTGTAAGCAAAAGACACCCTGCATATTGTATTTTTACATTCATTCATCTTCAAGACTACAAGTTAAGTCTTGTGTAGCTCTAGGTGACAACATACCATTCTTGGCAGCTATCATGGAGATAGGGTAGAGTTTAATTTGCTCATGCCAAACTAGCTTTTTAAAAAATATCAACTTATATTTTCTGCTTACTGGAAGGTTGGTAATAGCATAAGATTAGGTATGCTCAGGGCAGTCACCCTACACACTGCATCAAATTTCATTACATCTATGCATCTCATCCTCATTGGTAGGGAGGGTGTACACCAGCATGTTCCTTCAAGAAGTTTTTTTGCTCCTGTTTCCTAATTTCTCTCACTCATTGTCATGAGATTCGTCTCATGAGAAAACAGTTTATGAAGTTGGAAGACATTCACCATTTCATTAATTTTCATTTTAGGATATTTATTTTAGGATATTTATTTTCCAGCAAACCAAAAATGAAGGATAGTATTTTATCATTTGGTTAAAAAGACAAGATTTGGATTAAAAGTGTATTAATCATAAAACAAAGAATGCTGAGCACTGTTGTTTTGAATCCATAACATCAACTGTAACAATAGATTTTCTGTGTGAAAGATATCTCAGTCAGTATAGCTCTACTGGGTATCTATGGAAGCTTGCTAAAGTCGATATTATTGGTGATGGATATTCAAAATTGTAAAGATGTCCTGGTTATGATGTAGGCCTGGATATTCTGCAATTTTTTTTTTTTTGAATGATACACTTTGAAGTACCTTTGTATTGATCATGAATGTCACAACGCCAATTAGAAATAGGCAAACTACCTAACCTTTGAGTCTTCACGTATATCAGAGTTTTTCCCTCGGCAGGGGCTCACGGTAAAGCAGTATTTCAATTAAAATCCATGTGATAATTCCTACTAGTGTGAAAGATCTTTTCAAAAATACTAATCCTCTCATAGAACTAACATTACCCCCACGCTCATCCTCGTTTTGATCCTTCCATCTCGCTATCGACCAATCTAGGCCACAATGTTATTGTAAGATGACGTAGTCAACACATTTGCGCTCCCATGATTAGTTTCACCCATCTTAATCTATTCTAAGCTAGATTTCTGTTTTCTTTCCTCTCTCACTTGCATGAAACTAAGAAACCGTGTATGAATTTGAATGACAGGTAATTTGATATAATTATTCTCCTTTTTGCTTTTCTGCCTGTCTCTCTCTATCTTTATTTCTCTTGCTGACAATCCATGCATCTAATAACTTAAGATGAAAAAAAGCACACTAGCCCCTTTTTGATTAATCTCCAAATGCCTTCTTGTGTTTCCAGTGATGCTGTATTTTAGGCTGATTTACGCATATTTCCTTTTCACTCTCTCTATCATTATTTGTTTAATCCATCAATTTTGTTACATAAGTAAGTGTTACTGATTAGGTCAAAATGGGTTTTTCCTGATACATCATTGTTGTGGAGTGAGATATTAAGAATGATTATATTTTTCTAAAAGTAGCATTGAAAGTCATAAGATAAGGTCTTAGATCAGTTTTAATGTTCCTGCCAGATAAATCTGTTTTCACACTTTCTCACTTATTTTCTTTCATATTTTAGTTATTGTTTTCTCTCTCTCTTTCTGATACCCTATTTCAGTTCATTTTTAGTATCTTCACTCATTGTTCCTCCATATCCCATCTCCTTTTTTCTTTCATCCTTCATTCTTTTCTCTTCCATCCTCCCTTCTTTTTCTCTCCAATCCGCTGTCCCTTTGTTTGCCGAGCCCCGACATTTGATACCGTTTTCATTCATGGTTTCATCATGTGAATGTCAAGGTGTCATCTACACATGACTGCCTCAGGAAAAACACAAACAATAACAATTCCAATTGATTTTTGTCTCCAGAATTATGAGGAAATTTCCCCAAACTGATGCAATCAGAGCCCCTTAATTGTCAGCTGCAGCTAAAAAGAAACCATGAAATGTAATAATGGCTCCAAATCAACATAACGAGCGAGGAGGGTTAAGAATTAATTCCTAAAGATGAAATTACGAACAAGCTGTTATCTGAAATGAAATCAATTGTGTCATGATTGGAACCTAAGGAACACAATGAACACTGTGGCATTCCCTCAGGGTGCACTGTCAAATCAAAAACTCTCAAGAAAAACGGTGTAGTATTATCAAAGACAGATTAGATGCATTTTCATTCTAGAAGCTATTAAATTATCAATTTTCACAGAGACAGAAAGGGGAAAGGATTCGTATTATGCCATCACAGACTTTGTAGTTACTTTAGTGATTTATTTTATGTTGGAATGTTTATTGGAGCTACTCTACATGTAAATTAGAAAGTTTGGGAGAGAAATTGTAACAAAGAGAAATTAGTTGACAAAATAGTTCAAAGTGACTTTTTGAGGTAAGAAATATGAAGAAAAGGTAAAGCTGAAGTTGATATTGAAGAAGAAATGTAATACAATGAAGATGAACATTGTGAGAAAGAGAGAGATTGAACCAGAATTGATTGAATGTGAAATGAGAGTGGAATATTTTGGGAGGGACTGGTAGTTTGATATTCATTTGGCATGGAACTAAACATTTCCAAAAGTATAAGTAGCTGTTGGCCTCTAATTAAGATGTGAACGTGTTATTGGAATATAAGAATTAAGAAGACTTTAAATCAAAGGTCTTCTGACAAAATTATGTTTATCAGTGCACTTTTGAGGCATGTTAAAAATACCAGGTCTTGAAGAATAATTTTCATCTCTATCTTGCATATATTGTATTTCTGCAAGATGAAAAGAAAAAGTGGAAAAGTTAACAAGGGAAGAGAATATGATAAAGATGTTCTCTCTTTAGGTTCCTTGGGATATCCCCAAACTCTGACTCACATCGGCCTATCCTCTGCTTCCCCCAATTACCAGGCCGAGGTTCAGTAATGCCCCCGGCCATGAATTATCAATAGATGGAATGAAATGTTAACCTCTCTGGCCGAGCTGGGTGTGAAACAGGCTTCAGCCAAGAGGCCTCTTGCTCTATGCCTTGATGAAAACTTCTTAAATGTATATTTAGCATGATTTTTATAATTATGTTGTTAAAACATGCAAGAATATATGAAGTCATGATGGAGAACATCACACTGCATGTGATGCATCCATAGATACTGCTAAGAACATGGGCTGTATGAAAAATATTGTAAGGGCAGCACTCTCCAAAATGTCTGAAAAGTACAAAAAGGCATCACAGTTGGGTCTACAGTTTGATTGGTGGGGGGGGGGGGGGGGGCAGTGGACATACACAAACACAATGAGGAGGGCACATTTTACTCAGGTGTATTAAAGGTTTGCATGGTTTTTGCATGGTTGAGTCTGAAAGGGAGAGGGCAAAGGCCACTCGTATCTCCCAGATGTGCCATTGGTTTAGTGTTGGAAGAATATCTTATTGGCAGGAGATACAAACTGAGTTTAAACTCCAACCTTTCAGTTCACTTCAGTTCATTTATTCCGGGATAGGCACTGTGCTTCCTAGCGGAAGCCAGAAAGCGTGAATCCCTATCCCCACAAGGACTAACTATTTACCTCTCAAGTTTCCAGTCTGCAGCACCTCTGATCATACCCCTTTTCATCTGCCACTGGGTGTGAGAGGGCAGTCATCAAAGGTTTTGTGGGGGTATTGAGATTAAGAGGGGGCATCTGGAAGGAATGAGGGGAAATTATGTGATTGGTTTACCTCTAATGTCATCTTGCGGAGAAGAAGTTCAGGATTATCAAGATTATCTTGAGTGTGATGTTGAGTTGTGTTTATTTTCTGTTGTTGGATGGCCTCATATTTGCACTTCAAAATTGTTTTAGTTGCATTTTGGCAGTCTCGATCAATTTGTGATGTCTTAAGGGAGTTTACGTCTTATGTGAAATGATTTTCTCTTGATACCTGGAGATATACCGTGGAAGCACCCCACCATCACCCCATCATTACCCCAACTTCAGGCTTATTCTGAGATGACTTATTCTTCACATTATTGAAACTTTTTGTACCTTGCTGGAACTTACAGCTAATACTGAAGGGTTGTTGTAAGTATCAAAAGATCAAGTAATGCCTCTTTATGTGTTCTCCCATCATTTAGACAAATCTTCCATTTTGTTTTCTCCCTTCAGAAAGAGACAACGATGCGGGAGCTGATGCAGGAGCGTGAGGCCCGCACGTCTCTGGAGAAGCAACTAGAGGGCGCTGTGGCAGAGAATAAATCATGCAATGCTCAGCTTGAGGCCCTTCAGGAGGAGATCATAAGGCTAAGGAGTGCAAACAGTGTGGACTCGCTGTGTGATAATGCAGAGAGTTGTAAAAGGTTACAGGTAAGGAGGTTTGATTAGAACAAGTGCCATCCCTCCCCCCAACCTTCCCCCTTCCTTACCCCCTTATGCTGGGGTAAGGTGCCCTGACATTTGCTCCTGCAACATTTGTTCCGAGCAGTACATATTTCAAAGATATTGGGTAGGAGTTAAGGTTTCAAATTGGATGTAAGGTAAGTTTTACTCTAGGTGAAGCAATAGGATTTGGTCTAGAGTCAAGTTAGAAATTTGCTCAGTGTGTGACATTGACCATGTAGCCTATTTTTGTCTGATTATGTGTAAGAGAACTCTAGGTTTAACTCATTTTGATTAATTTGTTGAGAGCCAGAAGTCTGTAACTCTTTAAGTTTTCATAACATTATGAATCCTCTAGCTCTCAGCAGGCAGGTTAAGATTAGAAGTTGTTTTAAAGGAATGACATCATTTATGATGTTTTTTGCAGACCTGTAATTCCCTCAGAAGCTGTATACGAAACACTTACAGTCCCCCCCCCCCCCCCCCATTCTAGTCCTTCCTCTTACTGGATGCTTGTGTCATCTGTTTACATCCTTGTGTTTCCATGACAACAGAATGGGTTATCATCAACTGACACTGGTCTTAGTGATGTGGAGAGAGAGAACTGTAATGTGGTGGTATCCAACAAACAGCTGGAGTTGAAGGTAAGGATGACATCTCTTGAATATATTGCATTCATTACTCCCTTTCTTACCATATAAGAAAGGCCAGTCTTATCTCAGAGAAAATGGTAACAATAACTAAATGTATGAAATCAGCCTTTTAAAGTTCATTTAGGAAAGGCATAAAATGTAAGTGTTCCCATAAAGTTCAGCCAGTTGCCTATTCATAGGAATGAATGTGACTTTGGCATTTTATAAAAATTGCATCCATTCGACACCTGGGTAAAAAGAAGCAGTATAGATGAAATGCTTTGCTTAAGGAGATATGCCATTGTGTATTTCAACTTTGACTAAAAACTGATCTTTCAAAAGTTAATTTACAATTTCTAAAAAAAAGTTAGTAGCAGAGAAGGGGTTATTTGGGAGCTGAGCTGTTAGTTGATGAGCTCATCAGACCCAAATCAAATGAACCGTGAACATTCCATTCACGCGTCGCATCATGAAAACACTCCCAACCCCTGGTCCTCATAAATTCACCCACAATTCTCTACCTTCACTTATATTTCTGTCTCTCTTATCCAGGTTGACAAATGGGACAGTTGAGTGCAATTATGCAAATTGAATTACTTTTTCTAATATGGATAGAGAGGTTCTGGAAAGAAAGGGTCTAAAAAGAGATGCCAAGTGGTTGCACTTGTACTGTAGATAGGGAATGTCTGAAATTCCTCTTCCGTCAAGTGACATGTCACTGTAATATTTCCTTTTGTGACATTTGTTTCATACTAAGATGAGAGAGAGGATTTCTGATGTGTGTCGCATAGAAAAAGCTGAGAGGGACACATTTTCCATTTACTCCAGCATGGGTTATCGTGGGCTTAGTGTTCATTGGGTTAAAATACTATTTGGTGACTTTGGTGAAATAGTAATTGAATTTGAAGGCCTTTAGAAATTCATATATGATGTAAGGTCCTGCACATCATTCATCATATATTTCAGCCAACAGGTTTGCAATTCTGCTTTTGTAATGTCATACGACATTCACCAAGTATTTTGAAGCACGAAACTAATTAGAGCCTAGCACACTTTTAACCCTTTGACTTCAGAATTCTCCACTATCCATATACTTAATGCATGGACCAACCAGTTCCCTGTAGGCAGTGGGATGAACAGATTAATGCATTATTCAAAGTCTTGTTATTGGTTCCTCTGTTCATCTTATTGCTCAATTCAGTCTGTATAGAGTTAATGCTCCTCAGGCTTTCTGCAGACAATGGATGGGTCTTCATCAGTTTGGGCTTGAGGAACAGCCCACTATTTTGGGATCTTGTGTATTAGCCCGATCTGAAGCTTGCAGTCATGTCCACATCAGCTCAAAGCTCCATTATATTGCAATCAAACTCAAGCTATAGCCTAATGTTGGTGCACGGTGCATGATGGAATGGATAAGCAGGCTCCTGGAGCTCGAGCTTATGAGGATGCATCGAAAATAGCAGGCCATTTTACAAATTAACGGGCTGTTCTGCAAACAAGTCCAAGACTTGATTTGTTTACTTTTCGAGCAAAATAGCCGGCTAATTCTATCTTCCTCTGAGAATTAGCTCGCTATTCCCTGATTAGGCCAATTCCTGGGATCAGAAATAATGGGCTATTCCTTATAATCTCAAGCTGATGATGACGCACCCAGCATGTCATACAGAGAAGGGGTGCAGGTCAAGAACTAATCTGAACTAATCTGGAGGATCACACTGGGATATCTTTCACTTCTTGATACTGACTTTACTACTTGTCATAGCTAGGTCTCTGATGACTGAAAGGAAATTATCTGACTTTATGAATGGATGAGTAAGAATTTCAATTTATTAAAATTAATTTCTTGATTGATAGGTACAATAGAGTTGATGATTCAGTAAATACAGGATTAATTGTCATAGCAACAAGGTAGAATTTATTGGCCATGTGGTTAAGGGAATAGCCACAAGAAATATCGAATCATAAAAGGCTCATAAGAAGTAGTCAAGACAGTTTGACGGGTTAAATAGCTGTAGAAACAAGTGAAATTAATTGGCCATTGGTCAAAGTAAATAGCCACAAGAACCACAAGTAAAAAGCCAACGAAACAAACAAAAAAATCTTAATAGGCTGATATGGTATGAACAAGAAATTTATGTGGGTTTCCTAGTACATGTACTTTTATATAATATGAAGAGAAGTTAAAGAACAGAAGAAATCATTGCAACTTTTATTCTTAATGGGGTGAGAATGATAGCAAATGTTGAAAAGTGTCGGAAAGATATGCATCATCACTAGTGTACGAGTTAAGAATGAATATAGTGGATCAAAAATCTTTATGATTCTTCGCATGATAGTTAGTTCTGTTTTATTAAATGTGTAATACCAAATTTGCCATGAGGGAACCCTTAAAAGTATTTGAAACTTAAATTTTTTTTTAAATGGGGGGGGGGGGGGGGAATCTCTCCTAGTTCCCTAATGAGAAACATATCAATCTGGACATCTGATTGATATATTTAGTGATCATAAGCAAAGAGCCCCATTTAGACTGGATGCATTATCTAGGTATCTGGTAATATATTGACTGGCATCTGGTCTAAACAGTCATTAATGGTTTCAACTTCTACTTCAGATCAGATTAATGTTACTTAGCATGCCAGCTCAGATTGTCAGATGTAGGTCATTTGGAATTAACTTTTTTGAAGTTAATCTTGTCTGTTCAGAGCCAGAAGGGCATTAACACATATCACTTTATACAGTCTTAATGCCCTTCTGGCTCCAAACAGATGATATCTTATAATATCTTGAAAATTAAAGGAATGAACATCAAGAACTTAAGTATTGACTCATACAGGAAAGAACATTCTTTGCTGTGAAGCTCCTGGAATCGAAAGGTGGATCGGAAAACTGGTCTAAATCAATTTCATCTCTTTAAAAAAAGAGGTCAATCTGATATTGAAAGTACAATGTGATCATGTTACTCTTGTTTTGCCTCTAAACATTCCTAACAACATTTGAAGACGTGGATTTGCTGTCCCTCCTGTTATGTTGGTAGATCTCCTGCATCACTATCAGTTACCTAGTCTCTATAGGTTTGTGTGACTCAAATCTAGGGTGTTTCTATCCTGCATTATTAAATGCAATTTCATAATAACATTTGTCAAGGAGAAGTGGAGAGATGAGGAGTAGGAGATGAAGGGAGATGGAAGAAAATAAGGATAGATGGAGGAATGTGAATGAGGAGAAAGGTTGTGATTAATTAGGAGAGACAGAGTGTAAGTGAGAGTTTGAGAGAAAGAGAAAGAGAGAGAGAGAGAGAGAGAGAGAGAGAGAGAGAGAGAGGGCAAAAAAGTTTGGGGGAGCTGGAGCTAGACGAAAAGAGTTTCACATAGAAACTGGGTTAATTGATGTTGTCAAGACTTTGGGGAGAAATTTAGGAGGCATTAGTATCGTCTGATGATAATTGTGGCATAACGAATGATCTAATGAAGAGGAGGAAGGGGAGGGTATCCATGCTAGCCCAGATATTTGCAAGAGAAATAAAAAGATTTACTTAAAAGAATTCAATCAGCATTGAATGGAGTTGTTATATAAATGAGTGGTCTCCTTCTTCAATATTATTCTTTTGTATTTATGTTGCATCCAGTGTTTCTTTCTTTGTCATATTTGATTACATATATCTTTCTTCTTCATTAGTATATTTCAATTAAAATGGTAATGTTTAGAAATCTACATGACAGCCCAAGGCTAAATCATTTGAATTCAATATAGTATTTCTTTTATTTATTTATTTATTATTTCAAATCAATCAGTGATATGGAGAAGAAGCTGAGAGAAGGAGACAAGGGAAGAAAGAGATAGACTGAGAGGAACCAGGAAAGATAGAGAATTATTTTATACCCTCCTTTGGATGTTATGATCTTTTGTCCTCTTCTATATCTTGATTTTCATAACTTTAATATTTTCCCTGATTTCTCTTTTTGTGTGTGTTTTCCTGTCACCATTTTACCAGTTATTGAATCAAAAGAATATAGGTCAGTGTGGTAAATGCATGTGATACAGGAAAGGAAATAATACAGAGAGATTTGATATATTCAGGAAATCACGTTAAAGAGGTGTCTGATTGCATTTATTAACACAATAGGATTACAGCTTTTGACAGCTAGAAAACAACCTCTATGAATCATATTGGAAACATTTAATGACAATATCACACCTGTTATGTCAATATTTGAGCAGAAAGTCTAGCCTAATCATAAACTGCATAGAATATCTTGTGTTTTGTGCCTGAGGCATACCAAGTTTTTGTTGCCCCCTCCCAGTTGTCAACCCATTTATATAGTCACTCTCCTCTTGTCTGTATCACAAATTTTAATGTAGAGGCCATGAAAAAAGTAAAAATGTCCCATTGTAATTGTGGTGAGAACTGAGCATATATAAATGGGAGTAGCACTACCTACTTTAGGCCAGGAAAAGGGAGATGGGGGGGGGGGGGGGGGGTACTGCTGAGAATTTTGTAAACAAAGTAAACTTGGTTGTTTTGCCTTTGTATAGTATCAGTTTAAAGGCATCAGCTAACTTTGTGAGCAGCTGATTTAAAAAATTCTCAAATTAAGATGAACCATGTGTATACAAAGGCAAAATTTGTATTCAAAACCCTGAAACCAACCATGATTTGGAATGAAAAACTTTCAGTAAGATGCAAACTGCGATTTTATTATTTGAGTCTCAGAGACAATAAATAAGAGGACCATTTTGCTCGAGTACCAAAAAGAAAATCTGCTTCCCTCCACATAATACACCAATACACCCAGTACGGTCAGGAGAGCCATGCGTGCATGCGCACTCCTTACGTCTAGTCTGTGCAACCGACCGTTACATATTTTTCAGACATTGGTTCACATTTCTAATATTCAAAAATACTTCCTGTGGCTATTATACTTTGAAACTTTCAGACTGGTATTTTTACACTATACCCCTTATGTTTATCCTATTTTCAAGTAGCAAAGTGAGTGGTTTTTTTTTAAATTATAACAATGTTAACCAATGCCTTTAAGAATGCAACTTTGTAGGATGGGGATGTAGAGGGGATGTACAGATATCTTTAAAACAGAGTTGCTTATTCCCGACTCGAAGCCAAAATCTAATTAGCGTAGCTGAGCGGTAGCTTCAGATCATCTTTTTAAGATTCATATGATACAGCAATGGTGATATCAAGTTTGAATCATTTTACGGCAATTAGTCATAATGCATGAGGTTGACAGGGTGTTCAGACACCAAAAATTCGTCATATGGCTATACCGAAACAGTATGGCTATACCAAAACAGTGTAGCTCTACTGATGGATATGTGTGTCTGAACACTGACTAACGAAATGTCGTATAACGAAACTAGGTTCTGACTATCGTTCCGAACTAGAACTCAATAAAGAATCATGGTTTGTGTGTGTCTGAATGTATGGCGACCATAGAACAGTATAACTGGATGCTGGATTAACTCAGAGGAGACATGACCTTGCCATGACAACATGCGCAGTAGAAAACTGCATCTATACGATGTTTCTTCTTAGAAGTTGCGATGTGTGTCTGAATGGTCCGTAGGCTATACGATGAAAATTTATACGACATTTCTTTATCAAGTTTCGGTATAAACGGATTGTGTCTGAACAGGGGTGATTTTTCTTGTAACTAAAACCTTATATATATCAAAGGGGTGGAAAAGGGTGCATGGGAGAGTGAGAAAGAAAGGGAAAGAAAAATTGTGAGATTAAGACAAAGATGGAGAAAATTCAATATCTATGACTGTACCTCATGTATGAAACTAGATGAGTGGACCAACTGAAGCGTTAGGGAGATCCATATCTAAATTGCCCTTGGCTTTTAGGTGAAGAAATATTCAAATGTATCACAAGGACAGAAGAGGGAAAACACTTTTCTGTGTGTTTATGTTCTCTGTATTAATTTAGAAATGAGTCATGAGCAGGAATTAAGGCTATTGAACATTGGGAGGAAGTCTCTCTTTCACCGTTGAGGACTTGTAATGAAAACTAGTTGAACATTGAGTGAAACTAATGCATGTTTCAAGATTTCATTTTTACAGGTTTTGATTAGATTGTGCCAAAAAGGGTAAAGTTTAACCATTTTCTTCTCTCAAAATTATCCGAGGAGGGAAAGGAGGAGTTTCCCCTCTGACCAGAATGTGGGCATAGTTTAGGACCCCACCCAGCGGGAATAACTTGTCGAATTCAATCACAATTTTTAGGGAAAAGCCTTGTAAAATGTGAAAGAAATATTGCCAAGTCATAGGTTGAATGTAGGGTCATGGACTTGAGCATGTTTTCACTTACCTGTTATTTTTCTATTTGTACTGATCGAAAGTATTTTAAAGTTATATTTATGGAATTTTATGATCAGTCAAGTTTCTGATTCCATTGAGAAGGGCGCTAGCGGATAAGAATTTTTTAAAAAGAGAATTATTAATTTTTGTTAGGAACTTAGAAATATTTCATCAGAATACTGAATTGATAGACTGCAGATTGCAAGAGGTATGTCCTTACAATATTACCTCACTTTTTTCTTCAGATTTGAAATTAGATCTTCTACATTTCAGGAAAGCCTAGTATAATCTGTGTTTAGTGTTCGGCATGTCTCTGATAGCAGGAAATGCTGTTCAAAGTTAGCTTCTTTCACTATAGTTACTAACACCTTGCTAGAAATGATGAAAGACTTCATACAGAAATGCAGATATTTTGCTTTCATTTCTGCTGTAGTGGGGGGGGGGGGGGGGGGTAGGGGAGGCTGCAGTAAATTCTCTAAAATTGTATTTCAAGGTGAATATTGTGAACAGTTTTCTTAAGTTTCTTCATAATGAGCCAAGATTCTGCAACACCTGTTAACATTTTAAAACATATTTCCTGTATGATTGATTCCCTTTTTAAGGATTATTTTAAGAGTTCACTGTCAATTCATGCTTGCATTGATTCTTCACTAACGTCAGAGGAAAAGAACAAAGGCTTGTACTTGCATCTGTGAAGTTATACAGGAAAGGAAAACATCTTCTGAGGAAGGAATTGATTCCCAGACCAGATTTGTTTTGATATGAACACAGAGAAAGGACCTGGTCTAAAACTATAAGTAGAACTGACTGATTGTTTGGCATCATCACATGTAGAAAGTGCCTTTGAATTGATGGATGTTGTAAAAGTACCAGTTATGTCAGGAAGGGTCTGTGCTGCATCCAGTCACCCATCCATTTCAAGAGGGCCAGTTCTTAACAGCCCAAGTTATGAAATTAGCCAATTTTGATCTTGGAGGAGAGCTGAATCACATCTTACTTTGCTGATTTGTAGTGAAGATGCAAGTGGACTTCCATTGCACCTGAGGGGAAAAAAAGGCTCGGTTTTGAAGATGCCTACTTTTAGGCAAATTACTGGGCTTGTTTGCCAGGAAGATGCACTCAAACTATGATATGCTCTGATTAAGCTCCAGCTAATTCCTCCAGCAAGCAGAGGTTGCTTAATTCAAGCTGACTGAAACAAGGACCTTGAAATTCACACCATTTTTTCTTAAAAAAGTGCTCATTGGTCAAATATCTTACAGTCCTGGGCAAATGGAAATGCACTTAGTTTGGCCATAGGAATGTACAGTGCCTTTAAGATACTATACTGTAAGTACTTCAGCTGGCCAGGAAGGAACAGCTTTGATGGAAGAGAGATTCATCAGGGTATAGAGAGCCCTGAAGCTTGTGATAATCTAACCAGATAACCATACTAAACCATGCTGCAGGAATTAGCCAACTTGCCGTGACGTTGATAGCAGTCATAACTGTCACAGAGGAAGACTTGCTCACTTCTGCTTCAATTTATTTTCGTAGTGGAGGGGGGTGGGGTGATCTTGGAGTATGATATAAGAAAACCAGGGCAGTGTAGAACCTTTCTTCAGATATCAGTCGTATCTTGAGGTTTAGGATGTATAAAGTTGATGGATTCATGGTTCTTGGTTGAGTTCCATAATCGGATCTGGTCACCTAAACTCCTGCTTAGATATCAGTTATATCGATCAATCATATCTGTAAGCTGTTTGATTGTTAAACTTGGAGGATTCATAGTTCTTGGTTGAGACTCTTGAGTTGCACAATTGGATGTGGTCAGTGCAGAACTTCTGTTCAGAGAGTAATCAAATCTTGAAGTGCTGAGTGTATAAAGTTAATGGAATCAAATTCACATTTCTTGGTTGAGTCACATAAGCGGATCTCACCATGATACGGAGGGATACCCTGTTTGTTCTACCAGGCTGTTGTGTGCAGGTTTCCGCAGTCTCAGTGCATGAAAAGGAGAAAGCAACTAACAGTGACAGCTATACTGGATTTAATATGAAAAATATCAATGAAACGGTAAATGATTTAAATGGAGTTTACGAGTATTGCTGTAACCTGGAGTATTCTCAGTTTGCATCCATTGCTTGTACTCAGAGGAGAGGGAGCAAGATAGATATATCATGGGACAACAAACAGAGGAAGGAAAGTAAAGAGATAGAGAGAAAGAGATATAGAAAGGGATATGGAAAGAGAAAGAAAGAGAAAGAAAGAGAAAGAGAGGGAGATACTGAGGTAAAGAAGAAGAAAGATGGAAGGGGAAAGGGAAAAGGAAAGGGTTTGAAAGGAGGTGAAGTTTTTTTCGTTGTGTTTTATTGCTCTTTTGGGGGGAGGGTGTGTTTTTACCCACTTTTACCCCTTTTAAATGTAATTCAGCAATATTTGACCATACAAAATAATTATTTTAGTGAATTACATCATCATTTTTGTTTATTTCAGGTTGTCAGTAAGGAGGAGGTTTTGAGAGAGAAGAACGTTCTCCTGGAGAGGTTACGCCAGCTGGAATCAGAAAACTCTGCCCTTGTATTGGAGAATGAAAACCAGAGAGATACTTATGACCAGTGCCTTGATGAGGTAAGATTGTTTCCTAATCCCTATCTTAATCCTAATGTTAATCCTTATCTCAAGAGTATGTGCCCATGTACATGTTATCATTGGCTTGGAGCCAGAAGGGGGCTCAGTCTGGATAAAATGATATGATTAAACACCCTTCTGGCTCTGAACAGATGATGCGAACTTTTTCAGTGTCGGTTGCATGATGTTGAACACATGCAACTATGGAACAGCCAGCCTCTTTCTAAATTAATGAAATCATGTGTCACTTTACCCCTAAAATGCCTCTTACAGAAAATTGGATGACATGAAAATGTCATGTACCATTTGGATAGTTCTCCATTGAGGAGGACTGTATTGTGGTGCCCTCATAAAATTTGAAATGGGTTGGGGTGGGGCTGGAGAGGGGTATGACTAGGAAAGACAGACAGAAAGACAGACAGAAATAGTGGCTTTACAAGTGATTTAGGTCTGGCATCGAGATAGCAGTATTGGGGCTCCAGCATATCCTAAAGAATAGCAAGAAGACATTTAAAACATGTTTGGTTAATTGATAAATGTTACTGGAAAGACAGAATGATACTTAAACAGGATCAAAAGTGGAATAGGGGAAGGAGGGATAGATGATAACAGAAACATATTTAAAGAAAAACCTAGAAAAAAGAGGAACTGTACAAAAGGTATAAAGGGAGAGAACATGTGCATGGAAGTGGGTAGGATGAGGTGGATTTTAGGTCAGATTTCACTAAGAACCGCAGGAACAATATTTAGTGAAATTTTGAAAACTCGGATCTCCTGTTTCTTCAAAACCATCCTAAGTTTAAGTTCAGGGACATCCCATTGAAACATGGTGAATTTCATTACCTTGGATGTCCAGGAACTTTGGATGGTTTCACGAAACGGGCCCCTGGTTCTCTCAGGATTGCAGCAGAAAGCAGGGAGGCTAGGATAAAGGAATAGGTGAATGAAAATTATAATGCAGGCAAGAAAGAGAAAGGGAGAAAGAAAGAAAGAGAGAGAGAGACAGGAGAGAGGGGGGGAAGGGGGGGAGAAAGATAAAAATAGAATGAGTATAATAAGGGGAAACCTGATCTATAGATTACTGCTTCATGAAGCCCTTCTGATACTGGAAGGCAGAGATGATCCAGATATCTTGGCCTTCCCAAGGAATAATCTCTACTTAAAAGCCCTAAAAATGTTTGACAAATTTAGTTCTGCTCTGTGGAATATTGTAAATTCAGAGAATCAGATCTCTCTCTGGACACTCTTCTAGTGAAGTAAAATCCCTGAGATTTAACTCCATCGGGTAGTTAGTCACTGTGTCATGAATGGCTTTTTGTATGCACATAGCAAGCATGTCACTTATCTGACAATAGATGGCGCTCTTCTGAACTACTTTCTGAGGAAGATGGATTTTTCTTCATTTGATTCATTTTTTTTATTATTATTGTTTTTTAAATTACTTTTACTTTTACATTTACTTTTACAGATTAATTTTACACTTCCGTGATCAATTGTATTGATTATTTCTCTTACTTCATTCCTTAGGGATGGCCACTTGAAGGGGAATGTGCTTAGAATTGGCAGGTTTTTTTTTTTTTTTTTAAACTATGCTTAAGATTTTTTTTTTCAAATTTGTTTTGATTTTGTAACAGTTGTCTTGCTACAGCATTGCACATAGAAAACTATTTTACAAATTTCCTTTGTTTCCTGTCTGCATAAAAGGGGTATGAATTAATGCTTTTACCTTGAATGTCAATTACAAAGCCAGACACAGTGCACCATCTAAGTGCAAGAAGGGCATTAACTCCTATCCTTTCACATAGAACTAATGCCCTTCTGGCCCTCAACAGACTGTACAATTATCTCATTAGTGAATATGTGACTGGAAGAGAGGTCTCGTTAAGATGTCATAAGGCCAGACAATGGAAACTCCAATCATTTTCCCCCACTCTGAAGTGATTCAGTGTTTAGTGAGGGTCATGTTTGGAAATGGGAGAGCATTGTTATCCAATGCTCCTGACATCATCTAACAGCTTTTATATAATTACTGATTTGATCCTTGAGCTTACCATGCTCTGTGTTGAATAGGGAGGTATTGGGAGGGAAAATAAATGAATGGATTAAAACTGCTATTTTTTCACAAACAGTACTTTAACATGAAGTGCTTTTCATATGCTTGATAACTTTTATTAATAACTAACATTTAAATAAAAAATGAAGAGAGAGGGAGAGGGAGAGAGAGAGAGAGAGCAGAGCAGACATAAATGAACAGACAATCTATATAACCAAGATTAAGTTCAACATTTTATTTGAAAATTGAAAATTACTTCCAAATGCATCTTCATCATACTGATATAGGTTTAGACAGAAATCCTACATGTTATATTTACAAGGAAATCAATTTTGGAGCAAGGAAATCAAAGTAGATGTGCATACTGGGCAGAACTTATTTCTAGAATTATTATTGGTTTTGTTTTGGGGCAAGGATCTTTTTGGGTATATCCCTCACGTCAGGGAAGATGACACATACACCACTGTTGGAGGATCCTGCATCCTGCTTGAAGTCTCCCCATCCTCCTTTCTTAAACCAGCTTGATCTTAAACAAGGAGAATTTAACCTCACTGTCCATCAGATATAACATCTGTTCAGAGCCAGAAGGGCATTAACTCATATCATTTTATAAAGACTTAATGCCCTTCTGGCTCCAAAGAGATGAATTAACTTCTCTATCATGTATTACAACCCCTAAGACTACAGTTAAAGCCTTTTCTCAAGCCAAACAAAAAATGTTAGATGAAGAAATTGATGAGTCAATAATTAAAATGTTTGTTTTTTTAAATAAGGCATTTGTTAATTGTTGTGATTTGCTGAAAAGGCTTTGAAAATTCTAGATTTTACAATCAGAAGATTTGAATGGGGTATCCCACCTCTAGTGATACCCCTGAATGTGTTTGACATTGTGGACCCAACATGCTCTTCACCTCGATTGGAATCTTTCGATGACGAACCTGTAAAATGATTTCCAAATGTCTGCCCTGTCACTCCCCATTGCGTCTCTCGATTTGACAGAGGGGGACAAAGGTGTTATCTTCCAATCTACTCAAATACATCCAGACTGTAGAGAGTCTGTTGACCCAGTTGTGTCCGATTCTTTTTTTTTGGGGGGGGGGGCACGAGTTAGACATCTGTTGAGTGTTTAAAGGGTGTTAGCTCTGTGTTAAAGGGTATGAGTATGTCTTTCTGGCTCTGAACTGATACCATGCTCATGACTTCTTAAAGGGAAGGTCCACCCCAAAAATTTCACTGTTTCAATAAAAGGAGTTAAATTTGAACAACATTTTAAAAAAGAAATGAGCAAAATCGGTCAAAGAATAAGAAAATTACACTCATTTACATTTTCTAGTAAATTACTCTCGGCTCTGCAAATTGGCAACACTGATGACATCATATGTGAGCAGCTCTCCATTCACTTTGTATATGGAATGTCATATTTTCTCAATTTTCTTGGAAGTTACACATTTTCTCACCCCATAGTCAAAGTATGTGATGGAAAAAGCAATTCTTCTGAACATACATTGACTATGGGGGCTAGAAAATGTGGACTTCCAAGAAAATTGAGAAAATGTGAAATTTCATGTACAAAGTGAATGGAGAGCTGCTCACATGTGATGTCATCAGTGTTGCCAATTTGCAGAGCCAAGAGTAATTTACTAGAAAATATAAATAAGTGTAATTTTCTTATTCTTTGACCGATTTTTGCTCATTTCGTTTTTTAAAATGCTGTTCAAATTTAACTCCTTTTATTGACACAAAGAAACTTCTGGGGTGGACTTTGCCTTTAAGTTAAAAGGGGAAAAAGAGAGAAAGAGAGAGATGTAATTGGAACCACAGGGTTACCTGTATCAAGAATGATTTGAAGGGGCAGTTGTATAACTTCAGCACCTTAGGACACGTGTTCTTATTTAACAGGTCTGTCTGTCTGCTTGTGATGACATTCTAACTCAATTTCTAGCCAATTTTCAAAAGAGTTTGAGAAAGGGCATTCCCTTGAATAGCCTAGAAGGAAATTGAGATTGAAGCCTAGTCCAAAGTTTAAAACTGATAAAACAGATTTTGATTAGTCCGCTTGGCTTTTTAAAAAAGCCCAGAGGATTGGATCAGCATTTAGCAACTAAATTTCAAGGTTTGCAGAACTACATGTACTGTGTGCCCAAATTTATGACAATTTTCTATAGCAAATTTCCTCTGTTCATGTTATTTTCAGTGGTTGAAAGTAATACCTGATTGACACAGAAATTTCTTTTATTTATGTTCTCATCTGTTATACCCTGTGATATAGGCTTTGTTCTATGTATTCATCTTGGGTTGTCAAAGAGGAGTTTATGACATACATTTAATCAAATGGTGCCGACAGAACCATTGAACAATGTGCCATGATTTTCCTTTCCAAATAGCGCGATTACATAACGCTGCGATTATCCCTTCATGTACAAACACAGAAGACGACTTTATTTGCTCTGATGTGAATCACCTTTAACCAGATCAAATATAGAGAGAGGGGAAAATGGAAAGGTGGTATACAAAGGCCAGAGCATGTTAGAAAACATTGTTTCTTTATCTCCTTAAGGCAATTTGCTATCATCAGGACCACATCTTACCAAGGAGGTTTATAATGCCTCCTTGATCTTACAATGAAGATCTGTTAATTGATGTGGTATTCTTAGCATTCTATTACTATTGGAAGGATGGGATTTTGTTGTATTCTGTCAGGATTTAGATAGAGTTGCCACCGAGGAGAGCCATTAACCTTGTTATACCCAAGGTATAACCATGATGTACAAAAATAAGTTATGCCTTAGCCTTGCATGAAGCCCCTAAGATTTCACTGTAAGAAAGTTATTTAGAGATTGAGCGAACAATAGAAGGGACTAAGGACAATGGGAGGAAGGATTATCTGCTGAGGTGCATTTCATGGTTTGTTGCTTGCCAAACCAATTTTCTGAATTACTCTGCTTTGTAACGTGAAAGAGATGTTCACAGGAATATCTGCAAAGTTGGAATGAGTTGTTAATGCTTCATTGTTTTTAAATCAGGATTCTATTGTTCAAATCTCCACCCAGAATGTTGGAAAGTATTTCGTTGTTATTAATTGGACATTTCAAGTGGATGTATCATCGTACAAAGGAATAACAGGATAGATTTGAAGGATATATTCATCTTCATACAAAAGACAGGTAAAGTATCTATAGGAAAATGCATCAAAGCAATGTTGCCTTGATCATTGCATGTCATTTTCCTAACCTTAGCTAACACAAGGTCTTAAAAACTGTCTGAAACCAACAAATCATATTGCACTCAAATGTTACATATCGGTATATGGCTTCACCATTAAGTTGTGTATGAATAGACAACCAGCAAAGATGAAATCATTCTTTGTAAAATGTTTGTTTATTTCTAAATTTTTGCAGAGCTGTCAGATTTTCAGTTTTCACACTTTATTTGCATTCCTAGGTATAATGTTTATTGTGTATACATGTGAATAGATGTTATGAATTAGAATCTGTACTGAATTCAGACACATAGATTGTTGATTAAAAATGTAAACACTTCATATTGTATAGATATTGTCACGTAATTTGCTATCAATATTATATGGAACACTCTTCAAGACAGTCTAATATTTTCCCGCAGCACTGATTTTTATCTTGTCATGCATAAGTATGAATAATACATTATAAACAGGATACACTTTAGGTATGCAGACCTACTGTTAAGTAAATATCCAGTTGAATTGTAATCAGAAGACTTTGGTCTATTATGGATAACAAAAAGAGGAATTTGATGAGAGAGAATATTGCTTTGTTGATAAAGGATCTTTGTGATTCATAAGTTCGAGCATTTTCAGTTGAGTAAGACTTAGTGAATAATTATCTTCACATTTTGTGACTTAATTTGGAGAAAGATGTGGGTGAGTTGAATATGTTCATTTTCAAATACTCTTTTTAAAATATTCATGGTGCTTGTACCTTACGGGGTAAGTGATCATTCTTCTTATGCATTTTAAAAGGATGTTGTCTTGGCTTAGTATGATTTTGTGCAGTACAATAGTTTCTGATTACAAGCGATATTATACAGTCCTGCACCATATAACTTGTAGGCAAAAAAATCTTACTTTGCTAAGGAAGACATAATTATGTCTTCTAGAAAAACAAGCAATTATTCAGGCTTTTGCATGCAGTCTGATGTTGTTGAAAAGTAAATGATGTGATCCCTTTGATGTAACCTAAAGGAGAAAACACTTTCAGAGGATGTAATTAGGAGGTATGGTCTCACAGAAAAACATCTTTTTATCATGATCAGCTGACCAGAAGTTAATGACAGAGAAAGCCTATGAGGCTTATGTATACCCCTGTCACACCAGGGACACACTTTAAACTTAAATTGACTTCATGGAACAGAATCAGGAGGTACAGAGGGATGAATTCCACCCCCTCCTCCTAAGACAAGGAGGAAAGGAGGGGAAAGGGAATAGAGAAGTGGAAAATTTCAAGAAAAGAAGAGAGAGTAGGACACCCTCCCCCACCCTCCTCGTGATGATTATAAAAGCACCATGGATACCATGATATTTTGACTAAATTACCATCAAACCATGAAAGGAAAGCACCTAGCAAACATCAGTTTACTATGATTTGATGGTAATTTTGTTGATTTGCTGTGGTACCAATGGAACTTTTTTAGTCTTGTCAGTTCTCATTGTTTCTTCCAAGTAAGGTTCCCCCTTGTTGATAGGACCCACACTATGCCTCTGGACAGAATCATGACCATTCAGGTAATTCCTTGCTTGGTCAGTTGTTGGTCTGGTGTCTTATTAGTCGTATGACAGGATACTGGTATTTGAGGAAAACACCTTCTTGAAAGACATTAGCTGAAGTGTAAACAGGATGTCCTTCTAGTAAGATGGGTTTTTGACAAAAGACGGGAAAAGTATAGAGGAAAACAATATAACTATGTCAGGTTGTGTGAAGCATTATTGATAAGAGACATGTATCATCTATCACCTCACTCAATGAATTGAAAAGGTATTTGGATGATATAAAAATATATTTTTATTAACTAGTTAGTTGGCTTTAACAGGGGTCCCCCAAACCACAGATATTAAGTATGTGTACCAATGATAAGTTATAAATTTATGTCTTTGTATTCATATATGTTTTAGTTTTGGAATAACTTCATTCATTCATTCATTGGTAAATTGATACCAGAAACCAGCAATTTGATGAAATTAACAGCTTTGCTTCATACAAAATTGGGGACCTAGATATGTTTGGATTGCTTGTAATGTAATGTTTGCAGCTGTGTAACTCTTGCTGTAGGCAAGGAGAAAAAATATTTGTATTTAAAATATGAAACAGCAGCTTCAAAGCTATCATGCTACAATATCGCACAAAGCCTTACGTGTGATGGAGTAATTCAATCTTTGTGAAAAATTTGCTTTACTCCAAATTCGAGCATGACTTGTAAGTCTCCACTTTATTGAAAGTTTATCCGATTTGTTTCTTTTCATTTAAGTAATAGCTGGGGGAAGGAGCTTATCCTGTTTTGCTTTGTAAAAGTCATTGTTATACATCTAGAGGCAGCTAAGCAAATCTCAGACTTACTGTGAAAGAAAAATGGAGAGCTGTGCTCGATTTTGTATTGTTAAGATGATTACGATAATGCCCTTTTTGGCTGGAAAAGAGAGGGGAGGGAGGAAAGAGAAAAAGAGATGAAATTTAAAAATGTAAAAAAGCATGGACCTCCATGAGGAAAAGGATTCCAGGTGTAATCTAGTGGAAATTTAGCTGTTTAGGTATTTGTTGGGTATCAGTGACAGCTACACCTCAGGAATAGAGCTCCTCACCTTTGAAATGTTTTTGCTGAACAAACTTGCAGTATGCTGGTGAAATGATAAGTGCCATAACTTTTATGCAAGCTTCTTTGGATTTATATGTAGTTTATCTTCTCTACTTCTCTTGCTGGTAAGATTTTGTTATTATGCTCATTGACATATTATCTGATACTTTTGGATTTCCTAGTACTTCCTTTTATCACTCAATTATTGGAGCATCTGAGGGGAGTGTTTCATCAACATTTGTTGTCTGACAAGTTGTCAGATCTGACATCTTTCCTTGATTTTGATTGGCTGAGAAGCATCATTACTATGGCAACTGTCGGATAAAACAGACTTTGTCGGATAAAACATCCGACAAGTCCTTTCATGAAACGATCCCCGGAGCAGTGATGTTATGTATGGACTGCATGTAGTATGGTCAAAAGAGATAGATGGTTTGCTCATAACAGTTGCATAATCAGTGGATCTATTAATTGGCTCTCTTGTCAAATTCAGATGTATGCATGAAGTTCTAGAATCAATTCGATTTTTTTTATCAACTTTGGTCTTTTTGTCTGGATGGAAGTTTGCAATATGGTTAGTATTAGAAATATATTGCAGAGCAATCCTCAACTTTTCAAACTTGGTTTGAATGTTTACTTTGGATTCAGAGAATGAAGATTTTCCAGATGCTTTCTGAACATAAAAAGCATTATCTTCCGATATATGGAATTCTAGTTGCTTTTGTTCTTAACCCATTCGTGACAGGAATTATTTAAAGCCTAATTTGATCAGCTTTTTTTCTTCAAATTGGCAACACCAACATTTTTCTTTTATTGCTACACTTTTCTTATGAAATGTCATGTATCTGAAATAAATATAAATTGACAGAATGTATGATGAGAAGTCATAAAGTTGCCAATTTGCAGGGAAAAACGGTAATTTTAAACTTTCCATCGCATTGCCAATTCCAGGATTTTAATGCTTATTTTCCTTTAAAAAAATTTCAGCATCAAACAACAAATATTGATGCAACAAAAATGGACAGAATATATGTAGAATCTTTTGCTCTTTCTGCTCATGTATTTGGTATGATTTTTAGGGCTCTGCATCAGAAGTTATTAGACCAAACCACATAATGTGGACCCTCTGTCGCGAATGGGTTAACTAGAGAAAGCTAGGGCTTTTGTCGCAATGTCTAAAATGGCATTGACTCATCTGCTTATGATAGAACACCATGCTCACAACGGAACAAAACTTATCATGTTCAAGTGCAATTATAGGTTGTCAGGTATCCTAATTTAAAAGGCTAGTTATCTCTGTCCATGTAATTAGGACTAAGCCCTTGCCCGTATATCAACACATGTGATTAGCATGCAATCACTGGGCTTGAGGATTGAATCCAATAAAAACCTTATTTACATCATGCACACATGCTAATGATTTGGAAGCTTTGGTGTAATTGATTCTCTAATCCCACCCTATCTTTGGCAGCCTGTACTCTGGTTTGGCTTACTCCTGTAATCAATGAAAGAGATGATTTGCAATTAGGACACGTTTCAATTCTGGGTTTTCCTGCAAAACGTTAATCAGTTGGCAGCTGGGCTGGCATAATTCCATCCATAAGCCAATGTTTAAACAAGCATTTGGATGGTGTTAGAACTGGCTAAATTGTGGACAGAGGATTGTGACAGTACAGTACTGCATCTATTGGCAAAACACACCATTTACTGTTGGATATCAGATGTATTGGCTATTATTAAGGCATTCCAGTCAGAAGTTGTGAGTTTATAATTGTTATGTTCTTGATATTTCTACGTTTTGTGGCTGGGGTGCATACATGTGATTGTAAAACTCTGGTCTTGTATGGCTTTTTTGGTTTACATAATGTTTTTGGAATTCTAAGCAGAGTGCTTATCTATGCTGCAGCATGCACAAACCATGAATTACAGTATACGATGCTGGTTGAAAAGGAACTGTAAAGGTGATTGTTCTTTTTGTTCTTTTTATGAAGTTAAAGGCATTGGCTAACTTTGTGAGCAGCTGATTTAAAAAATTCTCAGACTAAGATGAAACATGTGTATGAGTACTTGTATTTATACTCAAAAACCCTGAAACCAACCATAATTTGGAAGGAAAAGCTGTAAATTAGACGCAAATCGCGATTTTATTAGCTTTCGTCTCGAGAGACACTGAACTAAGAGGACCGTTTGGACGAATTCAAAAATACCGTTACTTGCCTTCCGCCGCGTGATACGTCAATACACACAGTGCGGTCCGTTGAGTCATGTGCGCATGCGCACTCCTTTTACGTTGGGTCTATGCAACCGACCCTCGTATATTTTTCAAACATTGGTTCACATTTCTAATATTTAAAAATACTTCCCGTGGATATTATGCTCTGAAACTTTCACACTGGTATTTTTACACTATAACCCTAATGTTTATCCCATTTTTAAGTAACAAAATGAGATTTTTTTAAAATCATAACAATGTTAGCCAATGCCTTTAAGTGCTGAGTGTCACTGTTGTTATTGAATGTCACCTATAACATACACTCTGTAGTGTTGTTTCAGATTTACATCATTTTCAAAAGTTTTATATGACTGGATTCAGTACTCCAAGATTGTATTCATCTGGAAGTATGTGTATTAGATCTACTGGATTTGAAAACACTCCTCAACCACTTTCATATTGATGCTACATTCAAGTTCTTCAATGTATGGAGACTGTACTGGACAAATGGGGTAAATAATTCTTTTAAGGGGGATATCATTTTAGCAGAGGGTTTTTTTTTTTCATTTCCATTAATCTGGTATAATTTGCTCTTGTGTGAATTTTGTATAGAAATATCTCACTACAAATAATATTTTATCTAGGCTGTAACATATTTATTGAGGTTAAAAATGTCCTCTTACATGAGTCTAAATTTTGTGATAAAATTCTGTAATATTAGCTTCATTTTAGGCGAAAAACAAATGGACTTCATGGATTTCATGTGCTGGTTTATAGATTTGTTTCCAATATTTTTTTTTTAAAATTCAAAGTATGTTGCAATTTCTCATTTTTGGACCAAATAAAAAAGAACAGCTTTTCAGTTGAGGGAAATAGGCCTCATGTGGTTAATTCAAGAGTATTTAAATTTGTTGTTGTTGTTGTTGTTGTTGTTGATGGAATCTCAAATCTCTAAATTTCAGCTGAAATCATCATACATCCCTATTACCGTGTTTACACAGCGACTCGGCTCGGGGGTTCAACACACGACCCGTGCTCAACACCCCAATTTTATGTTGTGTAAACGTGATCAGTGTGATCTGCGAGCTGTGTCGAACACCGTTTTTTTGATCTGCCAGAATCGTAGGTTTCAACCCGCGAGCCGAGTCAGACTCGTCTATTTTTTCGTGTGTAAACAGAAAGCTGTGTCGAACCCTCGTGACCTATAGGTCAAACACGGAATAGCCGTATCCGTATCGTGTGAGATAGCTTTCTTGTCCTTGCTATGCCCCTGCCTTCGCTCGATTTCCCTAAGTAAAAAATACTCTTTTTAGGGATCGTGAAATTCTACTCTTGCTCGTAAAATTGTTTGTATGGTATATCACTGTTTGGTATGATCCTTGCATTACTTAATATTCTTCTATATATTTAATATAGTGCTGTCACCATGGCAGTTTTATAACTAACGTAACCCAGCCTCACTTTCATTGTTCAGTGTTTAACATATTTTGTTATGGACGTTGTGGAAAAAATGTATTTGGGGGCAAATTTCCCGCATTTGTGACGTTAATTCTACTTCCGTTCGTGATACCCGGGCTGTGTCGAACTCGCCTTTTTCGTTTCGGTATAAACACGATCACAGTTGTCCTCTTCGCAGCGTTCGACCCTGCTTGAGGATTCAACACTCGAGCCGAGTCACTGTGTAAACACGGTATATATGATTGGTAATCAATGTAAAGAATGCATTATCACTCCACACAAATCACTTCAATTTCAGATATCTCTGCACTTGTTTTATCAAATTGCATCAGATGACGTGACACAGAAATGGTCCATCCTCATAATGATTCATTAACAGAGCCTAGAGATGAATGCAATGATTAGAATGCTTCTTTTGGCAACAGAGTGACTGAAAATATCAGAGAGAAAAATCCAAACAGTGTAAATTACTTCTTCACATTGACCCCTTTTGTGTTTGTGCAGTTACAGTGAGATTTATTGCAGAGATGTCTGTATAGTTTATTATCTTTGTACAAGAGCCTTTAAAGAAAATTGCCATTGTTCTTTTATAGAAGCTTTCGAGAACTCAGTTACTGGTTACTCATTGCTTTTGCTTATGAATTAAATTTTTTTTACCTAGTGGAATGTTTCTACACATTCAATCCCTAATCTGCATTGCAAGGCCAGGGCTGAATTTAAAGCTTACATGAAAGTCAGTACCTGGGACTGGTCTAATCCTAACAGCGATTCTGCCAGTGTACTACAGGGTGTTCAGACGTTAAAAATTTATACTAGAACGGTATAGCTATACTAGAACCGTATAGCTATACTAGAACGGTATAGCTATACTAGAACCGTATAGCTATACGACCGCACGCGAAAGGTGACCCGTGATTCGTGAAAGTGGAAGGCCAGCAGGGGCTAGCGCTGATGTCATGACCATAAGCATCTATACGACGTTTTCCAGAAGGGCCGAGATTATGCATTTGAACGGTCTGCCAGCTATACGATGATTGTTTGTACGTCGTTTCTCTATCGAGTTCTAGTATAAATTTTTTTGCGTCTGAACATGAGGCTACTCCAGAAGCTATCTCACTACAAAAACCTCTGCTTCAATTGAGAATTGATTGGGATTTAAGGATAATTATCAATATGATGATTCATAATTCCATACAATCTGAACTAGCTGTCCAGAATTTTGAAGGGTGCTGTTTGCTGATTCAGATTTGCCTTCATCAAGTTTTGACATAAGAAAGTAATAATGTTTTAAAATGATATTCAGCTTATACAAAGAGTACTTTTTTCCCCGAAGATGCAGTAGACTACAATAATAAGACTAAGAATAGATTCCTTTTGTCAAAAAATGAACATACAAACAAACAAACAAAACATGAATGAAACACATGGTGTATCCAAAATGAATTGAAGGAGTTACTTGTGAACAGGCTTTATATAGAGCTCTCATAGTTTTACAAGTTAATAGATGTTGAATTAATCACATGATTATCTACTTGATAACCTAACATGTTTAAAGATGTGTTGCTGTGTTGCCAGGCAACCAATTCTGAACATCGCTACTTTCCAAAGTGGATATCAAGATTGGTCTTATCTACTCACAACATCCCCAAAAGATTTAAGTCCACCTTTTAAGTTAGAATTTAAAGGTTGTACATTGTTTTGAATATCAAATAAATAAGAAGGACTGCATTTTCCAGATTTGGCATTGTGAGATGCCTTGTAATACTTTAATTACAATCTTATTTTAGATATAATATCATTGCAGATTCATGACAATTTACAATCAGCATGCAATTTGGTAATTAATGTTTTATGGGTTTTTTTTTTGCAGTATTCTCAAACAATGTTTGTAGTATTCTCAATGTTTGTAAACTACTTTATTTTGATGTGAAATAATTATTTTAATTTCAGTAATCATAGTTGTTAAACTTTTTATAGCCATTTAACTTTTTAATTATTGCATGTATATGATCTTTGCATAATACTTCATTTTTATCTTTTGATGACATGACTGCACTTGAAAGGTCTAATTGGTCATGTTTAATGTCCCGACCTTTACATAAAATGTAATTGAGAATTTTTGCCCTTTCAGATTTATCGAACTAGTTCACATTTTATCACTCCCACATTAAACAGACCCCAAGGGTTCTCATAGCTAATCCTTTAGTAGAATAGAGGAACAGGCCTGAGAGATTTGGGCGGGTATTAATGGAGTTTGGTTCCTTCCTGGGCTGATCAAGTAATAGAAATACCTGGAGAACACCAATTAGAATCACCTTCAACTTTTATTGATCATGACTTGGGATTTCTCATGTTTGGCTGGTTGTTAGGAACAAGAATTCCTGACATTTTAAATCAACTCATAGAGCAAGTTCTAGTTTTCTAGTTTTGAAATGAATAACCTTTCCTCATAATGGTAATTCCTATTATTCCAGTAAGAGACTGAATTTATAGAAATCTAAAAGGCCTAAAAGGCCAAATGTAAGTCTAAAAATGCTATGGATTTATGTGATGATATTAAAATATTAAGACAAACAGAATAAAGAGAAGCCATGTCACTGTCTTTTCACCTTTTTGAAGAATGATAAGAATTTTATGATCTTCTTATCTTCAGAAAGTTGATGAATGATCTCATAAATTTATATATATACTGTTACATAAAGTGTGTTGTTATAAGACATTCCCAATCAGTGATTCAATTGTCCAATATAGTACAAATAATGCTTTCATGTGCCCAGTAAAATAAATACATCTGCTAGTCTGTTATTATAGGTCTAATGTGCTAGGAAAAGATTGGGCCGTACAGTATTTACATTTTAAAATGATTACACAATGGTATTTTTTTTTTTGGATATATGATCGAGAATAGAATTCTAAGAAAAATTACATTAAAAATATTATGATTTTCAATCAAAATCAATGCATTTTGGCTAGTTTTCTCATAAAAAGTTAAGAGCTGACCTCAAAATTTGAGTATAAGGTATGACGTAAAAGCTTCGCGCATTGCAGTTGTGCTGCGTGCTAGACTGTACAATATGTATTATACCTTGCGCGCATTTTGCTAGAAGTGCGCGACAAGGTACCCACTTTGACTTCATTTTGACGTAAAAGTGGGTACCCAGTTGAAACTAGGTCACAGCTGAGGGGTCAAAAATATCCTGAAATCTTACCACATTTGGGGATTTCCTTGGCAACATGACTTTAAAAAAAAAAAATAGGCAGATGATTTTCTGCTGATGAAATCATGCTCCTTTAAATGAACTAACATTGTTTCAGCATTGGGTACCCCCTTTAACAATGAATTTCATACCATGATACTACGAGAGTTGTGTGGAAAGCTCAGGATTTATAATGTGATTTTTTTTTTTATAGATTGTGTGTATGTGGATATAAAAAATATGAACTTGTATCTAAATGTATTGCATTTTCTCTGGTTTTCTTTGTTGCTTACAGGTTGCCAACCAAGTTGTTCAGGCTCTGCTCATGCAGAAGGTATGTATGATTTAAACTATTCTTTATTTTCTAAAATGGCCAGGTGATGAAGGATAAGACAGGAATATTATTTTTTTTCAGTCAAGGGATTGGGTAGCTTATTGCAGACAGCTCTATCACTTCATAACATAATTACTATCAATATAACTGATATTGCATTACTGTCATGAACTAGCAGATTCATAATGGCAGTCTCTATCATCATCATCATCATCATCATCATCATCATCATCACCATCATCATCATCATCATCACCATCATCATCACCATCATCATCACCATCATCATCACCATCATCATCACCATCATCATCATCATCATCACCATCATCATCATCACCATCATCATCACCATCATCATCATCATCATCACCATTACCATCACCATCATCATCATCATCATCATCATCATCATCATCATCATCATCATCATCATCATCACTATCATTACTACACCACCACCACCACCACCATTATCATCATCACAATAGCACATGGCACATGGCTCATGGTGACGATGTCATCATCAACACCACCAATACACCATTGCCTCTATCTTCTATCCCAAATATACAAGATCATTCCTACTATGCACTTGTTCTCTTAAACTTTCCTGCATCATCAAATTTTCTGTCAGGTCATTGCCCTGAGTATATAAGTCACAAGTATTCAAACCTATCGAATCATTTGCAAGTGTCAACTTCATCAACACCTTCAAGTCAAAATGAATAGAATTAACGATCAGTTATTGCCCCTTTCTTGGTTGGGGTAACAGGTAGCTTGGTGTACGCTCTTCATTTCCTTTTCTCTGACTAAGACACGATGGGTGATTAGGATGACTCAGGTTGGTCATCTCCGAGATGTTGATGGATCCTACCTGGGGTATTCCAACCTCCTGAAAAACTCAATAAATGGGGTGCCAGAATGCTTTAACAAGTTGCCAGAAAATGCCTTGCAATGTCACGTGCAAATCAGTTTGAACGGTAATGTAGCTAAAGTCCAGATTTTATGATGCAGCCTACATTTTACTTTTTTCAGTTGCTACCTAGAGGGCACCTACAATTATATTGAGATCTCATATTTTGATTTAAGTGAGTTTAGTCCATCAGTGTGTGGTTGTCCAAGGCAATTGATGACCAGCTTAGTTGTCATGAAGAGAAGCAGAGGGAGGCAATGCATAAAATAGATAGACAAGTTCATTTGGGCTGACTGGTAACATTAGTAACAGCATATTACACATAACCAGAGATAGATGGAGATGGAAAGCTTGATCGCCAATGTCTGGAACAGACAAGGCACCTAGCAAGCAAACAGAAAGTTGTCATGAATCATGAGTGAAACCATAGTATCAAACATATTTCCAAATTAGTTATATTAATTTTGCTATTAGAATGGGGAAACAAAGAGAGCATGTAAAGAAGTAGGAAAAGAAATGGTGAGTGATAAAGAAAAGGACAAATGCATTCTTGTGCTTGTATGAACAAGATTTAAGCAAACAGATATTTTTATGGAAGCAAAGATCATAACAATTAGTGGCCTATCTACTCTTCCGTCTGGGATCTCCCTTTTGCATCTCTGCAAATCTTGGAGGAAATTTAATTTTAGAGTTGGCATTAATGACCCCCTTTCTACTCAGTCACAACTCTCTTTCCTGTTAAAACCAGACGATACATTACCTCTTTCCTAGGCAGTGTCATTTACCATTATGCTGCCCTCATAGTTCCGTTCTCAACCAGCTGAAGTAATTAGCCTGAGGACTTTTGTCTGGCACTGATTTCTTGCTTATTAAGATAAGTTGTAATAGTTAGGTTTGTGGTATTGGAACCTCATTACAGATTAATTATCTGTTTGATTGAATTCACATTCCTTCTGCAATCACATCAAAGAATGTTACTTCTTTTATGAGTAAGTTTGAGTCATTTCAGCGTACAGTATATTTAGATGGCATGTAAAGTAAATGAATAATATTTTACTTGGGTAGTATTTTAGGTTTCTCAGGCCTTTTTGACGGTGCAAAATGTTTGTAGGAGGCTATTTCTGGTTCACTCGTTAGCATACATGTAAGTGAGAACAAATGAAAAAAATATGGTCTGTATTCGTCTACATGAGGTTTATTTTTGGTAGTATGGCTAAATGTGTGGGATGCAAATGTGCCACTATATATAACTTACTGACTGCGATCTCTAATTCTTTGTCAGACTAAATGAAGATTGTATGGTTTTTGGTGGCAGGATACAAATATTGTGATGTTTTAAGCTATCTGGAAGCTTTTAGGCTATTTCTAGTTGCAAGGTTTGTTATAAGTGGGACACTTCTCTTGGGAGGTCAGAAACTTTTTATGAACATCTAGCAAGTTGAAGACGTGTTCAGTTTTTCATCTGTGTTGGATTCATGTTTTCAGGAAACAAAATTAAAGGTCAATTTCACTGCTTCAAATATGGAAAGTCTTCATAAAATATTTGAATTGTAGAATGTAGAATACTGAAGAGTATATCAAATATACAAATACTATCAAGGCTGTAGTGTAGTGTGGGGAGGGGGGGGGGAGAGAACTTAATCTTAAATGTGTGAGCAGGATTTAAAAAAAAATTTATTAGGAAATGCAGTCAATAGTTTAAAAAGTGTGTCAATACCAACTGAAATTTGAAGTATGAATTCAAAGATGAATTCAAAGATACAAGTGGATAGTTGAATTGTGCTTTGTCATGAAGTAATGGTAATGCAACTGATGATCAGAGATGATAGAAATATATTTAGCATATGAAATCTTAGATTATACTTGTGTGGTAGATTTTAAGAATTATTCATATTGCATGAATTGCAAAAGATTTTCTCATTGGCAGCAATAGGAATTAGCTGAAAGGTGGATCATTTATGATTAATCTTCTTGAAAAGGTTGGTATTGACATCTGAAGTCATCATTGAGGTTATATGATATGAAGGGTTATATGTATCTTTCATGAAGATGGCTCTAGTCATCAGACATTGAATGATAGAAGATCTCAATAAGCTGTATTTTAGCCCAGCATAGATCAAATTTAGCAAACTGGTCTGGTTTGCTGCTGCTGCTAGTCTGCTTTCTAGACACACTGGAATAGAATAAGTAGGGATTTTTCTTTTTCGAACAGATTCTTCACTAGTATGGCATACAGTCCATAGGGGTGTTTCATAAAGCTGTTCGTAAGTTACGCACGACTTTACGCACGACTGGAACATGTTCTTGGGTGCTAATCAGATTCTCGATCATTTACATGTAGCACAAGAACATATCACCAGTCGTGCGTAACTTACGAGCAGCTTTATGAAACACCCATATTCTAAAAATCTCATGAAGTGTAGGACATGTATCATGATTCATACACATTGAAGGCTGGAAAGTGATATGAGGTACATTTTTTATTCATTCAAAGAAGTCATAGAATCTGCACAAGTTTGTACTGCTTCATCCATTGTTATGTAGAATTTTAACAAATAGGGCCTATTACTTTCGAAGCCCTCATGTGGGGGGGGGGGGAGTATAGAAACTGTTTACAATATCATATATAAGGTAAAAAAAAAACAAAAACAAAGAGAAGAAAGAAAAGTAGTGTCTCCAAAATGGTTTAAAGTGTACCAGTCACCGAAAGATATTTTGCTCTGTATGTAGGGGATTCCATATCGCTTTACTGCATTCAAATTTTGAGCTCCAGATATATTACTTCTATGAAAAGATATTGTGAGTTCAAATATACTGAGAAAGGTAAATCATGAGTAGACTAGTTGCCATGTGCGAATACATGCATGCGAATTAGAGCATTTACAGAATTAAACTACTCTATGATTCTATGCGTTGTGGTATTATCCTTTACTTTCTTCAAATTTCGTAACTGTTCACCTTCTAATGTTGGAAAAAGTTATTTGATAAGTACTAGCTGTACACAGGTTATTTTTACGGGTAATTTGTACACTTTGAATAGCATGGATTTTTTTTTCATCTTTATAGAAAAACTGATAGGATAAATTAGATAATCGAAGATGTATTAATTGGTTCAAAATCTAACTTTCAGAACTTTCAGTACTTTTTCTGAGGCTGATTATAAGACTAGGGAACCACTTCTGATTCAGACTCATCGGCTGATGAGAAAAAGCGAGAGAGAGAGAGAGAGAGAGGAGAGGAAAGGAAGGGGGTGAGCGAGGTGCAGGCGACGATTTCTGATCATTTGTGAGGAGGGGAGGCCATGGGTAGGGTAGGCAAGGAAGCATAAGGTGACGTTCTTAGCCCGTCATCGGTGGGTTTTTGAGGGATACGCCACTAATCAAGGGTTGCGTGGGAAGCAATAGGAGCTTGATGATGTGCTTGTAGAGCCACTTCAGAAGCGGTTGTCAAGACGTGAGCAACAAGCATAAACAGTATGTTCTCTCTGCATCCTGTGGAACATTCTGCACGTCATTGTTTGATAAGAGGTATCTCCAGGCTAAGGACAGTGAATATGTATTCTGCGGTAGAAAGCTTTGGTCCACCATGAGAGTTTCAAGAGCACTGGAAATACCAGTGTATCCAGGTCTCCAGTGAGTTTGCTGACATCATCTCATCTTAACAAAAAGTTTATGGAAGTTCATCCTGGAAACGGATACACAAACCTTTGCTTGTTAGTGTTAGTAAGCAAAATGTGACACTTGGAGGACTACTTTCGGGTTTTGTTGGCAACAGTCACACATGGAATGGATTACCCCTTTGCAGTGTCTCATTAGAAATCATAATGAATCACTTTGATGATTCCATTAGGATGTGGATGGCAACATACTTCTGACTGAGGATGAGACAAACACAGAAACGATGGGTTAGACTTGGAGATTTGAAGTTTGGAGTGGGTCTGTGTGTGTCTTCTGAGGAACTCTAAGATATCTAAGAACCTTTGAGGTCAGGCATTCAAGGAGCCTTCAGCCTGATTATCTCATGTCTTGCATGAAGCATACCTGAGCAGCAGCAGTACTTCTTTAGCATTAGAATGATGGATGTTATTGTCATCCTCTGATTCTGAAGACCTCCTTCTTTTTTCTGGAAGGGTTAGAAGAGCTAGAAAAATTTTATGATGGAGGATTTTTTCTTTCCTTGGCTTGATCTGATGGTCTATTTCTCAGTCTGCATTGGACTCTGGTATTTCGTGTCACTGCAGGTAACATTGCCAATTAGACCATTGTTACTTTAGATATGTTGCTATGACACATGAAAACTCTTCTCTTCCTGTAACTTCTTAGCTTAGAAAATTGGCATAACACAGCCACAGTAATAATTATGAATGATGAAATGACATGAGTATTTGATGAAGTTTGAGTTGTAGAGGATGTAGATACTCATTTCTTTTTCTCACAAAAATGGTAGGGATGTAGTAGTCCTTTTCCTTTAGGAATCTGGGCAGAACAATTTTTTAATTTTATTTTTATCATTCTCTCTTTATCTTGAAGGATAAAAATAAATTTTGATATTTTTTAAAATGATGACATGGACAGATACCACTGGAAAATATAAAATCTATTACTCTACTGAAGAACTTTCTCATACTCAGGAAATTTTATCTCTTTTTCAATCATATGAAGGATATGTATATTGGGAATGAATGACCCTGAATTCTCATCCATTTAATTGTCCATCTTGGTAACTGTCACTTTGCATATACCATAATATCCTCTGATAAACAGAAGTTAGTAGAAGTTTAGATGGAGAGGAAGTATGCATTCACAGATGAAATGTACCGGTAAGTCAGTATATAGCTAAAGTTAAGTCATCAGTTGTCACTCCTAATGCTAGATTTGAATCTAGAGTTTGATATCTGTCATCCTGCCATCCATAAAAGTTTCAGGAAAGGCTTTTCCTTCTTCTGTACCTGCTATGAAATTTGCACCTTTCTGCATTTCTTTTATGCTGCATCCCTCTCTAAATTATCTCCATTACACCTTTGGGGTTTTTTGAAAATGATACAGCATTTTGAAATAATATATTTTGTCCTAGGAATTCTTCATATGAACTGTTTTGGGTTTTTTTCATGCAAAATTGAAGATAAAAGTTTGGTGATAAAATAATGCAACCTTTCTTGATTTGATGAATCATACTGGGGGAGAAGATTACTTAACCCAAAATTTATTAGGAGGAAGTTATTTTCAAAAGAGACTTTTGATGCTTGCACTTGTTTTGATCTTTTAGTTTTTAGCATGATGTTTATTCCAGTAGTTATTGGGCTCATTTAGTTCTCTTACTCTTCTGGTGCCAGGCTGAATACCCCTCCAGTGCCAAGGGTTTTGTAAATGAAGCATAAGCTTCGTAAAAAATGTCAATTTTTTTTAATGTAAACCCTTATTCTTTATATGATTTATTGAACGTTTAATTTGTTATCAATACATCAATATGAAAATCTCAATTTAAATCTATTTTTTTAATAATCAAAATAGATGAAACGGAAGAAAAGTTTGTTTGTCACATATACGTGCCATCTGCACTGAAGGGTAAAGGGTAACTAAATGTGCTATCGGCACAATAAGAGTTAATTAAAATGTCTGATTCAGGCCTTATTTAGATCATTATCATGTTCTATACATCATACATCCCTGCATAAAGATCCAAAAATAAAACCACATGATGACCTTCATGAAAGGGAGGGATGGAGATGAACGTTCTTGCCTCTGTTCCAAAGATGTAAGCCCCCATAGAATAAGGTGACATCTGAATAGAAGATATTACCCACTCAGTTGTGATAAGGTCACATGAATGTATCATCATCCAGAATGAAATGATTATCAGCCATGTCAATATTCATTAGCTTCGAGGTCTAAACATAGGTGGCCCCCATTCCCTAGTGTTTCCTTCTGTCAAATGATTTTTTTTTCTCGTTGTCTAGGTGCTAAGTTAGAATCATTCTTTAAATACCTCTTTATCATCAAATCGAACCCTTTTTAAACAAATGACGCTGATTTAGCTTGCCAGTGTCACTTAATCACTCTCTTTTTTTATATTTGAAGAATTCCTCCTAGAATTTCTCATAATAAGCATCAAGGCTGTATTGATTTTTTGGGTTTACCTCTTTCTATTCGACCCCCTTTCCACTCCCTCTTGCTGTACTCCCTGTGTTCTCTTGCTTAGCTATTTCAATGTATTTTTTATGTTCCAAACCTTGAACTTGATATAAATGCATTTTAAAGTGTCATCTTAAGGTGCAGCTATTGCTCTTTTTGTAATGCTACCATGTAGGGGCTATCACCCCTTCCTATTTTTGATTGAGGATGCAAGGGTTCCCCCTACTTCATTAAAAGGCTTAGGAGGCATCCTGTCTTGTTAACATAATCCTACCTTTCGTTGAAAGGCCTCTAAAGCGAAGGCCTTTAAACCAAACCACAACCAACTTCTGGAAAGCTCAAATGTGTCTGGTCAAGGGTTCGAAAGGCTTCTATATTGGGGGAAACCTTCAAAGCTATTTTTATTCAAAGTTCATATAGTGGTGAAAGTTTAGGAAGAAATGTAACAGATTCTAACAACAGAAGTGATGATATTGAAAGAGATGAGTCTGAGCTCAAAACAAGATTGATATTTATTTTGTCTGATATTTTTTGATGATTAACTGAATTAGTTACAGTTGTATTTCAGGAAGACATGAAAAGAGAATGTTACACAAATTGTAAACCTTCTTGTGCACTGAAACCCTCCTACTGAATAGGCAACATCAGTATAGTTGTGGTTTTATACAGTCACTTTGATTTTTGTCAAAATGTCAAAACCTATTGTGAGTTTGCAGCCTAACACTGCCAGGTCGCACGATATTAACAAAATTGCCTTGACTTCTATGAAACAGCACCCTTCTCTTTTCAGGGGATGCCCCTCTGTCCTTTCTGACTCAAATTGTTATCATTGTGACTGAAATAGATACACGACTGACATTGCTGTCTCCACCTGTCCTATATCTCAGTCCCTTAGAGAACAGTTATATAGGTCATATCAACAAACAAGTTCTGAATATAATCATAATACCTGAAAACTAATTTTCAACAGTTCTATCTGATGTCAAGCCAGAATTGGTCTCCTGGGTTGACATATTAGAAGATTTCTTGAAAGAGCTTCTCCATTTTGGGTCATGAGCAACTGCTTAATTTGTGCACCATCTTCATTTGATATACCTGCTGGTAGCCAGAAGGGTGTTAGAACTATTGTAAGAAGTGTGTTATAACTATTGTAAGAAGGGTGTTATAACTATTGTAAGAAGGGTGTTATAACTATTGTAAGAAGGATTAGACAGTGGTTCTATAGGTGATTGGCATCTTTGTATTATTCAACTATAATGATGCATTCATGTAGCTCATCTGCTTTGTGATATCCGCAGTAGTGTCAACTTGATTGGTGACACCCCATGAAGCATCCCCCAAAACAAAAAAAAAACAAAAAAAAATCCATCAATCAGTCAATAATGAAAAATTAAAAATAAAAATAAAAAGGGAAATAAATCAAAGAACATATCAGATTAAAAAGATAACAGTATTGATAAAACATAAAAGAAGAGTGTTATCACTTTGAAGTCAAATATACTCTTTGTATAATTAACTGGTTACTGTATCTGTTTTTTATGGTCTTCACCCTGTCATTTCCTTTCAAAATTTATTTCTGATATCAATCTTCTGAGTTGCTTCTGCATTTTTCTTCTTTAATCTTAAAATCTTAATCTCTTTGTCTGCATCTAATGACATTGTTTATCATAAGTCTTCCATCCCTCCTCTCTCTCTCTCCTCTCTCTTCTATCTTTTTACTCCCCCCCCCCTTGTCTTCTCTTCCTGTTTTTCTCTTTTCACTCTTTCCCTGTGTTTCCACTGCCTTTCTCACTCTCTCATTCTCTATTTCTCTTATTTTATTTTTTCACTCTCTTTGTCTATCTTTGTTATCCCCTTCTCTCTTTCCTTCCCCTCCCCCTCACTTTCCTTTTTTTTCTTCTTTTTTTCACTTTTTGAATGCCTTGTATCTACATCATGAATAATTCCTTACCACCCTCCCTCCCCCATCATCCGCTTCCTTCCTCCTTGGCATATCTCAGTATTGGTGCCAGCATCATAATTGGCTTTCCATCCAATATTCAATGACCCATTTTGAGATGTTTGGCAATGCTATTTTTGGCAGTAAAATGAATGTTGCGGAAAATCCCTCAGATTTCCCAAGCAGGCCTTTGAGTAAGAAGTGGCATTCAAGTCGAACAAAATAGGCTGTATACAGTCATGTAGGACTCAGAGCAAAGCAAAAGGGCTTGTATCAGGATGTACTGCAGTGCAAAAAAGTCACTGCAAGAATCTCTTCTCTGTCACCATAAAGCTTTCAACTTTATATCTTGTTCTAATTTGAACATGTTTTTGTTACTGAGTATGAAAGTAGAAACATGCAATATGAAAAAATTATTTGAAGTCGGTGCCCAATGTAGAGCAATACATTGATTACATCAAATCCCCCCCCCCCCCCCGAAACCCCACTTCACAGAACCCTAGTCAGGAAAACACGTTGGAGTAATGGATTTTGAGCATCACTTTGTACCCGAGTCTTCTCGTCTTAAGAATCAATGTTACGTAGTATAGGCTTATTATTTACCACATTACACTTCTTTTCCAAATCAAGTTTTTTAAATATATATTTATGTGAATTTATTTCTTTTATGTGTACGCCCTTTTTCATTGTCATGTTTATTTTTCTGTATTACATTCCTATAAATTTTTGCCTGTTTGGAAAGGCTGCAAATGACTTCAAGGTTCCCTTTTCTAGTGAATATTTTCAGGTAGATTCCAACCATTTCTCTGAAACCTTAAAGCTGTTTTCTCAATTCAGAGTACCTATACATGACAGGTGTCAGAAGTTTTAGATCAGAGCATTGCATGATGGAGGTGGAAGGAAGGATATTCCTTATTAATATATAGACGGTCAATATGAAAGATTGAACACGCAAGGTCACCAATGTGTACAAACTACTAGGGTAAAATAGAGAGAGACCTATTCCTTAAATAGTATTTCATATTTGTCTTAAAGGTACTGGTCATGTTTATTAATTTGTTGTGGATTATAGGTAATATCTTAATACATATCACTTAAATGTCCCATACCGTTGCGGGGAAATTTATGTTCATTTTCAAAAAAGAAGAATGAGATTGCTCTTACAGCATTTTGATAGTGGTGCCCATAATTTAAATTTCCTTGAAATTCCATACTATGTTTTCAACCCACATAATCATGAATTTCCAACAAGGCTCAGAGTGGAATTCAAATGTGACATTTTCCAAAAGTTTCATAATGCCTGTAAATGTTTTATAGTACACTCACATAGCTAGATTTTACAAAGAAATTAAATTTTTATCTGTAAATAAATCTGCAAGGTTTTGTAGGGTTATTACAAGTGCTACAAGTTGCTGTGCAATAGAAATTCACTGGGTTTTTCAGAGAGCTTGTGGTTGAGGATGGGAAGAAACAAAATTAGATGTAATGTCAGGACTATTCTTCTCTGTAGATATCTTCTTTTTTTTTTACATTGTTAATTTTAATATGAGCAATGCAACTTATAGGTTCTTGGTCAAAATATGCACAAAATATCCTTCTTAAAATGGCAGGATCATTGGCAAAGAGCCTCTGTTTTGGACAGCGTTAATTTAATTTGGAACAATTTGTTTAATTTCCTTCTTTTCCTGTCATTGCACTGTGAATAGGGTAAGGACAGGACAGGAGGGGTGGAGATTGATTCGGAGGAAGACAGAAACTATTCGTAATCTTGCTTGATTGAATGCAGAGCAAAATGCCAAACTCTCAAACAAAGGGTTGATTTGTGTTTCATTAAAAATACAGGATATAGATTTTAATTTTTCTTGAACTTAAAAGAAAAAACAGTGATTTCTTTTTGACAATTCATGATTCATTCTGGTTTTCATCTGCTGGACAGGTATTAAGGAGGATGCTTTTAATTCTGATACCCTACTTGATTTGTGAGACACCTTGCTGCTCTTTAAAGAGCTAGAATTTCCGTCCAAAGACAAAAAAAACACAATGTCTTGCAAACGCAGCATGTGAAGAAGCAAGGATTATTTTGCACTGAGCTGAAATAGTTTTGTTTCATATTGTTGACATGGTATAAAATATGATCACTTTTGTTATCATTATTGTTATGGTATAATGTATGATTACTTTTTATATCATTATTGTCATTGATTAAATGATTATGATAAAAGGGCCTGTTTGAACTGCTCTCTCACTTTCTCTTTTCCTTTTTCTGTTGTTTTTATTAGGATCTGCGTGACGAGTGCCTGAAGCTCCATGGTAGAGTGCGAGATCTGGAAGTTCAGAATCGGAATCTAAGGTGCCTCTTTGATCAGAATAGATTCAAGCAACCCATCCCTTCTCCATCACAGGTGAGAATTATAATCTCCTCCTCCTCCTCCTCCTCCTTCTCCTCCTTCTCCTTCTCCTTCTCCTTGTCCTTCTTCTTCTTCTTTTACTTCTTTGTATCTTTTTCTTCTTACAGCTTCTTCTCCATATCAGTAGTTATTGTATGAATCTCCTTTTGCTTTTTTTTTTTCTAATACTTTGTACCAGTAGAAAACAAATTGCTATTTTTCCAATATTAATCCAGACATTTAATTCAATTCTTAACCCCTTTGCCCACAGGAACTGTGTGATCCCTGTATTAAGTCTATGGGAATTTGATGATTCAGTAGTCAATGGGTTAACTTTTGTCTTTCTTTCTTTCTCTAAGGGAGTTTAGAGAAAAAAAGTGGCATGAAAAGACACATCTTTGACACAAACAGTACAGACACCACATTTTGCTATGTTACCTTACTCTTCTCATTTTGTGTGATGAAAATTTGGGAAAATGCATCCAAAAGTTATTGAATACCAATCCTTAGATAGAAACTTTGAATGGAGTCATATTTATATCAGGTCCACATTGTATTAAAGAGGTTAAGCACCTTATCAAAAGTCAGAGCCAATTTGGAACGCAGCCTTTAGTGTCTTTCCTGCTCAGCATCTTTTCCCCTCCGAACCTACCGTTTCTCCGTAGACAAAACAATGGGGGATCAGGAAAGCTGTTGTAAAAGAACGGTCATGGAGAAGACAATCAAAGATGCGGGACGAGACTTTTGATAAGCGGCCTAACATTTAGCCCTTTCATTTTCTTTCATTCTTACCTCTGCAGTCTTCTTCTCATCAGCAATATGGTTCCTACAGCAGTACCTCACCTGGCCTGGCAGGTTGCTCCATACCGGTCCTTACCCCCTCAGCCTCGACCCATTCCTCCCCCTCATCAGCCTCGCCTGGTATCTATGCACCCTTCAGCCATCCACTGAGGACCAAGCACCAAAGATCAGAGCCTGGTCCGACTGGTTCAACCCCAGATAGTGGGAAAGACCCTCCGCTTAGCCCTCGCTTGCTCCAAGGCCAAGCTGGAAAGCAGGTACACCTCTTGTCCATCTAGGATTAATTTCCTACCTTTTTATGAATTGGCATTTTGACTTAGTGACTTCCATAGGCAGTGGGTTAAGATTTGAATTGTGATACAGAAAAAAATGTTCAGGAGAAGAAATATGTCTGCATAAGTCATCCTCCTATCTTTAGGCATATTCATCTGCTTGCCAGGAATTGTACAATGAAAATAAACATTAGGACATGATTTATTTTTTTAATTCCTATTCTATTTTTTTCCCCATACATTAAGGAAGTTTTTCTTATTTCATTATAATTCTTAAAGGCATTGGCTAACATTGTCACGATTTTAAAAAAATCTCATTTTGTTACTTAAAAATGGGTTAACATTAGGGTTATAGTGTAAAAATACCAGTGTGAAAGTTTCAGAGCATAATATCCACGGGAAGTATTTTTAAATATTAGAAATGTGAACCAATGTTTGAAAAATATACGAGGGTCGGTTGCATAGACCCAACGTAAGGAGTACGCATGCGCAAATGACTCAACGGACCGCACTGTGTGTATTGACGTATCACGCGGCGGAAGGCAAGTAACGGTATTTTTGAATTCGTCCAAACGGTCCTCTTAGTTCAGTGTCTCTCGAGACAAAAGCTAATAAAATCGCGGTTTGCGTCTAATTTACAGCTTTTCCTTCCAAATTATGGTTGGTTTCAGGGTTTTTGAGTATAAATACAAGTACTCATACACATGTTTCATCTTAGTTTGAGAATTTTTTAAATCAGCTGCTCACAAAGTTAGCCAATGCCTTTAACATGTGTTTTCATTTCAGACACTTTTATGTAAGGTCAATTTCACGGTGAAATATGACAGCGAATCTTTTAACCATTTTGAAAGAGCATAAAAAAGGATTAAGCGCCATTCGACCCCCCCCCCCCCACAAAAAAAACCTGTCTTTGATTAGATAGATCACACACACACACACACACACACACACACACACACACACACACACACACACACACACACACCAGGGAAGTGAAACTTAGTAAGAATCCATTTTTCTGTAAATAGGGAAATTAAGAGCAAATACCTACTCTCGAAATTCTATTTGATGTAATGCAGTCTTCTGTGAGCCTGCATGATAGCATGCAAAGTTGACCTGCATTTCCACAATATCAAATTTCCAGATCAGTTCTATCTAAATCTTAGGAAGGAAAGCTAAATCATGACATGGCAAACTCGTAAAGTCAAGGTTAGGCCTGTATCCTTCCTTGAAGTGTGCATTGCATTATTGATGTGAATCTATTGCCAAGTAACTATTTAATCATGTAAACATTTTTAGATAAAAATGCTATCTCAGAAAATGACTCATATTTTCCCTCATTAATTTTATCTTTGAAAGAAATTTGCCTAAAGCTTTAAACAAGCCCTATTAGAATGACTTGATGCCCAAACTTTGTTCAAAATAAATAGTTAATTTGAGGTTTCAAGGCATATTGAATATCTAATCACATACTATACAAAAGTCTGAGATGGGACTTGTTATTTCTGTTGTATAAGCTGGAAGCTCTAAGTTTGGATTTCACCAGACTGACCAATTTGGTTTATGTTTGATATATTAATTGAGCCAGTTTAGATATTTTGTAGGCCTGTTGCCTGTATAATATTCAATTGATTCCGATTCCAAACCAACTCCAAAGCAATCCACACAGACTGACGGCCATTTTGGGCAATGTAAGTTTTGGTCAGCTTGAATTTGGTCTCATTCCACTGTGTATGGGATAAAAACTCTGACATCTCTTGGTACTAGTATTTTATTTCTAAGAAAGGGTGATGATGATTACTGCATAATCACATATCTCATGTATCTCTTTCTTTGCAGCTTGACCACAGTGGTTCGCCTGTGAAGACATTAGACCAGTCTAAGGAAACCAACCCTCAATGTGACAGCTATCAAAGACTAGTCAGACAGCAATACCAGCAATACCGTCATCACCATTCCCAGCAGCATCTGCAGCAACAACGTACACTACCTCAGGAGTTCTACAGGCAGCTTTCGGCACCGGCGAACTATCCGGGACCACCGTCCTCTCCACATCACGCCATGCAGCAGGGTAGGACACCAGGACACAGGGGCTTGGATCAGATGTACCCTTTCCTTCCATACCATTGTGAGATGCCAGGAGTGGAGGGTGCAGGAGAGGGCATGGGTATGGAGGACTACTCATGGACAAGTCCTCCAGAATCATTTCCATCAACCATAGGTCACTCATCTTTGCCAAACACTCCAGGGAGGATGGGTGTTCATGATGAGAGTTTGAATGGGAATGTGCCTCTGAATGGAAGCCTTGGGGCCAGGATTGCCAAGATGCAGGTTATGGGGGAAGATAGGCTTGAAAGAAACTCACCACCAGAAGTGCAAGAAGGGCGCAACGGATACATCCTTGATGATCAGTACACCAAGCCCTATGTGCATGCACCATTCCATTATGCCCAAAGTCTTCTCAAGGAGCTGCAAGAGATAAGTGCCAGTGTGAAAAGCTTTGAAAGTCTCACACTGGAACCTAAAGCAAATCACCAACAAAAAAGGAAAGCAAATGATGGCCAACCTGTCCTGCAGCGTCAGAAACTTGCCAAGAACTTTTCACCGAGTGCTTCCAATGCAAGCAGTGAGTCCCTCAATAGTGCTACATCCCCTAAAAATCTAATGGACAGCACAAGTAGTGTGACAAGCACAGAAAGTGTGGAAACAACCCTAGAGAGGATTCCACCAACAGTGATCTCTCACAGTAGTCCCGTCAGACAAGAACATACTCTCCAATGGAGACCAGAGTATGGTGGGAACAGGGTTCCGGACAGTGGAGACCAGAGTATGGTGGGAACAGGGTTCCGGACAGGGACCTCTCAATTCCCTCCTGACACCCCATCACCACCTACCACAGATATAGAGCCATCTGAAAGGGACTATCAACATTCTAGGTATTTGAGAACTAGGCAGCATAGTGGAGGGACGCATCATCCAGAAAGAGAACATGATATAGACAGTAGCGGGGATATTGGTAGCCCTGTTAGTAGGGGCAATGTGAATAGAGCTATTGATAGGTATCAGGAGAAGGTAAAGAATGCAATGAGTGGTAGAAGAGACACTGCACAGATTTCTCCAAAAAATCAGGGGGCATCTCTGAGCATGAGAGACAAAGATGCTATTAATGAGGCACAAAGGAACTTTCAGATATCACAAGAGAATGAAATTGCTTGTGGGAGAGCCTCCCATTTACCTGTGAGGGATGATGGAAAACAGGGGACGTACTCTGTGCAAAATTCTAGCATTGCAAAGTCAAAGTTTGGTGGGATAAAGACACAGGTGCAGAGTAGCAGTACTGGGTGTTCAGCTGAAAAGACTAAGTCAGATGAGGATGTTCTAGAAACTGTGACATGCTCTGCTCAGGTAAAACCTAAATTGAGTAGGCAACTAGCAGCTGAATCACTTAGTCAGAATGTAGAGATGTTGGCAGGAGAGGGCAGCAAACATCTTTGTCAAAAATCAGCTAAGAGTCAGCCTGTAAAGAGCCAAGCCACACCTTTGTTAAGAGACAATGACCCTAATGACACATCTAGTCCCATTTGGAAACGAAAGTCACAGATGGAGGAGTATAGGTTAGATGGAGATGCAAAGAGTGGCGATGAAACAAGTGGGGATGCAAAAGATGAGGTTGAAGAAAGTGAAGATTCAGACACAAGAGTACCATCCTTCATGACAGCTCCAGATGTCAAAATAAAAGGGAAAGATGGAAAGCTTTTATCAAAGTATGGAAATAGAACAAATGGAGAGGTTTCACCAAAGCATTATGCTGGCAAAATCCAATCTCCAAGAAAGTCAAGTTTACCACTCCCCGTCCCGTCTGCTGTCACCGTGGCAACGAGTAAACCATCTGGAGCGGGTCTGTCACAGAGCGTGGGATCAATTGCCAAAGCAGATGTTGGTGTTGTGGATGGGATGAAATCTGCTCAGAGTGGAGATGCAGTGTTAGAGAGGGTGGAAACAAGCAAAGCAGTAATGAGAGATGAAAGCAGTACAACGGAGGGAACAAAGGGGGAGAGTGCAACAAAACCAGTACTGTCAACGGCAGAGGCGGACGATTGGAGAGATGAAGGGAGTAAGAGTGTGGTGAAGGTGCAGGGAAATGTAGCAGGAGGAGACAAGATCAGGCAACAAATCCCAGTAAGAACAAGTCGAGAAGCGACAGAGTCTCTCTTGCAGAAGACCAGGATGCAGTTCAACCGTGGTGAGGTTGGACGATGCTCTCTGGGGGCCAAGATGACACAGCTAGCCAAGAAATGTGCACCATCTCCAACAGACCGTCCTCTACTCACCCACAATGGAATGGGACGTGGCCCTCTGGCCATGACAGCATCCAACAAGGCTGTGGATGTACCAGTTTTGGATTCATCGCCACGATTACCAGGGAGACGACAGATGACACCTGAGCATCTGGGAAGTGGGAGGGAAGCACTAGGAGACATGGTGGAATTTACGTAAGTACACATACTTGTCATCTTTATGATTGATTTTAGAAAGGAAAATCACAAAATAACAAATCAGCATCACAAATCCATTGACATACCTTCTGTAATGACTCAGTAAATGCATTAACATTTGTTACATGCAGATTGAAACATGCTCAAGAGATGTTGAATGTTGGATACCACTATACCACTACTGATGTTACTTTAAGGCAAGTTATCTGCAAAACAGATGAAACAGAGAAAAACAATCATTGTTCTGTAATTGGATGACGATATAATTATGTGTGAATATAATGATGTGATTTGATAATTTAGTTAGGGGCTCACATTTTCAGGGCTATTGTCTTTGGTAGAAATTATAATAGAGTGGGTAATAGGTGGAAGAGATAAACACAAAGGATACAGCAAGACATCATTGACCTCTTGAAGGTTTCTACTTAATGTCTCACTCACTCTACTGCTTGTACCAGCTGTTAAATCACTTCAATATCATCTGGTTTTTCTACTTTCATTATAAAAGTCTCCCTTGCCCTGTTCTTTCCCTGCTTGTATGTGGTCCTGGTTATCTTTTTGTACTAATAATTCCCTGTTACATCTCTGTCTATATATCTCTTCTATTTCTTAATTATTCTATATGCTTTTAACTCATTGAACACTAAACCTGAGATAACACAGTCTAGTGTTTATGGAAAGCTAGTGTTACAAATGTATAGTGAAATCAAATCGTGTTCAAGGGATCAGTATATAACCTCTCTGTATTCTCTTTCGTTATTTCCTCATGTTTTTGTGTTTGTCAGTCCATGTTAACTTTTCTAATGTCTTGATCATTTTTTTCTTTTCATTGCTTCTCTCGCTCTCTCTCTCTCACTCTCTCTCTCACTCTCTCTCTCTCTCTCACTCTCTCTCCTATCTCTCTCTCTCTCTCTCTCTCTCTCTCTCTCTCTCTCCCTCCCTCCTATCTCTCCTTTGATTTTGATAAGTCCAACAGTGTTTGCCTCTTTATTTATTCATATCTCTATCTCTTTTATTTCTTTCAGTGTTTCTTTCCATTAATGTATAATGGATAAAAGCTATCAATATCTTCCTCTATCACTCTGTCTCATTCTGTTTCTCCCTCTGTGTCCATCAATTCTCTCTCATCTGATCCGTTATCTGCATCCCATCAAAGCATCATCCATACCATCCCTCCATGAAGGACACATAGTCTCATACCATGCATAGTTTTGTATTAAGCTCACCCATGTTGAGAGGTTAGGTACATCAGTAGAGGATGTCTTGTTCATTTTAAAATTCCTCCTACATTACATGTCAGTCTAGCATCAGTTTCAGAGCTCACGTTTAAAGGGAACATCCCACCATATCATTCTAAAACATAGTACAAGAGAATGATAAGAATGATTTAGGCCTCTATCAAATATTCCAAATTAAGAACTAAATGTCATATCTTTAGGATGGTTTTTGACAACATTAATAATTTGGGATAAGTTGTAATTGTGATTTCAAAACCCATGCATGTGCATTTTTCTCCATTTCAGCAGTTTGCAATCTATTGCAAATGGGACATAGTTTGTCTTTTGATTTATGAAAGAAGTGATAAACATATATGATACAAGTGCAGTTTTCCTTATTTTATATTTTTAAGTTTCCATTGATTTTCCTTTTTTGTTGGTTTATGTTTAGACAAGTTGTGCAGTATGGGGAGGGATGGATCAGCATAGATGTAATTGTTTGCTTTCATCTTTCAGAACTTGATCTTTACAAATACTGGTACAAGAATAATGAGCGAGGTATCTGTTGCTGAATATTTTCTTTTACATGATCTCTTTCTGATCCATCAGTCATCAACTCTTACAGTGCCGATGGCACATATATGTGCCCAAGAGACTTTACATTTTTAATCGACCATTACTCCACTTAAAATATTGCATATGGTCATGAAAATATGTCAAAGTTTAGAGGATAATTATAGTATTTAAAATATCCATCATTCACTATATGCTACCATAGGATATTTTTTAGAAATCTGCAGATTTTGGAAAGGATCTATTCTTATTGTAGCTTAAAACAATAGCAAACAAATGAGAAATGAAAACAGAAAGGTCAAGAGGGAAGCTCATTTCTATTTCAAAATAATTTTCATGAAAGACATTGAATTAATGGAAATAGTTGATATCTTTTGAAAGGGTATTAAATTTTCTACAACTTTTGTGTACAACTTATCTGTATAGAAATTACTGCTGAAGACTTCCGGGCATTTGAAAAGCAAGCATTGTTCATGATTTGCTAGAATTTGGGAACAAGCAAAACCCTTTGGCACCGTAAGAGTTAAGGTATTCATGAGGTTCTCCCCATCATTATTGATGCTCATCTGACATGATGTCTTGATTTTTTTCTTGCTTACCATCTTTCCTTCATTCTCTTTCCTCTCATTTCTCTTTCTCTCTCTCTCTCTCTCTTCCTGTCTCTCTTCTCCCCTTCTCTCTCCCCTCTTAAACCTCCCTCTCTGTTTCTGATGCATCGACCATCAAGGCATACATGTTCTTGAGGCTCTCTCTGCTATCTCCCCCTCCCCTCCCCCCCCCCCCCCCCCCCCCCCCTCTCAGTCTGTTTCTGATCCATCAGTCACTGAGGTGCATGTACATACATGATGTACATGATGCTCTCTCTTCTTTACTCATGCTCATCCAAGATGCTGTTTTTTTTTTTTTTCAATCTATGTGTTCATCCATCCCCCTCACCCTCTCGGTTTCTGATTCATCAGTCATTAGGGTTTATACGAAGCCTTCTCTATATTACTAATGCTTAATTGATAGGGTGTTTTGTTTTGTGATGGTTTGTTTTCATCTAGCTTTCATGCAGTTTCCGTCATCTCCTTTCTCATGCCCTTTCTCATGCCCTTTCACCATTCATTCTCTTTCTCCTTCCCCCTTTCTATTTTATCTCTGCTTTTTTTTTTGGTTGCTTTCCTTCATCTTTCAGTATCTCTTCTCCATCTTTTCCTCATCTCCCTCTTTCCCTTTCAATCTTACCATTTCAAAAAAGTCTAATTTGATATACTAGTATTTAAATTAGCTATTATTCTATACTCTCTGCTTCTACTGGCTCCATATGTGATCTTATGAATTCTCTCTGTCCTGTTTTGTTCCTTCTCATTATATTCTCTCTCCTAATATTTGGTTTCTCTTGTCCGTCCTCTGTAATCTGTTATGTCTTTCTTCCTATCTTCCTTTCTTCTTTCCTTTCTAGTAGACTGTCCTTGCCCTTTTTTGTTTTTACCCCCCCCCCCCCCCCCCCCCCCGTCTCTGTCCAAATATTCTCCCATCTCTGTTGCATCTATTTTATCATGCCTTCTTCTTTCTCTCTTTACATCTCTCCCCTCTCCTCTTTATTTATCTTCTGTCTCTTCTTTCCCCTCTCGCCCTCCTCACATCTCTGTCCTGTCGCATCAGTAGCCGATGTTAGTCTCTCTCTGGAATCCGTAACACACACATTGTGATCTCCATCTTTCTGGTTCAGTCTACTTACATGTTCAGATATCATTGAGCAAATCTCAAGCCATTTTTAACAAAAAGGATTCCAAGGAGATTGTGTTTCTTTTCAGCTTCACAATACTGTTTCTATCTGGATTAGTTTTATAAATGGATTTGGAATACCCTCCAGTTGTGCTCTTTTGTGGATTGCATCTTCTGGCTTGATTTCAGTGTCTATTTGAAGACCATTTTGATATGATCTCTTACTTTCCATGAAGATCAGCTTATTTCCTAAAGGAAAGAGAACATTATTAGAAGGGGAAACTTTACAATTTTACTTCAAATGAATTTCATGTGCTGCTCTGTCATTGTGTAAATTCTATAGTTCTGATGGTAGCTGTACACAGACCTGAGACCAGTTCTCACTAGCCATATTTCCTGTGAACATTTCAGGTTAGCATTTTTTCAGTAGGAGGGAAACTTGTGATTCATGAGGAAAATGGTGGTATAATTTGTTCACACTTAGAATAATGATGGTCGTTCTTTGATGTCAACAGTAGAACAGATTGTATACAGATGTAACTTTCGTACTAGATAAACTGACATGAAGTACTTGGTTATTAGTCTTATAAATCACTAGGAGAGACATTTGCTTGAGAGCATGATAGGGTTACTTAGTTGGTTTAATAGCATATATTTTCATAGACTCTGGGAAGTTTTATCAGACTTAATTTAGTTTTCATTTGGTTCACCCTATCGATTTGAATGTTAAGCATGGATATTTATGGAAAAAGGTCAGATTTTCAAATGATATAATAAATTATTCTTAGTCCAATCTTTTTGCGTGTGCTAACGAAACACAAAATACAAACAAAGTGTATGTCTCCACTTTCTGTCAGGGACTGTAGTTAAAGGCATTGGCTAACATTGTTATGATTTTTAAAAAATCTCATTTTGTTACTTAAAAATGGGATAAATATTAGGGTTATAGTGTAAAAATACCAGTCTGAAAGTTTCAGACCATAATATCCACGGGAAGTATTTTTAAATATTAGAAATTTGAACCAATATTTGAAAAATATACGAGGGTCGGTTGCATAGACCCAACGTAAGGAGTGCACATGCGCACACGACTCAACGGGCCGCACTGTGTGTATTGACGTATCACGCGGCGGAAGGCAGGTAACGGTATTTTTTAATTCGCGCAAACGGTCCTCTTAGTTCAGTGTCTCTCGAGATGAAAGCTAATAAAATCGTGGTTTGCGTCTAACTTACAGCTTTTACTTCCAAATTATGGTTGGTTTCAGGGTTTTTGAGTATAAATACAAGTACTCATACACATGTTTCATCTTAGTTTAAGAATTTTTTAAATCAGCTGCTCACAAAGTTAGCCAATGCCTTTAAGTCCTTATCAAAGTTTTATCATCAGCCAACCAGACATTCCAACCCACAAAGGGCAGTTCTATCAATTTTGTCATAAAATGGGACAATCAGAGATAGAAATTGTCTGATGATAATGGTATTAAACCATGACCCGGATTACCCCTATGAATAACTGCCACCTTATTGTATTGGTCTAATGCAATTCTATGAGACAGGTGCATCAGAAGTATCCAAGCATTTCAGTTTTTTGATAGAATGAGAAAGGGAGCAGAAATAACCGTATTTTGACAGTGTTCAGTGTACAGAGCCTGTATTATAAGATAGTGAGAGAAAGAAAAAGAAAGGAAGAAAAATTATGAAGGAAAAGGGATTTGTTTTTCAAAAATTCATGTTGATAATGTTTTTATTTGAGAAGTGGTATCTTTGGAATAAAACCATTCTTACAGTTTTCCCCCTTTCCGAAGAAACCTTCATACACCCTACATACGTTTGACGTAAGAATGATTTGTCGTACGGTTTCTGGAAATATCACAAACAAAAATAAAGTATTCAAACTGGCTGACTGGCTATGACTTCCATTTCCCCTTGCAGACATTTCTTTATCATGAGAATCCAAGAAATTACCTGAAGGAAAAAAAAAGCTGCCAAATGACATTTCAACTTGATATTAAGAGAGTGAGGAGAAAAAGAAAAACATATCTTTCCCCTGAGGCTGCATTTGAGTTCAGAGTTTTGTCAATATTTATGAAGTTCTTTCCAAATGAAATTCCTTTCCCTATCCCTGCCAACTTGCTTCCATTTATCAATATTGATACTCTACTCATCCCCTCATCCAAAAGCAATGGCAAACTTGTTCTTCTCGTTTGCAAAAATACCAGCAATATTTTATCCTATTCATTCCTGAACTAATCCAATCTCAAAACAGAACTGCACACAAAAGTTGGAATGAAATGCCTCACAGCAGTCTGTTCCCATTGCCATGCTCTGGGCTATTTTTGTATTACAGTTTTCATTAATATTTCATTACATTTGTTATATTTTGATTTATATCCCAGTGGATGCCATAGGGTGTTATATGAATGCTACAGAAACTTTAGCGTAACATGTTGCGAATACTATTTGAAGGATATAGTGGAAAACATGGAATTATTTTCCATTAAAATATGTTTTCTGTCCATTTTCAAACATTTTCTGTCCATTTTCAAACATTTTCTGATAGATCAAAATACATGTCTGGTATGCATATTTTCATTTTTTTTTAAACTCAAAAGCATATGGTGCACCAGTAGGCAGCCTCAGCCAAATATGTTTTTCTTGTCATATCAGTTATTGAATCCCCTTTCAAATAAGGCTCACAATTACATTGATTCTATAATCAATCTTGTTTTCATCATTATTAACCCATTCGTGACAGAGGTCCACATTTTGTGGTTTGGCCTAATATCTTTTGATGCAAAGCCATAAAAATCATACCAAATACATGAGCAGAAAGAGCAAAAAATATTCTACACAAACTGTGCCCATTTTAGTTGTGTCAATATTCGTTGTTTGATGCTGAAAATTTTTTAAAGGAAAATAAGCACTAAAATCCTTAAATTGGCAATGTGATAGAAAGTTTAAAATCACTGTTTTCCCCTGCAAATTGGCAACTTTTTGACTTCTCATCATAATTTCTGTCAATTTATATTCATTTCAGATACATGACATTTTGTAAGAAAAATGTAGCAATAAAATAAAAATGTTGGTGTTGCCAATTTGAAGAATAAAAGCTGATCAAATTAGGCTTTAAATAATTCCTGTCACGAATGGGTTAAGCACTAATAAATTGCCTTTATTATTCAGCCCTAGCAATATAGGCAACTGGGCAAAGAGGCTGCACACAACAATCATTTGGCTGTGTGGACAAAGCTCTTACACTTGTCATTTGAGAGTCAAAGTTATTGCTATTAGAAGTGAATGGAAGTCATCTCTTTGTGTACGTGAATTTAACCACGAGCCTCTGCACAATGCTGCTATAGTGAACTATGTCAGATCAGGAGAGGTGACATTAGTCTCTGTAGTGTCATCAAAGGTCCTTAATGTCATGATGGGCCAATTGATTGTCAAGTTCCTTCTCCTCTGTCTATTTCTCTTTCTTCTCTCTTTCTGCTCTCTGTTTCTCCCCATATATTTTTGTCTCTAACTTGTTTTCTCTGTCATACTCTTCTTGAACACTTCTTTCTCACCTTGTTCTATTTCCTTCACTCTCTCTATTGCTGTTTTATCCCTTTCTCTGTATCGCCTCTCCCTGTCCCTTTCTTTGTTTCTGTCTCTTTCTCTTTCTCCCTGTGTCTATTCCTAGATCAGTTTGTCTCTTTGATCCCTGCCCCTCTCTCCTCTCTTTCTCTATCCTCTCTTTCTCTATCTCCTTTCTTTTTCTCTCCTCTTTCTCTCCTCTCTTTCTCTCCTCTTTCTCTCTCTCCTCTTTCTCTCTCTCCTCTTTCTCTCTCTCCTCTTTCTCTCTCTCTCCTCTTTCTCTCTCTCCTCTCTCTCTCCTCTCTCTTTCTCTCTCTTTTTCTCTGTCCTTCTGACCCTCTCTTGGTCTCTCTGTCTCTGTCTCTGTCTCTCTCCCTCTCGGTCTCTCTGTCTTTGTCCCTGTCTCTCTCCGGTTCTCTCCTTTCATTGGCTGTAAACCTATGTTAATGGGTTGTGTCACCTCAGAGTTGTTCACTCAGCGTGATGTCTTTGAGCAAAGTGATACCATAGCTGCGATTGCGACGTGATTGTGAGGAGTGATGTCTTCAACCAAAGATTGAGTATTACATTTATATTGAAACAGGAGGATGTCATTGGAATGTAGGAATGTATTGGGTAGCATAGATAGAGTTTGATCAGATGAAACTCAGCATCAGTATCTACTGCTTTGAGAACAGTGCTCTAACCATCTTTATACCTTGCGACTAGGGAATTAGGGTTACACGTGCATGTTTTCAGCTGTGATAATACAGAACTGATAAATTCTATGAATATAACCTCACTGTTTTGGAGTGAATCCTGATCAAAATGAGACAGCATGGTCTTGCTCTGTGCATTGAATATGACCTGTGCAAACAATATGGATGGTCAGTTTTCAACATGAGAGGATACTTCTCAGTTTGAAGGACTGTTTATCTTCTGGTGCAAGTTTGGATTTCCCTAAGGATGAAATCAAGGAAGTATATTGGATTATGAAATTTCCTTTTGAAAGAAAGGAGGCTTAGTATTTGTATATTTCTGACTTTGTTGTAAGAAGGAGCTAGGACAATTTGGAAGTCTGTGACTGATTGGTTTTTATTGCCATTCCGCAACGCCCCTTTTGCTGCCACACAGTGACAACGATGTGAAGGAATTCTCTTTGTGAAAGAAGATTTATTAGAATCCATTAGCATATTGAGGTTTTTTTTTACAATGGGATATTACAAAATGAACCGCAGAAAGATTAGGTGAGTGTTTGAAGATCTTGAGGAATAAGAAATTGAAATGTGGTGATTGTTTGAGCTTTCAGTGTTTGGTTTTATTTCACAATTCTATACCATTCAGATTAGTTTCAATATACTTATATCAATATAATTATGTGGTTCAGATCGTTGAGCACCAATGAACTATGATTGCTTGATTATGAATTTAATCAGCTTATCCTTGTGGTTAATCATGTGGTTGTTACAACATATGGCATTTCAGCTTTCCATTTTAAAAAAAATTAGATAGGCATGTTTGGTATTCATTGCATTAATTCCTGATTTTTTGTGGAGTATCTTTTTACGGATAGTTTACCTACAAAACACAATCTGTTCTCCTTTGAACTAGGGCTCCATAATATTATTAACTTTGCCACGGGGATGCATAGCAAATATTGGAGGTTTGTGCCATGGTGTACACTGATGGTTCAGCCTTTAAAGGATACCATGATTGCCATCATCATAAAGGGCATTTTGGCATCTTGGAGGGCACCAATATTTCATTCTGTTGTCCTTTCCCGGTCCTCTATTCTCCTCCCTCCCCCCCCCCCCCCTTTGTGTGCTACTTGTGCACTAGGTCCCTATATAAATTTCATAAATTAGGTATCTGGAGCCTGTTTCTCGAAACAGTCATAAGTCTGAGTTTGTGGATATCGCATTCAAATGCAAAAATGCAAATGTACAAAATGTGTCTTAAGTTATGAGTTGTCCAAGAACTTAGAAACAGACCCCTGGAGGAAAATCAGGAGTGTTTGTGTGTATGTCAGACCCCAGTTATTTACATGCCACACTTAACCCACCCAGTATTCACTTTCTTCCTTGCCCCTCCCTGATCATACTTACTTTATAATAGTGATAAAGTATTGAGTCCATGAACAATCAGCCATGAGATATCAATCAAACCAAAGAAAACTGAGCAGTATTAGGGTAAAGGCCTACTGTTGATATTTTGACAGACAGAAATACATACAACTTGAATGATGAAAGAGATGTGCAATACATCACTACGATGTACTTTTGGCTTGATAGGTTATGTATACATTACCATAGAGACAAAGATAACAGACATGTACATGTATATTATCAGTATAAACATGGATGTGAGTGTTAGGCTCATCATGAATAGATATCTAGTGTGATGTTTTCTCCGAACTAGATTTGATGTCTGGCAAACTGTTTTTGTATCCGATTGATCATTTCTTTCTCTTTTCATGCAGTGATTGAAGTAAACTGATGGCTTTGTCTACTTGACTAAATAATCTTAATATTTGCTTGACCCTTTAATAATTCGATAAGCTTTCTGTTACATTTTCTTCACCCGCTATTTCCTGTCTCCTATTTCTCCATCCCCTTTCCCTTTACTTTTCCAAGTCTCTTTCTCCAGCATGCATTCTTTGTACTAATTCAATTCTCTGCTAAATTTCTTTGTAGACTCCTAGTATGCTGAGATGTCTTTTTATTTGATTATGATATCCATTGGTGTCAGTTGAGGGGGGGGTGGAGACGACAGGGGGACAGGGTGAGGGATGCAATAGGGTATGTCTCCCCCCCCCCCCCCCCCCAAAAAAAAAAAAAAAAAAAAAAAAAAAAAAAAATTATGGAAATCATTAATTTCGTAAAATAGCTTGTCGGCAGAGTTTTCAGGGAAAAGAGACATCTGGCAAAGCCCAAGAACCTTTTTATTTTTTTTCTTGCTTGTCAGCAAATTTGGGGGATGAAAGGGGGACACCAGTCAGAAAATTTCTTTGTCCCCCTTCAAAAAAACGTAAAATGGATTGACACCCCTTATGACATTATCTTGTCCTTCTCTTTGTAGTTCTCAGAGCATTGAGGAGAGGGCATCTGTCCAGAGCATGTCAACAGAATCCCTCCAGTCAGCCAACTCCTTAGGATCATCAGCTGACTGGGATTCACCAAGCAAGAACAGCTCTACCTCCAAGCAGGATTCTACCCCGCTGGTAAGATCATTTTCCTTTTACACCAACACATGTTTGAATACTCTGTCATGCATGTTAGGGTTAGTTTAGGGTAAAAGAACATCATCAGACTGAAACTCATCAAGCAAGAACAGCTTTACCTTGAGCCTTTAACCCCACAGTAAGATCATTTTCTTCCTCCACATTAAAAATCATGTTACCAGGCTTTACTGCAGAATACCCCATACTACCTAGTAGGGTTAGGATTAGGTCTAGGGTCATGGTAAGGTTACGGGTTCATCATCATCAGATTCAGATTCAACAAGCAAGAAAAGCTGTACTTCTAATAGCCTTCTACTTTTTTTGTACAATTTTTTTTCTTGACCACCTCTGAAACATCATTGCCATTGCTATAATCCCAATCTAAATCCTGACTCTTCTCTTTCATGAAATAGATCCAGAGCAAATCATTATCAGACAGTATGTTTTATAATCTACATATATGATCACAAAGTGAACAGTATGGGAATGAAATTACATATTTTCTTTTATCTTTGATATGGAAATATTTTTCAAAATTGATTTCATCTCTTTTATGTTTGTTTCCAGGGCAACCTGTTATCCAGCGACTCTGAATCTGAGGAGGAGGAAAGTGTGAACTTTGTTGACATGTGGAAATCCAGGTCTACTCCGCCCATTAAGCTTCCAGACTGGGATCCAAATAAGAGCATTGAGGAGCATCGGAAGAGGGTAAGTTTGTCCCCCACCATTTCCCCCTGCCATTTCTGTCATGTTATTGTAATGATTACTCTGTCTGAAGATTTTTTTGAGCATTTAATAATGAAGCTTAGAAAAATGCAGGGGCATGCAAAGGTGTGTACAATGTGCAAAAACTCACATATTTTGTATGTTTGAATCAATTACAAATTACAAATTCTGACTGGAATCATTTGTTACTCATTGTTTCAGGGAAGGTATATCCTGCTGGTTCGTGAGCATGCACTCACTTTTTTTTCTGTCTGTCCTTTTTTTTCCCTGCCATCCTCATAGGTGAGAGAGTCTTTAGATAGAACAGAGAGTGCCAGTTCTGCTTCTAGTGAGCAGTGGATTCTCAACTATCCCTTACCAGATGACCCCCTTGGCAGAGTGGGACGGTCCAGCAGTGCTGGACCAAGCAGCAGGCAAAGCAGTGTAGGCAGTATGACCAGACAGGACTCTTCCAATTCCAGAACAGGGGTGAGCTGTGATGAGGACAGAAAAATCCTCCATGAACTACTGGAGAAGGAACGGAAAGCTCAGAGCAGGAGCTCCAGCAGTGAAAGCAGCCCAGAGACTAGGAAGGAGAACCAGCAGGCCACTGGTTCAAATCTCAGCTTGGGTGATAAATCCATCATGTCTGATTTTGTGTCCAGCATAATGGCAGAGGTGAAACTGGAAAATAATTCTGCTACAGGAAAACCTAAAGCAAAAGGATCTAAGGATGATTTGACAAAACCCAAGAAGGTGAACAGTCCATTCATTAGATCTCAGAGCATGAGAGCTCCACCAAAACCATCAAGGCCAGAAAGGACAAGAATTCCAAGTGGTGGAAATACGGACAAAGGAGGAAAAGGTACAACAAATATTCCAAAGCCACAAGCTATCTGTAGTAAGTCTGTCACAAGTGGAAAGAAAGCAGACCAAGCTAGTACTAACTTTAAAAAAAATGTTCAGCAGAATAATTCATCCAATGAAAGCAAAAAGAATGGAACTGGGCTGACTAGAACTTCTTTTATGCCCAAAGCTTTAACAAGAACTGCTAACAAAGTGGCATCAGACAGTTCGAACTTGAATCAGTCACGTTCTGGAGTGGCCAGTCCTGCAGGATCAGATAAGGCTAGTGGAAAGACTAAGAAAATAAACTTGAAAAATGGGAAAGGAAAAAGCAAAGGCAATGAAACTACTCCCAAAACAAAATCAGCTAATTTAGGTGCTAAAGACCCTGGATCAGGTAACAAAGATTCCAAGAGTAAAAGTAAAATACCTCAGTTAATCAGACAGGGTTTGAAGCAGAGTCAAGGTAAAGGAGATTCAGCTAAGAAAAGAGGCACACCCAGGAAAGAAATGGTTGTAGAGCCTCCAAAAACAGCACCAGCAGGAACTGAAATGTTGGTGAAAGAAAATCCCACAGACTCCAACAAGAGTGCTTTCACAGAAATCGTTCCCCTCACCAAACAGTTGAGCTTTGTTGTAGACAATGTGCCTTTTATCGATGACTCGGCAAAAAGTCCTAAAGATGAGAATCCAAACAAGACTCCTTCACCAAATGATGAAAAGAATCTATTCACCAGCCATCTAGACCAACAAGGTGAAGCTCTTTGTGGACAATCTCCTAAATTGAGTCCAAGGCTTCTTCAGAGGTTGCGTGCCAGTGGAATTGAACTTGCAAATAGCAGTGGTTCTGACAATGACTCTGTCTTCCTACCTGATGAACCTCGTCCTAGTACATTGCAGGTTGCTCCAACACAGCCATGTCTCAATGGAAATGGTATTGTTTCCAGGCAGTGCCAACAAACCGAGAGAACAGAGAATGGATTCACATCAGAGCTTCATCTAGATCAGAAAGAGATTGAGGATATAAAAAATGGACTTCTCGTAAGTGAATCTGATGCTCTTAGTCTTGGCAGCTGGAGTGCCAAGTCAAGTGAATTTGGGCTCAAGAATACTTTCTTGTTTGGGAATGGAGACTTTGGAAATGTTGGTACACCAACCAGCAGGAGTCTTGGTCGAGGAAGCATAGGGAGAGGGAGTCTAGCACCCTCAGTGTCCTCCAACCCTGAAGATACCACAGAAGGAGGAAGAACAGCTGAGGAGGAGGAGGATCCCAAGAAGTATGATGTTCCTCTAGTGTCCACAGAGATGATGGAGGACTTTGAAGCTGAAGATCTTTGTGATGAAGATGGGATGAGTAGTGACCGAGAAAAGGAGGCGCAACTCACAGAAAAGGTGCGCAAAAAATTGAAAATTCATCAACAACAATCTTTGTCTTTGAAGTAAATAATCTATCCTGCGTCTCCTACACAAGTGAAATGTTTTAATTGAAAATCAGAGGAAGAAAAAGATGCAAGGTGTCGGTTTTCAAAGATTTTTGTGTAATAATTCTTTACGATTAGGGTATCAAAATCTCATGCTAGTAAAAGCTTGTGGAGTGACAGGTTAATCTTTGCCTTTGAATAAAATCCTTGAATCGAATTCTAATTTTGCAAGGGTGGATCGTTTTACTTTTCCACTATATTACCAACAATTGGTATATTATTGATGTTAAGCCCATTTTCCTTAAGATTTTCTAATATGTTTTAAGTGGCAATGACTAAATGATTTCTTTTCTTGCTCTTCAAGTTTGATCATACTAAGTGCTTTTTATTATGTATGTTCATCAGTGTAATTATTCTGTATTGCTTCTCTCTTTGAAATCACTAGGAACGAGCCAACCTTCTGGATTCTCTCTTTGAGAGTGATGATAGTGATGGTGGTCTGGATGGTTTCTTAGAGGAATCCAGTGAGTCTCTTCTAGACAGCCATCCTGATGAGAAAGAGTTCATGAAGCTTCTTGGTGACAAAGGTAAGAGAAGATAAACCTGAACCTTCACATGTTAAATGCTGCAGTATGAGAATTGATCATTGTGTTTCAACAGAACTCGAAGCTTCTGAATGAATTTGAAATTGCCTGTTAGGTGTATATCCCTAATCTGTTCAAGAGGTACAGGCCATGGATAAGTAAAACTGCTGTTGAACATGCAACTATTCTGTATATGTATATATATATTTATACAGGGGCATTTAAATCATAACCTTTTTATCATTTACTTACATATCAGTCAGGGTCTGAGTCATTGAAAATCATCTGAATGTTCCAATGTGTAAGTGTGATTTGTCATAATTTGACTGAACTATCTTTTATTGGTGAGTATACATGTAGTAGTAACAACTGCATTTTGTGTTTCTTTTTCTTTCAGGGATGAAGAGACAAGTTGTGCGTCAATCTGTCTACTGCCGTGTGTCCCTCATACAAATGGATGTCTTCTCTCTCTACAATCGATTTGATGATCCAGAGAAGGAGGCTCTTGCATGTTTCGACTTCCTGGAAGAAATGTACATGAATAACGGTGGTGAGGCCCACTTCACTGATGACCACCCTCTTTCTGTGATCAGTCCTGGTGTCAGGAGTGGGATGAATGATAGTTTTGGTGACAGCAGTGGGATAGTGGATCAGTTTGGTAGCAAGGGTACCATTAAGGAGTGTTTTGATGCCAGCCTAATGCAGGCTGGTGACACTACTAGTAGTCTATTTGGAGATGATCCTTCAGAGGGAACCTTGGTTGGTGAGTCATTCACCTCCAAGGGTTCCATCGGTGGTGGTTTGGGTGATGAACCAAGCAATGGAGATTTCAGCGAGCACTTCGAGGGAGAGAGTTTCAGCAGCTGTCACAGCAACAAGGTCTTCGATGGCTGTTATGCCATCGGCGACTTCAGTGATCACCTTGGCAACAGGAGCAATCTCTGCTCCAGTATGTCCTCCTCATCAACAGCTAGCTTGTCTTCCCATGAATAATCCGAGATCATTTTTGCATTTCATACCATTTTTATTCCCAAACTTGCTTGCCCCTATGTTGAGCCTCCATTTTTATATGCCATTTGTAACTTTGATAATCTTCCCACACCTGTCAATGTGTTAAACCTTTGCCGTTTGTGAAGTTCTTTTTATACCTTTTTGTAATGTAGCCAAATATTAATATCAGTGAAATATTTGGTTGTGATGTCAACATAATCAAAACTCTTCAAACTTCTCTTTTATTAAAAGTATTTTCACTGTCATAAAGTGTTTTCATATTAGGTAGCTTTGCACCCAAACATTTTGCCAAGCTGCCTTACCTGTTATATTTTCTGACCAAATTTTTTTCATAGGATCCGTGATTAGAAGCCCCGTGGAATACACGGTCATAATGTAAAGGCAATTCATGAAAAATTATTTTGATATGTAGTACTTAAGGGGAAAAAAGTAAGGATAAGATTTTTTTCCCCATTACTAATTTGTGCAATTCATGAAGATATGAACAAACCAGAATATCATTAAACATTTGAATTTCAAATTCAGTGACACTACCATCAGTTTCTCTTTAAATGGTTGTAAGGATTCATTTAAACTCTAGTTAAGTTATGGTTCTCAAAGCCTTCTGCAAGAATTTCTAGATGAAATCAGTTGAACATCACTGTACTATTAGCTGTTTAGTAACTTCAAGTTTGATAGGAACTTGAGCCTGATCCTTCAAATGTGACATTTTTGTCCTTCCGTGACATTGATCATTTTATGGATTCTAGTTTAAATAGACAGTCAGGACAACCAAATTTTTATTAAATATCTATTCCTTCAGTGATGCCCTTCACAATGAAACCTAAAATAGCTGAACACATCTTGTTACATATATTTTACAGGCCTTCAAACTTTTGAAATTTGTCAAATGTCCGTCCGTGGCAAACTGATCAGGCTCACTAATAGATGAAATCATTTATAGGTAGTGATTTGCTGTTAAACTTAAGTATTGGCTGCATAAGTAGATTTATACTGCTTTCACACCAAGGTACGGTCACTGCGACCGGTCGCTGCGACCGATGAAATCATAATGTGAAAGCATTTCATCGGTCGCTGAGTACAGTTGGTGAGGTACTTCAGCGACCGATCGCGACCGATGCAAGCTAGATGTTAAAGCACATCGTACTCAGCGACCGATCGAAATGCAATGACCCCCATACATGCCTACGCACTATCTCTACTTCCGCTTCCGGCTAGGTCAGATATACAGCGACCGATCGCTCTGGGCCTGACCAAATTTTGACGGAGGTGTGAATGCACGTCCGATCGGTCGCTGGGTACGGTCGCAGCGACCGTACTTTGATGTGAAAGCAGTATTAGAGTTGGCTTCATAAGTCCTCACCTCTTGCTTAGTACTATCATTCTTTAAAAGATGCGAATACAGACATCATGTAACTTGAACCACAGTTGCCATGTTCATCTGACAGGCTAAAACAAGCAGTCATCTAATCATAAAATCATTTTTCTTTATGTAAGTGACAACTACCTCATGGAATATTTCAAAGTGCCGCTCTCATAAACACAGAGTACAGTCTTGCAGAAATCTTAGCATCTGACTTTCATGCTGAACTTGTAGACCATTGATATCGCTGATTCTGATGTAATTTTTGTTATTTGTAGGGACACCCTTGGAGTGCAGTCAAGAAAGATCTCAACATTTTACAATTAATGTTATGTTTTTGTTGTTAATATGTTTACTTTGACTCTTTGAGGCAAATATGTGTTTTAGGAGTAGTGCAATATCTGTGTAGCATTTAATGATGTAATCGAGTGCTAATGAGTTAATTTTTAACTCATGATGTTTAATCTCATTGTGTTTGTAATCACTTTGTTTGTCAAAGTTTCAATAATGTACTTTTATTATTGTGCCTCTGTTTATTTCAGGTATCTCTTAAAGGGTGGTTGCAGAGATAAAGATGAAGGACAAAGATTGCCATAAAATTGACTTCAATTCTAAATTAATTGCCAGATATCAACTTTTAAAACACAGAGCAATGATATCTCAAGGATTGTAGGTATTTCAAGCCTGTATGGAATAGGAGGAGAATGTTTAATACTACAGATCCTTCATTTTGGCTTTATACTTGATTTGTCAGCCTATGGAATTGAATCAATGTGAAAAAAATCCAAAGGAGTTTCATCTCCTTTCACCTAATAAAAGCAATTTCAAACTTTTTCATTCTTTAATTAATTTTTTCCACAATTTGATTTGCTTGTTGGTTATTTAGAGGTGACTAGGCACAAGTGATGGTATGTTTAGGTATAATTAATGAAAGATTATCCTTAATCTGTGACCTTATACCATCTATGTTTGACAAATGGGAATGGCAAGTCTCTGCAACCCTCTCTGAAATTGGTTTCTATGCATTGATTGGTAATCATCACTTTTATTTCATTTCTCAAGCTAGTTCATACAGACTTACTCAGGAACATTCTACTGCATGACTTGTGCCATCATGAAATGGTGTTTTTTATTTAGTTTTTGGTATTGACTTCAAACCACAGTATTATTATTTTTTAAAATTTATTTATGGGGGATGGGTCATTTATAGTCATTTTTTCTGACATTGCCCTGAAAGAATTTTGATGAAATAGGTTTGACAGCATTTACATTGCCTTCTCCATGTTGGGATTTGTTATTGCGTGGTGCTAAATTTTGCATTTCAAACAAATTAAAACATACAAGTTCAGTGATTAGTTTCATATTGGACCTTGTGAGCAATATATGGATTTTGGGAGCTAATTCTAAATAGTTTTTGCTCACATACTGAGGTATAGATTATAAGAGGTGAATAAATGCACATGGCTGTGAGAACTGACATGTTCAGAAGTGAAATTTATTGTTTTGTGGTTTAAGCAACCAGTTTGAAATTCACAAAATTGTTTTGCTTGTTTTGGAGGGAGGAGGAAAGAGGGATCGGAAGAAAAATATGTATGTTGATTTATTTGCTATGAATTATGATGAAAATATGGACAAATTTTAAATACCGCTAGGATATTAGCATATAATGCAATCTCTTAAGTATTCATGATTAGAAAATTGTATCTAAATTAAGACCATTTTGAGAGAATATAAAAAGATTAAACACATGGTTTCATTGTATAGAAAGAAATAAGTTGTAAAAATAGATGATATATGTGAATTAGCATGTGTATGTATTCATATTTATGTACATTAGATGAAATATTCATTAGTACCACCAGTTAGTGGGAATTATATTTTCCTTAAATAAAAGAAACTTAAAATTGAAATCATGAATCTTATGAATTAAGGCACTCTGAAAAAGGTGTGTAGCTTGCTCAGCAAAATCTGAGATTTTGCAGTGATTAGAATCACCATTTGTTTCACTTTTTTTTTTGCAAGTCCTCTTTGATTTTGTGATTTTCTTCTCCTGTCTGAAATAATATGAATGATTCAATCTGTTCTTAATTTGATAATTTTCATTGCAATGGTTCAATTTTTTGATAAGTTAAGCACTGTTTTTAAAGACCTCATTTTATGCTTATTTGTGTTGTGAGCTTTTGTTGTAAATTCAGCATTTGTTTTTGTAATTGTTGAAATCATGTGGGGCCCAAGATATGGACCAATTTCACATAAAATATATCATGAAAACAAAGTCAGTTGTGTTAGTTGTGATCTATATTTCATGAAAAAATGGTGTATGTTAGCACTGAATTCCACAGTGTTGAAATAATAAAATAATAAATAAAATTCATGCGGATGATGATGATGAGAAAGACGATGATGATAAGGATAGTGATAATGGTAATGGGCAATGGTGATGGTAATGGTAGTGGCAGAGGTGGTGTTGGTGGCAATGGCGACGGTGACGGTGGCGGTGGCGGTGGCGGTGGCGGTGGCGGTGGGGGTGGCGGTGGCGGTGGCGGTGGCGGTGGCGGTGGCGGTGGCGGTGGCGGTGGCGATGGTGATGGCGGTGGTGATGTTGACGCTGATGGTGACGGTGGTGGTGATGTTGATGCTGATGGTGATGGTGATGTTGACGGTGGTGGTGATGTTGATGATGCTGATGGTGGTGGTGATGTTGACGGTGGTGGTGATGTTGATGCTGATGGTGACGGTGATGGTGACTATGCTGATGATGCTGCTGCTGCTGCTGCTGATGATGGTGATAGTGATAGTGATAGTGATGATGTAAAAGAAGATAATGGTGATAATGATGATAGTGATAAAGAAGATGATAGCAGACAGTGATTTCTAGGGTCTAGTGCAACAAAGGTCTACCTGCATTTTTTGGCAATTTGGATAAATCCTGAAATAAAGATGTGTTGCACTGACACAATGCAGTTTTAAGGAGATAGCCATATCCATTTTGGGTGATACCCAACTGTAACAAAGTTTACTGTAGAAACCATTGTTACCAATGGGTTCCTGGTCTCTTCTAGATCATTTTAATTTTGAAATCTCATTGAAATGATAAATACAGATAGCCCTTTGTTGCACTGGGGTCCGCCCACTTGACCGAAGGCCCGCAAGGCCGACTTTTCTCGTATCGTATCGCTATCGGTATATCAAATATTTATGTCTCCTTTAGCATGTTTAGTCCTCATTTCCAGATGTCACACACCTTCAATGAAAAACTTTCCGCTACCCTATATTACTTGTTAAACTTCCTTCTGGCCCCACAGGAATTGGTCAGAGCGGTGTACATGAAGATTACAATTTGCTATTTTCGGTCTCGCAGACCTTCGGTGAAGTGGGCTGTCACCGTTGCACTAAACCCTCGATTTGCAAGATTTTGGTGATGCTGATAACCTTGATGATTGTGGTGTTAATTAAGTTGATGCTAGTACGCGGTGAGTAGGAAGATTTTGATGAATGGGACAGATGGTGCTGCCTGTAATTATGTTACATGATGGAATAAACAATGATTTTGATTAAAAAAAAAAAAAGTAGGAATGTACAGAAAACAAATAATGGGGAAAATGGTACAAATTCAGACTGCAAAATAAAAGAAATAAATTGATTTCAGTGATGAAAAGAAGGATAACGGCGGGTATTTACATGAGGATAAAGATTTGCAGACTGTATTATTGATCAGGATGAGTAACAATGTAATGGTCATAAGGACGATTGTGAATCGTTTAGAAAGGTGAAACAAATGGGAATTTTTAAAAAGTATGATTAATGTGAACTTGTGACTGAGATGAAGTGGATTATTTGAAGGAGAGGCAGAAAAAAAATAGCCATGGATGGGGTTGCCTGGCATAGCGTCATCATACAGAAGCCATCACGAGGAGTCCCTCCCGCGTGGAAGACATTAGTAAGTAAGTTGAAGGAGAAATATAATCTTGTTACAAATGATAACCATGGCAATGACAGCAGTGACGATGGGTATGATAAAGCGATTTTAAAATCACAATAAAAACGCCACAGATGAAAATCGATTCTACATAACTAGGACCTCCTGCAGTTGAACTCCGTGGGTAAAGCTGCTGATCGAGTGAAAATCATGTAGTTAATCAGGAATACCTATTAAAGTAGTGTTCTATAGCGCCACCTTCTGTTGAAATCTTCAAACACATGGAATGTACTTTGTCCTTCATGAATCAATCAATGCTGATCCCTGATCTGGAAATTTACTGATTAATCACACCAAACGCATTTTGCTTTTGTTCTAAAAATATCTGTTATGAAATCAGAGACAATCGCTCTGAAGCAATCGAAGTGTGACAAGAGGTTGTGGATGTTTGTGAGAGTAAATCGTGATTGTTTCTGCTTCACAAGTGAAATCTTTAGACAAAGCGTGTCTGCGTGTGTCGATAATCACTAACGGTGTCACAGGTGGATATGCCCAGAATACTTTGACGAGGTTTCCATAACTAACCCCCCTCCCCTCCCCGCATAACATCAATAAACACCAATGAATAATGCTAGGAAGCACTAAAGCTGCCTAAGGTTTGATATATTATCCCTATATGGAATTACGAATCTTTCAAATGGATTCACATGGAATTAGAGTTTAACAGAATTATTTCAAAAGAAATTGGATTTCTTGAAAGCTTTGGAAACCAGGTCAAGGAAAGACGACGAATCCAAATTCAGTGCAACAATTTTCGGATTATTCAATGGTAAATTGTTATTTTCATCCAACAGTGGTGTGTAACGCAAAAACTATCCCTTCGAGTCTTATTTAGCATGGTTTATTTAAGAAACTTGCCCTCCTGCATTTCCCAGTTATTTTCATCTCATTTTAAGTGCTGACTCCCCCCCCCCGTCTCATGCTCTCTCTCTCTCTCTTTCTTCTTCTTCTTCTTCTTCTTCTTCTTCTTCTTCTTCTTCTTCTTCTTCTTCTTCTTCTTCTTCTTCTTCTTCTTCTTCTTCTTCTTCTTCTTCTTCTTCTTCTTCTTCATTTATTCTGCATGCAATGCGGTTCTCATTCTCCGTCTGTCATAACCATACAATCACAACCACAGTTACATATAGAACAAACAAAATGAAATAAGATATGTAGATAAAAACATATTATCTCATTACTTACAAACACAAATACTTAAAAGTAAAAAATACGAATGATGAAATACAAATAGAATAATGTAGTTAGTTACATTTGCAATGTAAAAAAGGATGGAATTTTCCACTTTAGGCAGTTGACAAAAGCGAATAAAATTCATAACTTTGCGTAATTGGCCAAAGTGGATAAAAATTTACTTCATGCCAAGCTCATTTATCATTAAACAATCAAAACTGCGTACACCTATTATGTAAACATGATGTAATACAAATACGTTGTATTAGTTGCTTCCATTTTTAAAAGGGATACAATTTTCCACTATGAGCAGTTGACCAAAGGTGATTTTAAAAATCCACTTTAGATAGCTGACCACATAGGATAAAAATGTCTACTTTTGGCATACAGTTGACCAAAGAGGATAAGAATATCCACTTTGGAAAGTTGATCACATGCACAGAGGATAAACACATCCAGTTTGTGCAGCTGGCCAAAGCGGATAAAATTTACCACTTGTCAAATTATTGGCTTAACCATGGAACTCTCATGGTTCAACAATCAATATAAAAATGTTTATTCAACCATTATTGGTTGAAAATTAATTTTTATTCAATACTAATTTTTGGTACCGTAATGATCATTAAAAATAAACATCTCTTATGCAATAATGGTTATTCAACCACACCTTGCGTGATGGATATAAACGCTATGAAAAAATATATACATATATCCTTTATCATTCTTTGTTTTATTGATTATACACTGAGAGCGTATACTGTGTATAATTATTCCCTTTTAAGACCGTGTTACTGACATATGCAGATGGGCCCAATGAAAAATGTTCGCGAGACTTATCCCTTCCCTTCCCTTCCTTGATCTTTGGTTTGTAGACGTCCCGACGTGGAAGTGTTTATCTGTGGATGTCGATGCTAATGCTTGGATGGCGTAAGAAGACGTGATCGAAAGCGATGAACTTGACATCTAGGCGAGTTGAAAGTCTTCCCCGAAGAACTTACGTATGATACCGCACCTCTCACGACGTGGACTTGGACTACGGCAATCAAAATCAGCAGTATAGTAATAAGTAATTCTACAGAATCATAATCATGGCCGTACGCACATGGGGGGGGGGCGGTTGCCCCCTAGAAATTTTCATAACCCTACTATTTCTATTTTTCCTTACCTTTTTATTGAGAATTTCACCAAATTTCCCCAAAATGTGCACCAGGGCCCCATTTCATAAAACTTGTTATCAATAACAAGTTACAACAACTGTTACAAGCTATTGGCTGAGCGCAAGTTTGTCATTGAAATGTGGCAGTTGTTACTAATAACAAGTTTAATGAAACGGTGCCAAGATCGTTCAATTTCAATTCTAAAAATGCAAAAGCTCCCGCTTCTTTTCCTCGCTTGCGTATTTTCCTTAAATATTCAATATAATCTTGCCCCCTAGGAAAACATTCCTGAGTATTTTAGACGACGGATTATGGTCCATAATCCGTCATGTAAAACAGATTAATTACCCGAAAAATAAGGTAAAGCCACAGCCCTAATATTGTAACTTAAATCGCTCTTTTTAAAAATGGAAATTCATTGACTAGAATTACAAAACTCCTTTCTTAACCGAAGCTCAGCTCGACCCCCCCCCCCAAAAAAAATCTGTAATTAAGACTAACATGCAGACAGTTAACAAAACGAGCGTTATTCACATAATGTGTGTGTTTGTTTTAACGGACGTATATAACCGAAGCTCACCTTAGTTCATTTTCTGAAAAATCAATAAATGAACTGAATCATTTCATATATTGATTTCAACAACAACACAATACAAATATGAGCAAAATGAAAACAGAAAATGAAAGAAAAGAAAAGGAAAATACAATATCATTGTGGAGGGAGCTGACACGGTTGGTTGGTTGGTTGGTTGGTTTTTGAATTTAGAGGCGCTTATCACTTCTAAATTAGAATATATATTATTAGACAATAATGCAGTCTCAACTGATTTGGCCCCCAAAATATAATCGACACTTGAAACTATGGAATAATGTATTGGTTAACAATAGCAAATATTAAATTTTCTCATTAATGCCGTAGGTCAAAGGTAAAAATGAAATATATAAAACAAATGGCAATTGTATTTAATTTAAATCATCCTTGTAAATTATGGAAACGAAAACTGTCTAAACTGACATACAAAAATTCTTCTTTCAAGTGACATGGAATCATCAAAATCAAACTTTCCTTTAAACATGAATGATTAAGTTGCTCATCACATAATAAACTTTTTTATGCTAATTAGGGACATGCATTACGATCTCTTGTATTGTTTTACAGCTATAAATCAAAATTGTACATTCATGTTTTTTCCCCCAAAGATCATTTTCCCGTGCAGAAACTAAACATAAATTCGAGATGAAGTTCATAGAAATAAACAACACTTACAGTTTTTCTGGACAAAAACGATCCTGCCTAGATGGAATGGCAGGACGCCTACCTTAGCATCGTGCAATGGGCGTTGCCTTCTGGTTATTGCTGCCAGCATTTCCAGCACCTAGCACCATTGGCTTGTGTAAGAGAAAAAATGGCTGCGCTAGCACATACTAAAGTCCCTTTATAGAGAAGGGACCCTAGCACATACCACACCTCCCCGCCCTATAGACCAATTCGGTTTGGGTGCTGTTTTTTATGGTAATTTCTAACTTAGGGGGGGGGGGGGCTTCAAGTATGCCTAACAAAAGATAATTTATGCACTGACATAGCAACGCACCTGGCTCATTGCAAACAACCAATTGAATCAGTTATTGTTCTTCTTTGGAAGCCCCCCAGTTATGGCCGACATGAGTTTTGAAACCGGATTCATCTATAGCTTGCCTGATACTGATCCAACCTAGCAATGCCTGCATCAAAACCCACTCAATCATAACAATAACAAAGAACCTGGCATGCAAAGTGCTAGGCGATTGATTGTCTAATCAACCCAGTAATTCATTCCCTTTCATAGCAATTCAAACAGCACCGTTACGTACATGTATTTCAATTTATGCAAAAAACCTCCTAGACACTTATTCAATTTACGTTTGCATAATGGCATCTCATTACATGCAATTCACTTTGAATACAGTGTTGATGCCTTTAAAGCATTTGACAAGTTTTTTAATTTGTCAAGATAAACCTTTGTTGAAGCATTTTGCACAATTTTAAAGTCTATTGAAATATTATTTTGCGTATTACTACTCTAACAAGGCCTTTATCGTGTTGGTTACTGACATTTGGGGCTTTTAGGTAAAGAAATAAGGTTAACGTTGTCCAAATAATTTGATGTAAATTGCTCTTATCATTTTGATTGATGGTCCAATGCGTAGACAGGAATACAAAAATGAATAAAAACACAACTAAATGAATTAAAATATATGATGTACGTACAGAAAATTCCAAGGCAGCAGGAGAACAAGTCCTAAACTCAACGCATACAACTTTTAATTAATATACATTCATTAGCATCCCTGATAGCAGAGACTGGTAAGAATAACATCATATTTACGTCTTTTTAAAGTCGTGTCATACGTCTTATTTACGTATTATATATACGTCTTTAAGACGATACTTTGCACCAGCACACGACGTAAAATAAGACGTCAAATTTTTACGTCAATTTTACATCATATTGGTCGGAAAAACCCGTCTTTATGACGTCTTTACTACCCAAAGGAAGCTCACAGACTGGTAAAAATCACATCATAAAGACGTCAAAGCTTCAAAGCTGGTTTACAAAATATTTTAGAATGTATTCAACATTATGACGTTTTCTCTTTGTTAATGTTCTAGCCTATAGATCGTCCTATATTAGCCCTATATCCTAACATCCTACATCCTATACCTATAACTACTGATGCTTTGTATCGACATTACTATATATATGGACTGTAGTGTAGTACTTGAAAAAAACAGTTAGAAATTACAATTTCTTGATACATTCTGAAATACCCTGCCCATGACGTTAACTGAATGGTGTTCAACATGGAAGTACATTGTTCATTAAATCAGCAGTGCAATCATTGAATATAATGTTAAAATTCAAATGTTATCTTCCTTTTTTCACGAATTTAGTCATTTCTGGTCATTCATGAATATTCATGAATCACGATCAACTTTTACAGTCATATCACGACGTAAAACTGACATAAACACGTCATATTATGGTCTTGAAAAAAGCTGTTATAAAGTGGGAAATAATTGACGTAAAAATACGTCTTATTCTGGTCTTTAAAAAAGACGTTAAAAAGTGGGAAATATTTGACGTAAAATATATGTCATCTTATGTTCAAACAAAATTTGAGAAAATTTTGGTTATATAAAGACGTCATAAGGTTGTCGTGAAATAGTCGTGTATACGACATATGACGTGTGGACCAGTTTATGACCAGTTCATGACGTCATAAAGACGTCCGTCTGCTATCAGGGATGTGCTGTATGTCTAGGGAATTATTGATTCCAAGAATATATTGGGATTCATCTCTAATATTTGGCCATAATTATATTTGAATTCAAACACCCCATAATGCAACAAGAAGAAAATGCCATATGACTACTGACTGGTGTTTTAAATAAAAGTATAAAAAATGCATACAATTTTTTAAGGCCCCCCCCCCCTCGAGTTATATATCATGTGAGTTTTTAAATATGTTATGTAATGCAGTTCTTTGGTAGACTTGGTATAGCAACCATCAAATCTGGCTACTTATTCCAGACTGCACTGCTTCTATGTTCAAAATTAAATGAAAATTCCAACTAGGAATAACCCAATAACTTTCCAAAATCAACTGAAGTCATGGTCACATTTTTCTTTCGTCGCGTATTACAGTGAGTTACCATTGGAAATCACACCCATGCTCTTCTGTCTCACTGTTTGCAATCTATTTCGTTCGTTCTAAAAATACTCTGTGATCTTCTTTTAAATATCGAGTACAATGCAGAAGAATGGCTATTATGTAATAATTATTGTCACTTCTTAGTGACTGAGGACAGCCTACTTTAGCCATTGTAAAGCGGTCGCTTCTGAACGGGTACGGATTTAAATAGACAAATTTGCTATATCATACCCAGTTTAATCTTACCAGTATTCATTCAAGAAACACGATCTCCTTTCGGCATATTCTCGAAACCCCCTTCGGACGAGGAGTCCATTCTGTCGCTCACAAAAATTCTTCTTCTTTGGTTAATACCATTTCACATGTTGATGTATAACCATTCGACAAAAGCATGTTTATTCAGGGGCGTGGCTAGACCTTTTTCAGTGGGGGAGGGGGGGGGGGTGTAGAGGCCACTGATTACCGACAAACATTGTCACCGGTTACCGAAGACCAACATCTAATACTTAAACCGTCTAAAGCCCATGGGGCACTTTCAATTGTGTGCCTCTATCACATTTTCCTTCGTCTCTCCTACATTTTCATTCAATTTCTACCAGATTTGGTGATTTTTATATGAGCGAGCGAGGAGAGCAAGGAAATGATGCTCCTTTTCATTTTAGAAGTGATGATTCTTCATCAAAATACGAGATGGGCCTATACGATATTTAAATCATAAATTTGGTCACTTCGCCAGCAGAATCGGGAACACTTAGAGATGCAAAAATAATTTCTCAAGGGGGTGAAGTCTTTCATTTTCTAGTTTTTAAATATTGCAGACGAGTGACCAAAGATTTTAACACCTTTCCTCATAAAAGAGTATCCTTCATTGAAAGACATAAAATACGATATGAAAATTCTGAGAACAGAGCAAGAACGTTTGAGAAAGTGGCGTAGCTATGGGACCACGGTGCACTTCTCCCAAATTTTTAAATCTTTTGCCATGGATTGGTACCCCTTCCCCGATCCATATCAAAAGTTCCTCTGCATTGCACAGGGCGAGAGTCATATAAGTGCGTGCCAATGGGCCCGTGTTTTTATATAGGTTATAGACCAATTTCACCTCCGGTTTATGTATTTGGCCCTCTATCGGCGACGCCATTGCTGCGGTGGGCAAGCGCGCTGACCGCGATTGGCTCTGTGTACAAAATGAATGTAAGATATGAGATTTGCCCCGATATTGTTCCATTTACTTTATTCTAGATCAATAAAATAAAGCATGGATACATGGGTAGATGAGGTAAGACAATGGTCGTATCTGACGGATGAAGGTATGATGTATTTTTGTACTTTCGATGGTTTTTCAACTTAGTTTTGTCAGTAAAAGTTCGATTGCAGCATAGCAGCCGTAGTAAACGGGAGCCCTAAATCTTATCCTGTTTACAAAGTCATGTTTCCACTCATTAAATTTTATGCCAAAGTACATAATGATAATGTTTCTTGACTTTAAGGTCCTTTCTGCTGATGTTTTTACCCACTGGCGACGAATTCCTTCACAGTGCTTACGGAAACCTGTGTAGGGAGTACGGTTTCTCACACAAACAGGCTTCATGAGTCAAAAGCGAGTGAATTTCGCACTCAGTTAGCTTCCAATTTTTAAACTTTCTCTAATTCTTGTGGCATTTGAGCACCCACAGCTGCGACCTGAACTTCCCTGATAATTTCTCATTGCAAATAGTAAAATAAATCTGCATATACTGGTAAAAATAGACAAAAAATCGAACGAATGTACATAACGCGCCATTGACTTGTGTACTATAAAAGTTGGAGTGCCCACCGCAGTATGTCGAACTGTGTCGAACAGTCTGCTGTCCTCTTGCGTTGTGAAATTGGTCTATATGCATAAAACTCATTTGACTTCAATGTCGGAAAAATTTTACTTCCGAGAAAAATCTTTTACACTCCTTTACAAAAAGTTATGAAATGCGCCTTAACTCTCAAGATATTAAAAAATCTTATGAATGAAATGAAATATACAGAGCCAGGTGACTTTGGTTTTCGATCGGTTTTGGTAGGGAGTGCGTGTGTGTGTGTGGGTGTGTGTGTGTGTGGTAATAGTTTTGATGATTGGGATTGGACATCATGGCTATTCCATGGTACTTGCATGGTACTTTCATGGTTTTGATGGTGATTTCGTCCCTCAAAATAACATGGTAACCATGGTACTTTTGTCACAAGGGTAGGGTGACCCAAAAAGAAAACCTAAATTTCATGAGTTAAAATTTCGGAGCTGGGTGTTCAACCTGAAAAAATTATCAATTGTAATTATTAATTATTTCACATTTTTGAAAACACATGACTTTTCGTAGGCCAGACTTCCTTGGATTATTTTTTTTAAATATCAATCTCACTCCTACCCAGGAATGAGGTCTAAAAGACAAAGTCGATACTAAATCAGGCTTTCCAGCCTGTCAGCCTTGTTATCCAATATGGAGATTCCATATCCATTATACTGTAAGCCTTGCTTGCATTGCCATTTCAATAACTGCCTACTCAATCGTTCTGTTTTGAAAGGCTGCGTCGTCTTAAGCTCGAAATAATGCACAAACATGCAAAATCGATGTACGAGTAGGTTCCAGCGTATTACGTAACTCAAAGCTGTCTCATTATTGGAAAAATCTCACACCTCACCATAGTGACACGGCGCGTAGCTGCGGGTTCACTTTGACAAACTGGCATTACGTAATGCCTCAGTCACATAGAGTCGCTTACGTTGAGTAACGGCCGTCGCCTCCGTTCATTTTGCATTCATTTGTATACAGCATAATTTTTCGCAGTTAGACGCAACGCCGGACGCCGAGCACTATGTGACTGGGCCATAACGCATTTACATGTACATACTGCTATACGTGCATATGAACACACTTGATAAAGGCTTCCAACCTACTGAGATGCGTGGTATTTTTTTCCGTAACTGTATTTTGAAAACTACTCCTTTTCTCGTCGCATCACCATCAGGTCTTTGATTCTGTTGGAAGCGCGCATTCATCGAATAGTAATACTACCTCTAAAGGCAATCTTCTTGACAAAACGTTCCAGAGGACCACATAATGTCGAAGCGAAAAGAGGAGAGTACGGAGATAGGTGTGATAGGAGAAACCACCTCAAATGAAGGAATGGATTGCTGTGGAATCTTTCTGATGTTCCTGTCGGTGATATTTGTGATCTGTACGCTGCCTTTCTCACTGTTTGTCTGCATAAAAGTGGTGCAGGAATATGAAAGAGCTGTCATCTTCAGGCTTGGGCGTCTGTTGTCTGGCGGTGCCAAAGGTCCAGGACTGTTCTTCATCCTGCCTTGCGTCGAGGATTACACCAAAGTAGATCTGCGTACGATTTCGTTTGACATTCCTCCGCAGGAGATTCTGACCAGGGATAGTTTGACCATCTCAGTGGATGCTGTGGTCTTCTACCGTGTCAAGAATGCAACGATCAGCATCGCCAATGTAGAAAATGCAAGCTCGTCAACCAGACTTCTCGCCCAGACCACGCTGCGTAATGTCCTGGGCACCAAGAACCTTTCAGAGATCCTGGCAGAACGTGAGGGCATCAGCCACTACATGCAGTCGACCCTGGACCATGACACCGACCCCTGGGGTATCCAAGTGGAGCGTGTTGAGATCAAGGATGTTCGTTTGCCTATTCAGCTCCAGAGAGCTATGGCTGCTGAGGCTGAAGCTTCCAGAGAGGCCAGAGCTAAGGTGATTGCTGCTGAAGGAGAACAGAATGCTGCTCGTGCCCTGAAGGAAGCAGCAGATACTATTGCGGAATCTCCATCAGCCCTTCAGCTGAGGTACCTGCAGACACTGAACACCATCTCAGCAGAGAAGAACTCCACCATCATCTTCCCACTTCCTATTGATCTCCTCAAGGGCATCGTGAGCAAATAAACATTCCAAGTGTGCTGGATGGACATACCAAACACTAGTCTTGTTTGAAAAAAAAAATGTTGTGCCATTATTTGAGAACACCATACTGCACTGCATCAGTTCATGGGGCCTTTACCTACTTTTTATTTCATGGGGAATCATGCACATGATATTTTTTTTTCGGACGGGGAGGGGGAGGGATGATAGCCTTTACCGCTTTTTTATGAATTTTAGTGAATCATTCTTCTTGCTTTGACATTTTGATAGCACAAATTAATGTGAGACTAAATTGTAAAAACAGATTGCAACAATTTTGAAAGTTCATGATAAGCAAAATATCTCTTGTTTACGCACATTTTGGCTTTCACTAAACACTCGGGTCGCGGCTCGCTGGGTATGGGACGCCAAGTGTTAACTAAGTTATTTGGTCCAAAACTGCACAATTTAGTGTCAAAAGTTCACTCAAAAATTCATTTTTTTTAATAGAATTCACGAACAGTGAACCATTTCGTTACACAATGAAATTCAACAGACGATTTTGCAACAAAAATCATCCTCAATATGAATAAACAGACAGAATTTATAATTATGATCTCTCATGAAGTCTGCTATATTCACTTCGCCTGGGCATTGACTTTGTTTCGTTACAAAGACTTTGTGCATAGCAGAGGGCGGGAGGAACAGTTTACCAGAATATGCTTGTGTGCGTGGCTATGAGAGTTTTGGTTACTTTTACTGTACACTGACTGTAGTTGTTGGACTGCATAACCTAGTTAACACTCGGCGCACCGTACCCAGCGCGACGCGACCCGAGTGTTTTGTAAAAGCCCACATTTTTTGTTCTTACTAGCTTCATTAATATACCTTTTAGTACTTAAAAATAATATCATGATGTTGATGAAACAGACCCAATAAAACCACCCAAAGCGAAAAGGGTGGGAAAGGGTGGTATAATTTATCTTTATCACGTTGGCCACCTATAATGGTATTGGTATAATGTGTTTTATGTGTGCCTAATATAGCTAAGCGTAATAAGGTCGTAAATGCACATAGACCCTTGGGGTGTGTTTAACAGGTATCATCAAACATTCTTATCTTTATTTATAGTACATGTACTTACATGCTTAACCATTACTACACGTGCTACACTACTAACCTTTATCTTACACAAATGTTTACATCTTTAGAATAATTAAAAACTGGTAAAGCCAAAGCTAATCAGGGCAGACCCCAAGAACAATGGCATGACCTTTATGTAGGTTATGTAGTGGATCCGTCATCGTATTCTTAATAACTTGATGGAATCCAAGGTCCAAATATTACGACAATAAAAACGTCATGCGTTAGTTTTTATTATAGTGGTGGTGAGGATTCTGAAATAATGCTATTAAGTTTCTTCTTCCTGTGAGTTATTTGAACTACTGTAGGACCAAATAAAGTTTAAAATGCTACTTGGTTTAAGATTTCATGCCTGCAACTATTATAATCATTGCCACTTTCATAGTTGCCCTTTCCTGGTTAGTCAGTTTGTCAGTTGAAATTAAATATGAAGTGTGTCAGTGGCTATGGCAATATCTAGATGGTTCAAGGGCGTTGAAAGAGTCATGCCATAGATTTATTAGCTAGGTAACATATATTTTTTTTTCGAAAATACCTTTGAAAAGTACGATAACAATAATAGCTGATAAGATGGAAAAGGTATTGCATAGAATTGATTTCTTTTCGAAAGCGTTCAATCCATTAAAATTTTGTCACACTTTAATATGTGTGATCTGTAAATATATATTATATTTATAGTAGTAGTAGGTTTGTGGTATTGGTAAAGTATTTTCTAACAGGCCTAATGTTCATTTATGATACACTGATAATTTTACTGCAACGTGCTACTATGAGCATATATATTATTTTCAATCAAAATCAGGGTTGTAAAGTATTATCAATTCATAAAAGCCCCGATTCCAAGTGTCTTATACATACTTTGTGTTCTTAACCAACCTCGTCAATGTAAATATGGCATGTCCTTAATATACATTGTGATAATACAAAATAAATGATGTGACCATATTATTTTATCTACAACATAATTGGATATTAATGAGCTAATAGAAGAGAACGAAAGGCAAAGTGAGGAGTGAAGAAGTGAAATTACATAGAAAGAGAGAGAGAGAGAGGGGGGGGGGGGGGGGGGCGTAGTGGCAGCATGGGGCGGGGTACTTTGTTCTACAGGGGAGTCTGGAGAGCTTGTTTAAAGCTAAAGTGACCTTTTTGCCACTCTGGATTTAGAAATTTGTATGCCTACTTAAAAAGGAGATATTTTAGAAGAGAAATCATGGATCTTGAGAATGTAAGAGAAATATAGAGGGAAAGAGGGTAGAGTAGAAAAGTTTGAATGAGGATGCAGAGAGATACTAATTGAGGTTAACTTTTAAACTGGGGAATGTATTATTATGTAAGCACTCTGCCATGAAGGTTTTCTGCCAACAACAGTTATAAGAATGACAAATGCATGTGTTTATTTTTTTTAATTCAACGAAATATAAAAGTAGATCCTTTGCAGTTTGTGAAATCGTTGCTCTCACATAACGATGATCGTATTTTCTTTCTCTTTCACAAAAACATACAACTTCTCGTTTGTTTCAAGATTTAAGGGCTTTTTGTTTATCCTTGAATTACGCATTCATCTCTGCAATAAAAAGAAAATCACACACTAATCGAAATTAAGAGCATAAAACGACAAGGCAATATAGATTGTCGTCAGGCTTTATAATTTATATACCGCGATGTGTCATGTACAACAGTGGTGAGATTAGTGGCTGTATTCCATTTTTTTTCTCTCTCTCTCTGACACACTATTTTTCTCTCGCATACAGTTTGCATCTCCATATCTTCTTATTCTCTTGTAATTTCTATCGGCTAACCTGATCTATATTTCTTTCTCTATAATCACAAGTCGTTTTATCGCTCTATCTCCTTCCCCTTTCTCTCATCGTTCCCTTTTCGATTCTCATCTCGTTATCAGTTTCTCTCTTTCCCTCCCTCCTGCTCTCTCTACCCCCCCTCTCTCTATCTCTCTCTCTCTCTCTCCACCCTCCTCTCTCTGTATCTCGGAGTATGAAGCCAATTATAATATTTTAAAGGTCACCACAATGATACAAAATGACTACTGTGATACAAAAGTAGTTTTTATTTCCAAATTTACATGTGCCACATCAGGGCATCATGCGTCGTGTCGTTCGTAGTCAGCATCTTTATCTCAAACCGTCAAACAAATACAACCACATGGCCGTGTAATACGGAACACGAGTATACAAAGACGATTATGATAAACGCATACAAGCATCTAGTTAATACATGTACAGTCATAAAGTCTATGCAATTTGCAATTAATTTACAAATGCATTAGACAAGAATATTATTGCTCTATTATAGTGAAAAACATGCATAATTGATAAGCTACGTAGCTACATGCGAGTATTAGTGCGGTAATGCGAAGGGTTAATACTGTATACACGGATTTCTTTCTTTTTTTTCTGCTGAGGCAAACCACACAATTATCCATAGATTAATACAAAAATGTAACAAATATCTCATATCAAGCAGTGACTTTAGAGACGGTTTTGCTGGGCAACCCAATCCAAATAAAGTACAGCAAACCTTGTAATGAGATTTTATCAAGGGGGTCCATGGTCACAATATGAAAATATTATATACATAAAGATATATCAGGACTAATAGTGTGATTTATACATTACATGCGGCCAAACGTGTGATATGCTTCTCACGAGATAGGGAGGGGCTAATGGCCTTTCCTTTATTAAATAAACACATGTACAAACGGCTCGCTGCTATTCTTAATGACGGACTTGTGAATTTGCATTTTTGTAGAAGTTTCGCCAAACCTTCCTTTCTTGAAATCCTCCACACGCTTCGATATGTCATTTATAGCTTCACACAAAGACTGAATAAATATAAGAATAAATATTTTCAGGTGTGACCTTTTTCCAACACCATAGGTTGGAGCCTTGGAGGCTACCATGGAAATAAAGCAGGATCTAACTCCATGCAACAGGAAACGACTAGACTTCCAGATGGCCTCAGAAACCCCGGGTATATTATACAACAGAGTGTGCAAGTACACGTAATGGACACGCATGTCATCAATATTAAACGAAAAACAACAACACCCCCCCCCCCCCAAAAAAAAGAGAACAAGTCTAGTCTAACATAATGGGGCTACATGTACAGCGTATAAGATAGGTCGAATCACCTCTCCATTCCTTCCGCAGAACTTTCAAACTGAGATAATCATGAAAAACTTTTACCTTTCCCTCTAAAAGGTTACACAACATAACATTTTCTTTAAACTGAAAAAATGCTATCAAAATAGCTCCTGCTCACTGACGTACATTCTAGATCAAATCTTTCAAGTGCTCAAATGAAGTAACTATAACCCTGTCAATTTTTTCACCATACAAAAACATATAGTACAATACATTTCCAATTTTTAAAGTAATGCTGAGTGAATTATTACTTTGGAATGGTGCACACTTACGCAATGAAGTATTTTAGTGCAGTACCTAACTAACTGGCGACAAAGGCACGAGAAAACCCTGTATGTAAGGTATAGTGGAAGTCGTTATAAAGCACCACATTTTTTGAAACTATTCGAAGATTTTGTATTTGAAAAATAAGGCATATCTTGTATGTAAAGAAAACTGTACATTATGAAAATCTCTTTCCATATCATCTAGCAATATTTTCAACGGAGACAAACTGAAATTGTTTAAAATGCGATAGTTGTCCCTCATGAAGTAATATGCAAAGTCGTAACATCAGGGGGCCTGTTGCATAAAACTTTTGCCAGACTTTTTTTTCCGGCAAAAAAAAAGTCTGGCAAATTTTTATGTAATGAAAAACTATGGCAATTTTTTTTGGCCGTAGTTTCCTCAAATTTTGCCATAAAAAACTCCGGCAAAAGTTTTATGCAACGGGCCCCAGACCATCAAATCGTTCTGCGAGTGATGCTTAGATTAAAAAAAAAAGTTGTCTTAACCCTCGCCCCTCCCATAATAATCATCAAGCATAGAGGGGTGGGGTCACTGATGCCCTCTATGAATTGAACTAATTTGCTCTTCAAATTAGTCAAACGACCTTTTCCATTTTCCACACAATGAATTCTTTATTTTCATCAAGATGAAGAAACCAAATAATTTGCTTCTTTTAAAATATTTATAAATAATATATAACCTACAGAATTCGAAAACTTCACTAATACAATACACTGACTGACTGATAATACAATTAAATATGAATTATCATGGAGCCTAAAAAAAAAAGCGAAAAAGAAAGAACGAAAGAAAGAAAGAAAGAAATAAAAAAAGAAAAACTCCTTGATGATTAAAAGGTTTCTATCCGAATCTTAAAGTCAAAAGTCTAACATAAACTACTATGGTGAATGATTTTTGCTACGATTGTTTACTTGCTCATGACGCCCTTGAGGAGATCAATAGGAAGTGGGAAGATGATGGTGGAGTTCTTCTCTGCTGAGATAGTGTTCAGGGTCTGCAGGTACCTCAGCTGAAGGGCCGATGGAGATTCCGCAATAGTATCTGCTGCTTCCTTCAGGGCGCGAGCAGCATTCTGTTCTCCTTCAGCAGCAATCACCTTAGCTCTGGCCTCTCTGGAAGCTTCAGCCTCAGCAGCCATGGCTCTCTGGAGCTGGACAGGCAAACGGACATCCTTGATCTCAACTCTTTCCACCAGGATACCCCAGGGGTCGGTGTCATGGTCGAGGGTTGACTGCATGTAGTGGCTGATGCCCTCACGTTCTGCCAGGATCTCTGCAAGGTTCTTGGTGCCCAGGACATTACGCAGCGTGGTCTGGGCGAGAAGTCTGGTTGACTTGTCGGCGTTTTCTACATTGGCGATGCTGATCGTTGCATTCTTGACACGGTAGAAGACCACAGCATCCACAGAGATGGTCAAACTATCCCTGGTCAGAATCTCTTGAGGAGGGATGTCAAACGAAATGGTACGAAGATCTACCTTCGTGTAATCTTCAATGCAGGGCAGGATGAAAAACAATCCTGGACCTCTGGCACCGCCAGACAGCAGACGCCCAAGCCTGAAGATAACAGCTCTTTCATACTCCTGTACCACTTTTATGCAGACGAACAGTGAGAAAGGCAGCGTGCAGATCACAATTAACACCGACAGGATCATCAGTAAGATTCCACAGCAACCAAGCCCACCTTCGGAGTCAGAGGCCCCGATAATCTGTGGGCTACTAGTATTCTCTCCCATCAATCCGTCGTCTTTACCCTGGATGCCATCATGAGCTCGAGATTCTGTTCTTCGCGGTCACTTTTCATATGAAGTATACAATATTTTTACTACAGTGTGCACTGTTCTTTCGATGAGTACGTTTCGCAGTCTAAGCAGACTTTCGAAAGTGAGAGATATGCTGGTATAGACAAATATAATTATGCAACAGTACTTTGCCGACTTCTACGATTAGGCTCCTTGCGTATGTTGGTACATGGCTGAGGTAATAGCTGTTTACATCAATGATGTAACGCCCCCTGCACAAGCTCTGTAGCTCCACAGTATACTCGGACTGTATTTACTCACGAAAGGAAAAATCCAGTCATCGCTATTTCATATTGAGTCACTGAACTGTGTCTATACGCTTTATCACGTGTTTTGACGCCCCAGTAGAAAACATGGCGTCTATTCTTATTCGGACAAAAGAATGCCCGTCTCATATTCTCGTTCATCAGACCCGATATACGTGAAATTGACGCAAATTGCATGGTAACATTATATACTATGGCGTATCCAGAAACTGAATGTCAGGGGGGTGCATCTCATTTTAATGGATTTTATTATTTTTATTGATCATTGTAAAGTATTTTCTAGGTCTACGGAGGGGGCGGGGGGGGGGCATATGCTGCATGGGAAAATGACGTGCCCAATAAGCTGCTGCAATACCAAAGCAGAGAACTATTCCGAATACGTCGTAAAACGTTTGATAATGATTGGAAGAAAAAAAATGTTGTTTTGAAGTGAATTGAATGGAATGTTTTTTTTTTCTTGAAAATAGTAGCAATAGCCTAGTAGCAGCAGTAGCAGCAGTAGTAGCAGTAGTAGTAGTCATAGCAGTAGTAGCAGTAGTAGCAGTAGTAGCAGTAGTAGTAGCAGTAGTAGTAGTATTAGTAGTAGTAGTAGTAGTAGTAGTAGTAGTAGTAGTAGTAGTAGTAGTAGTAGTAGTAGCAGTAGTAGCAGTAGTAGCAGTAGTAGCAGTAGTAGCAGTAGTAGCAGTAGTAGCATAGCAGTAGTAGCAGTGGTAGCAGTAGTAGTAGTAGTAGTAGTAGTAGTAAGTAGTAGTAGAGTAGTAGTAGTAGTAGTAGCAGTAGTAGCAGTAGTAGCAGTAGTAGCAGTAGTATGCCGTAGAGACTTTCCAGTCCTGTGGTCAATATTTCCCAGTATACATGTGCCATCACATTTTGTTTGATATACCGTTCTACAGCATTTTGTGATGAGCTGTCACATCCAGCTCTTAGTTACAAATTACCTTCAGCTATATCATGGATAACACTACCGGTAATGCCCAAAATATATAACCTAAACATCCAATCTCGTGTATCGCATTTAGCACGATTTCCCGGGGGGGGGGGGGCACTGTTATTACAAGGTGGACACCATGCTCTTACACGGACTTTCAAAATGGACCCTAAACAGGTAATTATCCTTCGATCTCAGAACAACCCTAAACAAGTGTTTTGTCATGTTTTCCCCACCCTAAACAACCCTTTATACACGCACCCAAGCTCTTAAAAGTATATCCCCTTTTTCGCCTGATTTTGCACTTTCGATAACCTTTTCACTGTACGCGGGTACATCGCCCGTCCATGAAAACTTTTTACGCGTTTTTGTGTACGAGCATGGTGTTCACCTTATACTGGCAGAGTCCCCCCCCCCCCCACCCCTGCACGATTTCCAGTCCTTGCTTACACTTAGAGAAAGCGTACCGCACGTGCATGTAGTTGTGTAACCATTACCCATCCCAACATGTTGCCAAAACAGTGGTATTACGTGTGCAGTTTATGTTCTATGCTTTCATGTTATTGTATTCATTTATTAATGAATGAAGATGTT